>VXAV01008274.1:335418-357234 GCA_013399715.1 Alectura lathami
GGGGTGGTTGGGTAGTGTAGGTGATGAAGGTAATAATAAGCTAGCCTGTGCTGGAGTTTAAAATATGAAGGTTACACACAAATAGTTCAAGTTTTTTGTCCAGAAAGAAACAATTCGCGCTCAGGTAACCTCTAAACCAGTTAATTAAAAATATCCATGCTCTATTTATCCACTAAGTGAATGCACATGCTTTGTCTAACATGGCGCACCTTTGCGTGCATCTCTTAGGGCCAGTCCATTCTGGGGACTCTTCTCACAGCTGACCTCTTGCACTATTGCTAGCTTTTCCCAGAAAGACCTGGGTTGCCCCCCAACCCTTGCAGATCCCTCTCTGGAGAACCTCCTGTCTGGGATGCTGCCTCTCAGGACTGGTATTCAAATAAAATCCAGGAAACAGACTCAGACTATCTGCTTTACCACCAGTCTTCATTATATCAAAGCTCTTTTTGATTTTACAAAATAGATTCCCTGAACTAGAACTGAAAAACAAAGTTTATTTTTGTGGTATTTATTAAATACGAACGGTAGTATATATATGTTAGAATGAATCTAGAGAAAAGATTGATACTGTTCCTAGCTTCCCTCAGATAAGCAACAATTTTTTAGGCTTCTTGTTGACTTTTTGATGATATAGTAAGAGTTACTCTTGTAGTTTCTGTGCCATTTAACCACTGATATATTTCTGAAAATCCAGCTCTCAGTACACAGTCACTTCTACAACTGTACTATGATGTATGTCTTAATTCAGAAACCCTTCATTAACTAGCTTCATGGATCTGCAGATGAACAAATTTGTCTTGCTAGCAGAGCAGAACAAGTAATAAAAAAGCATGTGCATACATGCTCCCAGAGACTCTCAGTAGTTACTTTCAACAAAGAATTCCCAAAAATGCAGAAATCAAACCTTCTATTGAAAATAGATTTCTGTCTGTTTCTCTGTTTTCCCAAGCACGTGAATAGATGCTATATTCTTACATCAGTTTTGGTGCAGATCCTAATCAAAACCCATACATTTTTTGAGTGAAACATGCAAGTCACAGGCATTTTGAAATACAGTAATGACAAATGGGCAGGATGAAGGACAAAAATCAATGAAATGGAAATGTTCGGTCCCATTAAAGACATGATAAACACAGCCTCATATTCTGCATTTGTACTAAACTAGTCATCTACCTTACCCATGTCAGTAATTTTGCTTGGGTTACAAGCAGAGCTTTCAGATTATTATTGGCAGAGCACTCTTTCTCTTTTTGGATTGCAATAAAGTCAGAGAAAACAAAAAATAGACGTATGGCTTAAAAGTGGTAAGATTGTTTGCCTTAGTACTCCAGCACTTTGAGGAGTTGATTATTCTTCTCTTTCATGTGCTTGGGTAAAGGCAGTCAATGTTGCTTTGAACCAACGATCACTAGCAGCCAAAGAAAGGCTCTGCTAATGAGCAAGCTCAACCCTATAGCCTGGGTCCTTGCTTCCCTCTGTCCCCACTCCTGTGCCCTCGCTCTCCTACAGCTGGATTGGAGCCTACAGAAAGAGTAGCCACACCACACCACTGCAGCTGCTTCTGAAAATATCACAAAACAGTGGGTGTTAATAACATGAGATATTTCTGACAGAAATGTCAGAAAATGGTTGAGAGCCTGGATGAAACAGCTTTTTTGATTAACCTAATTTCGGTGAAGACATGAGATTTCGTAGGTATATAGCTACAGTATCACCTTGGGATCGGATTGGGTAGAGATCATTGTGTAACTATAAAAATACTACTAGTATTTGTGCCATTTGGAGCAGTAGCTTCCCAGACACAGACAGAACAAATAGTGAGCACAAAACTGTTGTAAAACTGGTTTAACAATAGCACAGACTCAGTGACATAACATGGTCTAATAGTTTTATCTTCCTAATGTGATCAAGAGTGAAATCAACCCAGTGTCCTTCTCTAGTGAAGAGAGATCAGGTGGATATATCCTCTGTAATCTACATCCCACAAATGACCAAGTACTCTATAAGATTACATAGAGTTCTATGGTACCGCATGGTGACTGATCAGGAGAAAAAAAAAGTTTAGTATTTTCCAAAAGCTAAAAATCTGAGGTATATGGGTAAGTTCCTGTATTGTTACATAGCCATGACTCCCATGAGCAGCAGTATCTCTGTGCTTGAGCTAAACATCAGCAAAAACACATTTCTTAAATCTCAGATTCAAGGCCATGCTTTTCCTCCTCCATGCAATAAATTAAGACTGTGCATGAAGAGCAAAGAGCGCATAGCTGACATCATAACACGGTGCAGATTGGTAATATACAACTGAAATTTAAATCTCTTTAATTGGGACTTTTGGATGAAAAATTGTTTTCTGAGTTTTTGTGAGTCTGAGGTTGCAATTATTATAAGTTCTTATAATTTATAAATTATAAAACTCTTGCAATTATTCTCTATAGAGTATTTAAAGATGAAATGGTCTCCATTACTCTTTCAGTTTCTGCAGCCATTTTCTCTATTTACTTTCATGCAAAGCACAAGTTGTAGAACTGCCTGTATGAACTCAGAACTTCTCTGTTGTCATTGCAAATGTTGGATATATATTCCTTCCTGCCAGCAGATGTCAAAAGATTGAGAGCCCATGTATCCCCAGAATTCATTGCTTTAGTACTCTTCTTTTGAAAAATGAGACTTTTATTTCTACTTATAATCATCTGTCTTCAGCTTCCAATCACTTTTCCTGCCAACTTAATGAATATCAGAAACCTCCTCTTGCAGATGTGGACAATGCAAAAGGCACTTTCTCAAATGTCTCTTGGGCATACTTTTGTGTTATTCTCAAGTATAATAGGGCATGTTTTCTAGATGTCAAACCCTTCTTTCAAACCTTTCTGTATGTGAGTGCTAGAATACACACAATATTTCAGCAATTAACCAATTAATGTTACCCACAGAGATAAAGTAAATTATCCAAACCTACTTTATATTCCCTATATTTCTGCATCCAGTACTTTTGTTTGCAGTATTGACCTGAGAGGGTGATTTCATATTGACCATTACCCTGAAGTCTCATCAATTTAGAGTATAGTCCAGAACACATTCAAACTTCATCCTCTCTACTAAGGTTTTTAAACTGACCTTTAAAAAGGTCAGTTTTATCTGTTTGGTTGTTGATTTTTTTGATGTTGTTTTCTTCTGTTTTCTTTGGATCTAATGCTATATTTATTAGCTTGTCTTCACCATTATTTCTAGCTTAGTTGGAACTATAGCAGCCACTTTCTGTTCCTTAGTAGCCTCGGCTATTCCCTTTGAAGCTCTCTGTAATATCTTACCCTTTTTGCTCTTTATCTTCACAGAATCATAGAATCACAGAGTGGTTTGTGTTGGAAGGGACCTTAGAGCCCACCCAGTCCCAACCCCTGCCATGGGCTGGCTGCCACCCACAGGATCAGGCTGCCCAGGGCCCATCCAGCCTGGCCTTGAGCACCTCCAGGGATGGGGCACCCACAGCTCCTCTGGGCAGCCTGTGCCAGGGCCTCACCACCCTTTGAGTAAAAAACTTCCTCCTTATATTTAATCTAAATCTCCCCTCTTTTAGTTTAAAACCATTCCGCCTTGTCCTAACACTGACATACTGTATAAAAAGTCAGTCTCCCTCCTGATTTTAAGCTCCCTTTAAGGGTTGGAATGCTGCAACGAGGTCTCCCCTGAGCATTCTCTCTAAGCTGAACAAACCCAGCTCCCTCAACCTTTCTTCATAGGAGAGGTGGTCCAGCCCTTTGCGCATGTTTGTGGCCCTCCTCTGGAGGGCTCTCTTTCAGTATGTATTGGATTTAAGTGGTAAACTTTTGGTAGCGGGAAGGCTGCAGCTTCTGCAAGAAGAGACCAGGGGCTGCCCTCATTTTGGACTGAGTAACTCCCTGTCTCTATCTCCACCCACAAGTGTTTTCATCTTATTTTCTCACTCCCCTTGCTGAGGAAGGGAAGAGACATTGTGGCTTGGTGGTCGTCCGGCAGCCAGACAGGGTCAGCCCAGCACATGCTGACAGTAATATGAACTGTTATTATCTAAAAGCAAAAATTGCATTTCAGTATATAGTGTAGTAAGTATATATACTACTGAAAATTCTAACTACTGTAATGTTTTTCTTTCTATTCTATTCACAGCCTGTTTTATGACACATTTTATTGTTCAACGATTATATTCGGTAACAGAAAAATTTCTGTTACTGGTGCTGGAAAAATAGTGCAAAACTTGGGCATAAACACAAATTAACTCCCTGTTTTTCTCTCTGTACTAGTTTTGGCTCAGATACAGTTATTTTTCTTCATAACAACTGCTATGATGCTGTGTTTTGGATTTTTGATGAGGATAACACATTGATGTATCAATGTTTTACTTGTTGCTGAGCAGAACTTACACCACACCAAAGAATTCTCAGCTTCTCTTACAGCCCTGCCAGTGTGGAGGCTGTGGGTGCACAAGGAGACGGGAGGGGACAGAGCCTGGGCAGCTGACCCAAACTGACCAAGGGAATATCCCATATCATATGGTTTTATGCTGAAAAATAAAACTGGGGGATTTTCTGTGGATGGGGGCTGCAGCTGCTCAGGGACTGGCTGGGCATTTGTCTGTGGGTGGTGAGCAATTTCACTGCAATTTTGTCTGTTCTTTTATCATTATTATTATAATTATTACTGCTTTTCCATTCCTCTTCAGTCCTATTAAACCGTCTTTATCTCAGCCTGTGAGTTTTACTGTTTTTCCAGTTCTCTTCACCATCCCACTGTGGGAGAAGGGAGTGAACAGCTGCATGGTGCTGAGCTGCCTGCCAGACGAACCTCTTACTCTTTATAAACAAGATAAATACATAAATCTTGGGCACTTGATACCCACTACTCTAGTTTTGCTACTGCTGGGAAAAGGCACACCAAATGCTTTGACTTTATGGAGACTGTAATGCAGATTATGAATGTTAGACTAAAACAGCCTTCTAGTTATAGTAGCTGTTAAGATTTTCATTGGAGTGCATTAGTCTCTTTAAGTCTTGTAGGTGAACTATTGTGACATTAACTGGCAGCTCTATTCACACTGAAAGTTATTTATCACAGTAGCAAAATTTAGAGAAATTACATGATTACATATAAATAAAAAATTATCATACTTCTGTGTTTCTGACTGAATGGTTACACCCTGTACCTTGAAGTCTCTCGGAGGTGTGATTATATAATAAATAAATATTTGCCTTATTTTTTCAGCACCATGCATCAAATTGTAATGAGAATGAAAATGACAAGAAGGAATTATGTGTTTTTACATATGTACATATTTGAGCTTTTTCTTGTGTTTATGAAAATAGTTAAGATTTGGAATTACAGAATACATTTTCTTTCTATATGAGATCTTCCGTTGCTCCAAATGATTTAAAGAGCACTGTGCACCAAGGCCTGATGGTCTGACTTTTGGTGGTTGTACCTATTAATATCTGATCAATGTTCAACACAGATTTTTTCTTTGTGCCCCAGGGTTCATCTTCACAAATTCATGTCTTAAAAATTTACCTCAAGGTTCATAAATTGAAGTTCTAGAAATAAGTAAAAGTCAGTTTCAGGTCTCACTTCATGGATGTTCTAGTCAAGCCGAATAAATTAATTTCAGTACAAGACACAGATCTCCACAAAAAATGCTGCAGGTCAGAGCAGCCCTGCCTTGATTTGCCCCAAGCTCTCATTCCTCCTGTACACCACAGAAAAAAAAAAATGATGGTCACTTCAGAATGGGAAGGAATACACACATACCTTTAAGAACCTTCTCTATGTTACCACAGGCAGTAGATGAGGACTGTAAAAACTTAGAATTGCAAGAAAACAAAGGAAGAGTTTCAGTTTAAGACCACTGTATGTCCTCACAGTTATAAATGGCCATAACCACAAGTTATGACATTTGGTTTCTTTTTGGTCCCAGCCACAATTTTAATCTTTCTGTAATGCAAAATATCTGTGAAAGAAAGCAGGTGACAAATTGTTCAAAATGGACATACAAAACTCAGGGGTATTTAAAAAATCTTAGTATTTCTTCCTTTTCAGGACACTTGTTAGATGGGGAAAGAATACCAATCTGTCATTTCACAATATCTGAAAATAATTACTTTGTGTACTATTCATAAATACAATGAAAAGTACCACAGTGAAAGAATATAAAAAAATATGAGAAAATAAATATTTTTGTCCTCAGAGAATGGTTTGAATGGGGTGAATTAAAACAAAGCATGGGAATGCTCACTGGAAACTGACTGTAAAACAAAATATTGAATAGGTGCTCATTAACTGAGCATCATTCATTGTATGGTCTAAATGAGGCAGAATTCTCAGTAAAACATGGGCATAAAAGACCTCCAGCAGGCTCTTCTGCCTATTTGAGTCCTCAGGGTAGTGAAACAGAGACCAAGTAGGCAGAAGAGACAGAAAGGCAACGAAAATGGTCTATAGAGATACAGCTCTGAATCTTTCCCCTTCCTCTGTAGTATTGTTCTCTCTTACATACTTAAGGTGACTGAATTATATTGGCAGAGATAGTTTAAATTCTTCCATTTAATAGCTACGGAGTTCTTCACTTTGTATTCTCAATTATGGTGTGTGTGTGCATGCACCATAATATTATATTGTAAATAGCTGAAATGAGCTGAACAGCAGTTCATAACCAAAATTTCAGAACAAAATTCATCCATCATACTATATTAATTACATTGCAAAGCTGTGCAAACTCCTCCTTCAAAAAAGGGTGTTGGGCTCTTCACTGTGCAACCCTTCATCTAAAAGGAGTAGCTAATCAAGATTTTTGGGCTCCAATATTCTATTATGAGAATATGAACTGGCTTATAACAATATGACTTCATGTTTTGAGAATCAGTAGTGAAAGCCTTTTTTACTGCATGATACATGAGCTCTCAGAGGAACTGAAAAAGATACAACCGTAAGTGCAGAGTACAACTCAAAAATAAGAGAAAGAAAAAAAAGACAAAGAACTCGAAAAAAGGAAAGGAAAGGAAAGGAAAGGAAAGGAAAGGAAAGGAAAGGAAAGGAAAGGAAAGGAAAGGAAAGAAAAGTAAAAAAAANGGAAAGGAAAGGAAAGGAAAGGAAAGGAAAGGAAAGGAAAGGAAAGGAAAGGAAAGGAAAGGAAAGGAAAGGAAAGAGAATTTAAAAAGAAATTTAAAAAGAAAAAAGAGTTTAATTAACCTTCTCTCCTCTTTTCTACGATACTTTCCATTCTTAAGTTGGACTATGAATGTTTTGGGACAGAGAACATATTATGTGCTTATTTAATGATGTCTTGCAGAACAGATACTCACACTGTAGTTTCTATTCAAATTAATAATAATAATAAAAACAATCCTGTGAGAAATCATTTTTGCAGCTGACATTCACCACTTGCTGGTGTAAGAATGGAAATGGAAGTTCTAAAATGAAAGGAGAACTAGAGAGAAAGAAAATTTTTCTGTGTTGCTCTCCAGCGTTGTGTCTGAACTGCCTGTGAGCAGAGGCGGACTTTGATGCACTCAATATCTGTGAGCTCTTCTTTTCTTTACATCTTTATTTTTGGCCTAATCACAGAATTATTTCACTTTTACAAAACAAAACAAAACAAAACAAACAAAAAAGATCCTCACCATATTGCCAGAGGAAAACACTCTTACTTAATTTTTTTTTTATTTTGTTTTGACAAGGTAAACTGTTTCCTCCCTTTATATTATATGAGGACATTTTTAATTGCAGGTATAATTCAACACTGGACACAAAAGATCTGTTTTCTTTTAATACTGTAATCTAAACTTCCTTCATTTTCCTTTTTTTTTTTTTTTTTACCTTGAGGGGACAAAAAGCTTTACCAAGTGTTAACAATACAGTAGATCAAAGAAACTTCATGCAAAGTAACTGCATGGATTTATCTTTTCTAACTCTGTAATTTTAAAATCATTAAGTTTCCTAATGTGAGGCATCTGCACATTTATGAGAGCCTACATTAATAGAAAAAGGTAAATTGTTCTACTTCATCCCATTAAGCATTCTGCATATACATGTCTGTGCATTATTTAGCGTTTTTATTATTTGTAATTACCTAGTGTTAGGGAGGGATGAGCCACTGAAATGAAAGAAGAGTTCTATATTAAAGGTCACTTGAAGGCAAATTAATTAAAAGAAATCAGAATTTGCATATTAATATAGGAGGCACTGGGACATTCAGTGAACCCAGGAGCTGAGGAACGAGAATACGGTTTTCAAAAATATTTTAAGTAACTGAGGAATACAAGTACAGATTTAAGAAAATTATGAAGAAATATAGAAGAGTAAGCCTCATTATTCTGTTTGGTAAAACCATTTTCTGTTTTTGTATTTACTGAATTTAGAAAATGTCACCTTAGCTTACATCTGTGCTAATCAAACTTACATATACCAAGGCACAGGGCAGAAAGTCATGTTTCCAGCACAGCCCCTGGCATGGACAACCTGTTGCTTTCACAGACAATCCATAGACAGCAGCTGGGGATCAATAACAGTAAGAGGCTAAGAGACATTTTGGATGTGGCTACCCTGATTTACAGAATAAGAGAACCTAGCTGTGTGGAAGGTCCAGCTGTAGAGCAGAGCAGCTGTAGATACAGCCTGTGAATCTTCCTCCAATGCACTTGGCTGGCACCATAGTGGTGCATCATGACAGGGAAGGGAAGTTTTAGGTGTCATACTGCTAGGATTGGTATGAATCCACTGCTTTTAGAGATGAGTGGGCAGAAGAGATGCCCAGGTTGACACCTGATCCTGGAGACTGAGAGATCTCTAGAGGCAGGGCCAAAGACAGCTAACTGAGGCTGATAGTCCTCCTACTTCTGTGGCCTCCACCCTTACGTACCACTCATAAACTGGGACTCTGGTTTGCTTGTTCTGTGAGTCCAGGAGACAAAGGCAAATACAAAGATCTTCTAAGGTGTGTGAATAGTGTCTTTGCCTGATAGAAAAGAAGCTTTTAGAATTATATGGGTGGTGAAGGTATATGTTCTGTCCATGTGAAATGTGAACAGACACTCTCAGACACTCCTCTCTTTGGGACCACAAGAAAACACATGATGAACTGCATCTTTATGATTTCAGGAGTGTAGAGATAGTCCTGGTAAGGCAACAGGGAGTACAGCACATCCATTTTAAACAGGGTAAAATATTACATTTCATGCAAATACAAGGCAGAAGATTTACTGGGAATATTTTTCCTGCATCCTTGCTTGTTATACTAGTGTGATTACCTGTTTCCTTTATTTTTCAGAGCTGCCAGGTTCTTTTGATATTATGGCATGAACATGGCTATCTGTCTGCTGGATGACTTAGGTCTTTATGTTCAGCACAAGCCCTCATTCCGAAGAAGAAAGTAAACATTTTCAATCTGTTTATATTTTATCTCATTAATGGCTGTTTTGCCTGGTACCATACTGCTCGGTTTGTTTGTGCCATATGCCAGTCATAACACAGCAAATACAAATCCAAGCAGGAATCATTGCTTTGAGCTGACATAACAATGATCATGACACACTGCTTTTAACAAGCTTAGAAAGTTGTACGCAATACACATTTCAGCCTCTCCATAAAAAAAACAACAACATGGAAACACAGTTGACATAGAAGATTGTAAGATTTAGCTCAGATAATCTTAGTAATGAAGTCCCCCATAACTGTAAGGAATTAACTGCAGAAGGAGAACAAGAAAGATGGAGATCATAGTCAATGTCAGAACTGATAATGTGGGAGATTCTATATTGCAGTTTCTTTTTGTTTGAGTTTCTTATACACCCAGGGAGAATACTTGACTGGCCCTCAGATCTGCATTTTAAGAAGACTTGGAGGCCTGGGAGTTAGCCACCACTTCTTAGTAAGTACTTCTCTTTCAATACAACCTCTAGTAACTAGGAAATATTTAACACCTTGTAGCCTCATCTTCACATTAAAATGTCTCATTAAAAGAACATACCTGAGATAAGTAATGAAAAAGTAAATGTTAAATATACATCAAAAAGCCATTACTCACATTGATTTGTTTTTTTTTCTCCTGTTTCACTTACCAGTGATCTTTTTTCGTAGTAGCAGTAAGAATCAGCAATGAAAGATAATGATATCAGTGTTTGGGAAAACCATTTCAACATAAATCTTCGTGCAAACTTGTGGATTAAGATTTAAGTCACAGCTGGTTTGCTTCACACTGCTCCACTGTGAACAGAGCAGATGTACAGCTGACTGAGAAAGTCAAATAAGAATTAAGTGAAGCACACAGTAATGCTGCCCTAGGCCTGTGCCAACAAGCTGGAATTAAGTGAAAGCTAGACAATTCTATCAATGTCCTTTATAAATGTACTTTTTCTGGCACGCAGTTCAGGTCCCCTCAGAGTAACTCTAGCTTTAGAAACAAGATGCGTGATGCAATGGCTGTTTAAAGACTGTGATTGCTGAGCCTCGGCAAGAGTTAACTTCAGAATTCTTAACCTCAGACAAATGCAAGCTGATTTAGCTGTGTTTTGTTCTTTGAACTGGATGAAATAACTACTTGTGTTTCAAAAGCAAAGCAGTCGCATTTGGGCAATTCCTCTGTTACATGGTGAAGCCATGGTCATTTATTTGCACATGAATCCTTATAATTACTGGGTTTGAGCATTCCTACCTGAACACTAGCATAAATCAGGTGAAAAAAATCTAGTGTTAGTATTCAGTTGTTGTACATGATGAATATCTCATCATAGGCATTGTCTAAAGAGACCATTTTTGCGTGAAAAAGTGGATTTATTTAATATAATGGCAGTTACTCTGCCAATCTGGTTTACCTTTTCAGGCATTTTTATCCATGTGTAAAGAGAATATGCAGACAGGATAGATACCACTTCAAATATAAGGTGGTTATTATCTTACACGTACAACTGAGAGCTAGGGTTAGTAAGCAAATAAATGCTTTATTGTGCTTATCAAAGAACCTCAATGCAAAGCAGCCATCTGGCAGGAGAGGAAGGTTTAGCCCTCCTTGCCTCCTTGAGCTGTTCTTCAGTGGTCCTATGTTGCCATCATCCAACTTTTGTAATTTTACTTTTCTTTTTTTTTTTTTTTTTAATCTCACGTGACTGTGTTCTGCAGATCACTTCACAGCTCTTTCTCATGGTGTAGCAGTTTTCTCAGGAGTCTGAACTAAGGTTAGATGGCTGGGACATATCAGATGTGGGAGTTGTTCCTTGGAAAACAGGAACCTGAGCCATGCAGAAGGTTGTGGTTTGTAGAGAGTAGCATCTTATAGAGCTAAATAAGACTCAAAAAAACACACATACTAATTATTCTCTGAAGAAAAATATTGTCCTTTTTCCTTACAGATGATGAGGTCTGTGTCAGGTATTAGTTGCATTAGCAACTAAAACTGCTGCTTGACATGGAAACAAATTATTGTTCACTGCTTCATGGCCCTTGTGTGGATGAAGGCTCTTACCTCAGTTTTCTATGCACATTTTAAGGCTGACGGAAAAAGAAGAAATAGAAACTATTTTTCTTAAAAAAAAAATCAGTGTAGAGAAGTTTCATGTTCTGTTTTGTTATCTTATGGACACATTAACATGCTTTTCTGTTTTAACCATAAAGCCACAGGTAGTTTTTACACTAAATGGATGGTAGCGGGTTTCTAATTATACTGCAGTAGCTGAGAATCAGTACATCAAATGTAGTCGTATGATTTACTAGCACAATTATCTACTGCACTGACTTCAAGCTGATGCACGTTTCATTTTTTTTTTTCCCCTTAAAAAGTGGTAGTATGTCAAAAAGATTGTTCTTAATATATGCATACAAATTGGAAAAAAAAGACTTATTTCAATGTAATTTACACTGGAAAACAAAATCTCTAGTATTTGCATTTATTAATTTCCACAACTTTGTCTCTGCTTCTTATTTTGTGTGACAAACCAGATTGCATATTTTATTATCAAAGGACTTGAATTCTTCAGGCTAATCAAATTAAAATTCTGTTCGGGGGAATGTAAGAGATGCAGTCACAGCCACAACTGCCCAGTCCTTTCACCCAACATCAGATAGTTGTCAGAATAGACTTTTATGTTGCTTCAGGCAGCTTATGGCTGAAACTGCAGTGAGCTTGGTCTAGCTAACTTCTATTTCCTTCCAACTTCTGACACACCTGTGATGCTGTTTTCTGATGTTTTGAATGATTTCTTCTAGAAATAACATTTTTTTAATGCAGGTTTCTAATAGAAGGTTTCATTATGCCACTCTACCTTCAAGCTCGGGCTACAACAAATTAAACACTGATTTATAGACACCAAAATCAGTGAAGCATGATTGTTGATATTTGGAAAGGAATATGGATTTCTTGGTGTTTTGCTACGTGTGAACTCACAGAAAATTTATAAGGTCTCCATTTTCTTCATCTCTCTCTCCTCCTCTTCATATAGCTTTTCTTTTCCTTACATGTACTCTCAGTATATGTTATGCTAGAAGGAAAATTTAGGATTTAAGCATTAATCCAATTTGTGTTTAAATTGTTAGAAACATGAGAATGACTCACAATATTCTTGATTGTACAGTTTGAAAATTTTGTCTCCTCCAAATCTACTGCCTGTCACGTAGACCAGGGTTAGTTCTGGTTTACCTTTTATGTAATTTAAAGGGACAAGTAAATACATTAAAATGGATTAATCTGTTTCCAGCATCCTAACACTTAGCTCTGTAGAAGCTGATTTTGATCCGTATATTTCCAGCACATTTACCTTTGGACCACACCTAATTCTCATTCTTGCCACTTCACTAGTGGTGAGTGCTACAGAAATGAAATATCTGTAGAGTGTTAATGCAGCTGGTGGCAGGGAACTGAAGATTAGCAGCATGGCTGCTACTTGTGCCAGTAAGTAAAAGCGTCTATATTTTGATGAGTACTTAGGCTGTAATTCTATAAGCAGCTGAGCTGACATAAGTGCCACCATAGTGAGGAGGTACTCCCGGATTTCTACTCTTCCTCCTAATAATGATTCTGCCATGTGCTTGAATAATTCCTCTAAGTTTAAGTTTCCAGTGCAGTTCTGGGCATTTATATGTTTGTCCAAACTCTCCCATCTCCCTGGAGTCACACGTTCTGTGTGAACAAACATTTTGAAATGCCTTCCTCTTGGCTGTGAGTGGTAAATATGCACAAAAGTAATCAGTGGCAGGAGTGTTGTAGGCCAGCAGACAAAACAAAACAAAACAACAACAACAAAAAAACCCCAGCAAATAAGCCAAGCCTTTGTTTCTCTGGGAAACCAGGTTCAGATTGTCTTGACTTTAGAGGTCACTTCAATGTTTTAGTTTCTTCTGGTGTTAACTCCGGCTTACACCTCTTGTACCTCTTGTAGGCAATTACGTTCCCTACCTGTTGTTCCCTGCTGTCTTCTTTACCTACGCCAGTAAAACCACTGCTGATATATAAACTGATAAAGTTGAATATTTATTCCCTGATTTTCAGAACATGGATCACTTACTCACTCTGCTATAGAACAGAGCTATTCACAAGCTCCTTTCTTTTAAAAAGTCCACCCATACTAAAATACAAACTAGAACTTCTCTTTTTGCTTGTGCTTTTATTACAAGGAAAGTAGAAAAGAGAGAAAGGAGCTCATGACCCTATAAAGATGCTTAATCGTCACTTCATCTCTTTTCTGCAGATGGTATACCCTGTCAGCCTTCAGTCTTCAGTTCAATGCTATGTGTATAACATGGATCCATGCTTTTAATTAACTTCTGTTTAGTAAATAGATATTCAGATGTGGTTTAGCACGGCAGTTAGAAGACCAGGGCTAGGTTTGAGCCCTACTGTGTTAACTAAATACTTCTGAGATGTGTTGTTCATGCATTAAAATATTGAGCAATTAACAGTCCATAAGTGAAAAACTGATCAAATTTTCAAGCTAACCATTTTATTATTATTATATTTATAGGAGTTACTATTTATTATGATCATTAGAAAAACAGATATTTATATGTCTGTGTCTTGGATTCATTTAAATTTGTTGTTCATTATTGCTATTTTCTTGTTATAAGACAGAATTATCAATGCCTTCTTCAGTGGAGATTTTGATCCGAAGTTTTGATCTGGAAACAAAAAAATGGTGTTTCTCACATTAAGGGGGGTTGGGAAAAGGGGAACAGGTGGAAATCAATGATCTCTCACAACTTTTCTATAATAGAGAAAATTTTACCTCATGTTCCACATATATAACAGGAATCCACCACGGAAACTGCGTACAATCAGAGCTTAAATACAGTGCAGTTACACAAGAGAAGGATAAATCACTAACAATATCCAGAAATCTTTTAAAAGTGAATTAATGGGAAATGTTTGATAAGCCATCAAGTCCCAAACAAGGTTACCATAGACATTTTATTTTATTGGACCTTCTTAAAATTTACCACAATGCATTTTAGAACTGTTTAGGTCTCCTGTAACCCTTACTGAATTTGATCACTAGAGTCTTACTGCTCAAATGATTGGATTTCATTTTTATTTTTCTTCAGATTTTTAACCTATCCACATTCATATTCCTGTTATACTGACATATTCCTCTGCAGTTATGATTCCTCTATATTTCATTTTAAGTAGTCTAGCACTGATATGGAATACTGTCATGTTCTATCCCAGATTTAACTTGATTAGATTAATTTTGCTTAGTCTGTTCCTGTAACACAAGCTCTTAACATACAGATCAGCCCATTAACATTTCTTAGCCCTTATTCCAGCTCCACTTAATCTTTCATAGACATGAATGGCCAGAACTGTACACAGCTTGGGATATTGCAGATGAAGGCTTATCAGTGTCCTATGAAAAAGAAAAAATATTGCATGCCTTTACTGGAAATGCCTCATCAGAAACATCTTTGCATTTTTAATGACTGTAGTACCCTGGTGACTCACAGTCATCCCCTTCTTTCTCTTCCTCATTCTTTCTTGATGTTGGATTCCCAGTTGAGCTTATAGCAGAAATTTCTGTTGTTGGTTCTCAGGAGCATGACTGTGCATTTTGTAGTATTGAATTTTGTACTATTGAATGTGATAAAAAAATGAATTCCATCTGCTTTTATTTGCTTCCTTTTTATGTTCACTTTCAATAAACACTGAGCAAACAACTGACTCTGCCTGGATGTTTTCAGATTGGGACTTCCAATGAGTACTTTTGCTTTTCCCCTTGTTAATATCCATAAAAACGTCTGCTTACAAAGCTTGTTTGCTCAGTTAATCATTGAATGGCAATAGCAGTCTGCATCACTGACCCAGTCATTACCCAAGATGCTTCAAAGCTAGTGAATTCTGAAGATGTGGAGACATACTGTGAGCTCCATCGTGGCTGCAAGAGTCAGTAATTAGGTCCTTAGTGTCTCTAGTGAAAATGGAAGTGAGCTTTTTGCATTTTAATTATATTATTTGTTCTTCTCTTTCCAGAATCCAATATGAACAGTTTTTCTCTGCACCAGTCATTATTGCAGAATTATCTGTTATCCTGAACAGCAGATACTGCCCTGGTTTATCTATATGCATTTATTACTGGTATTGTTGGCTATTTCATTGCCTTTGTGTTTAGAAACAGTTCTGCCTTTACGGAGAAATGTTGCATTTCAGAATATCTTTCTTATTCTCTTTACAAAACAGTACGAATTTTGCCAAAAAATATGTGAATGCAATTGATTCATCCTTTCATCTTCTGTAAAAGTTAGGTTTTGTTTAAAGGCTCATTATTTGAGCCTGAAATTGGAATGAATATCCATTTGCACTAATGTATAAATTGCATAAACATATGGGCAAGGCACAATCTTTACAGAATCACACTGTGTGCTCAAAGTAGAGATTCAAACAAGTTTGACTCAAGTCCATCATCTCTGTGACAGCTGTCCCATGCTGCCACATATACCTGTTACTTAAAGCAGTATAATCATCTACTCCTCCTTTTAAACATACAGCTCTAGCTTTATATATAGGTATGAATGCAGCTCTCTACCATCCAAACCAACCAGACAAAGTGGGAAGTGCGTGGAAGGACTGAATGACCCTCCGCAACTTAATTGGCATTGTTTCTACAGACTTTGCCTGTATGTTTCCCAGAAGTTGTGAAAGGGTGGGTGTAGAGCACAACGCTAGCCAACCTTTCATTTTTCTTAATAAGCACAACATACAAATATAGAACCAGTTTTTTTGTTGTTGTTGTTTGTTTGTTTGTTTTTCCTCAGGTTATTTAGTTGTTTAGATACATGCTTTCACAGAATAACAGTTCCACTGATCAGGCAGCCTGTGTCGTCCTGATGCTATGGGAATTGCTTGGGATCAGTCTCTTGGCAGTGCAAACAATTCAGCTCCCTTTGGCCATTAAGACATAATAAAAGCACTTCATAGAGACATAGATGTGTAAAAGCAGTTCCTCAATGGGACAGCATAGTCTTCAGAGGAAAATTGTTGCCTGTACATGGGTCCACCTCCATGCTTCAGCCCAAAGAAGCTGCAGATCTACCAGGTGCTGGTGTTTATGATCCCAGTTAGAAAATTAAGCCCTCAAAGATTAGAGAAGCACATTTAACACTTGAAGTTCCACATCACAGACCTCAAATCAACCTGTTCTTGAGCTTTACAACATGAACTCTGAGTCACTGATGGGGCTCTGAATAGATGACCAATTTTCCAACAGTCTTGGTGACGCTTCCACTGTCTTCCCAGGGCCATGGTAAGACGGTTGCACCATACCAGAATATCATGGTCTTAATGCAATGTACCTCTATATGTGAGTTTTGTCACAGATGAAAAGAGAGAGAAATAGTACCATCTTGCATTGATATTATTATTTGAATTCCCTTGCAACCTGGCAAAATTCCATTCAGCAGACAAGATTAAAGTATTCCAGATACTACTCATCCCCAAATAACCTTTAATAACCCTTAATATTAGGATTTTGATTAAGTGAAGTGAGACAAACTTAAGTCTATGATTGCATTATCTAAACAGCAGAGATTATTTTTGTGTTAACATCTCAGCATTGATTCTGGCTTTTAAAGGCTTTTCAGAGGACTAGCTGAAGTAATAATCATAGAATCATAGGATCATAGAATGGCTTGGGTTGGAAGGGACCTCAGACATCATCTAGTTCCAACCCCCCTGCCGTGGACAGGGCTGCCAGCCACTAGCTCACTACATCAAACTGCCCAGGAACCCATCCAGCCTGGCCTTGAACACAGCCAGGGATGGGGCAGCCACAACTTCTCTGGGCAGCCTGTTCCAGCGCCTCACCACTCTCTCAGGGAAGAATTTCTTCCTGATGTCCAACCTAAACCTCCCCTCTTTCAGTTTTAGCCCATTCCCCCTTGTCCTAACATTCTCCACCCGTGTAAAAAGTCGGTCCCCCTCCTGCCTGTAAGCTCCTTTCAAGTATTGGAAGGCCACAATGAGGTCTCCCCGGAGCCTTCTCTTTTCCAAGCTAAACAATCCCAACTCCCTCAACCTTTCCTCATAGGAGAGGTGCTCCAGCCCTCTCATCATTTTGGTGGCCCTCCTCTGGACCCGCTCCAACAGCTCCACATCCCCTCTGTACTGGGGGCCCCAGGCCTGGACACAGTACTCCAGGTGAGGCCTTACAAGGGCAGAGTAGAGGGGGACGATCACCTCCCTCTCCCTGCTGGCCACCCCTCTCTTGATGCAGCCCAGGGTGCCATTGGCCTTCCTGGCTGCAAGAGTGCCAGGACTGCTGGCACATGTCCAGCTTTTATTTTGCTTTTTTAGTTTGCCTTTTTTTTTATCAGTGTGTTTAAAAATAAATTTCAGAGGAATATACATAAAAAAGTACATCTTTACATACAGGATAAATTGTGTAAGATTACAAAATTTTTGGCTTTATTGCAAAGAATATTGTAGTGAAATTGCACTTAATCTCCAATTTTAAATATAGGCACAGTCTCAGAAATTTATCTAAATTACAATCCTAAATATTATGCTACTACGTAGGCATTTTGTAAGTTGTATTGCTATATGGAAACTAAGGAAGTATTGAAAGTATTTCACAAAACTATCATAATCATCTATGGCAAGCAGCACTGATGACTTTCGAAACTTCTCTAAAGTATGCAGGGTGAGGTTAGAGGTTAAGTGATGGAGATGGATGTGATTGAGTCCAGAAGTCCTTGCCCTAAATTATTCTTTGTTTGGACTCCATTTATTTTTCCTGGAAATGTAGAAGAGAGTTTTCCCGAACACTCTAGCTTTCACCAGGCAAATAGTTAGTTTTCCTTGATACAGGCTTTGTACCTCTTTCTTTCCCTTTCCTTATTTGAAATCACAGTGAGAAGTAGACCAACAACTTTTAAAACAGTATTTATAATCTTTTGGACAGTAGCAGATTCTAATATCAGCTTCTTTGAAAAGTAATCTTTCAGGAATATTAAAGCTTATTGTTTGTACAATAACTCAAGATCCATTAGTTTCCCAGTAGCAAAATATTTCCAGTTTCAGATTTTTGGTCTTGAAGATATTTTTCTCCTTGACAAATGATGTAAGGCCAAAGATAGAGAAGCCCTTGAGAACATACAAAGCTTTTCATTTTGTCTTAATTTGAAGCAGATTTGGAATAAAATGAATACATTTTGCTGTGTGTGTTTCTTAGTGCCGGTTGATCCCAAATCAAAAAAACTGAACCAACCAACCAACCAACCAACCAAACAACAACAACAACAACAAAAACCTACTTTATTTCTTCAATACTCAGGAGTCTTTTGCTATTTATATCTTGCTAGAGCCAAGAAAGTTTCAGGTTTTACAAACTCCCATGATCCTGACACCAGCTGTCTGGAAATAAGCACATCGCTCAAGAAAAAACTACCCAGATTAACCAGCTGAACAAAACCCTACAGATGTGATCAGGAGGTCTAGATTCAACGCATAGAGCTCATATTTCCTTGTTCAAAGATAGCAATGCGTATTTCCATTGGCTGCTTAATGACATCCAGTGGCCGATCATCAGCAAGTATCTATCTCCTCCTTGTGGGAATTTATTTTTCCGATCCATTGTTCTACAATTTCTATTGGACTTGGAAATTTGTTTAGTATATATATTTTTTTATGTCTGTCATCTACAGATTCAGATAAATTGATGTTTACTATTCAAATTTTATGTAAATATTTTAATAATTATGTTCAGTAGTTGTACATTGTCATGTAAGTCCGTGTTCTATATATAAACTAGTACAGTAATTGATGCATTTATGTGGTCTATCACATGGAAAATATGATATTCCACAACTTTAAAATAATTTGAATAATTTATAATTTCATCACACCATTTAAACATCTTGACATTATGAATGCCATCAGTAGAAACACTTTTATGTTATATAAGCTTTGCAGAAATAATGGGCAATCTAGGAGCTTCTTTAACTGCTGAAGTGTAACATAAAACTCAGCAGGAAATCCCAAGGGGCTAAGTCTTATTTCATTTAATGGCAGTTTAATGGATAAGACTTGTAGTACCTTAGAATTACATTGCTATGTCTTGAGAAGTTCTTCCAAAGTCCACATGGTAACTCATCTTTCTAAATACTAGGCGTTTGCTCAAATGTGAAGTCCAGTACAGACTGCTGTGATATACTTGGAATCAGAAAGAGTGGATTCACCCTTTCCACGTAAGTCATCTACAGGCACTTTTTGATTTTAACCAGTCATCCAAAAGCCTTCTGCAATCAGTGCTGTGAAAACCCCTAGCATGACTGCTTCCAGTGTAAGACATAAGTCCTAGGTAAGCCAGCTGCACTGTCTGCTGATCGACTCTGGTCAACTTTAAATGCTGAACTTGTAGATAATACACAAGAAATTAGTTTTATCACTATGTTCCCTTCAAGACTTACCTGTTATTAGCATGTCCAGTTTATTCCATTAGTCCTAGTGTGATTCTGTGACCCGCCAGCATCTATAGCAACACGATGACAGGAGAAAGATTTGATGAATTTTAGCTGCTATATCTGTTTGCCCATCTGTATATGTTAGCTACTTAAAAAGTCCACCAGAGTTGAGTTTGACTCACCAAAACAGTTAACAACAATTGTTACAACACTTTTCATGATGACTGACATCTGTGAGTTTGTACCTGATCAAATCAACAAATACAACCAGAGTGTGAAGTATTGAAACAGAAAATTCATGTGCTGGAAACTGCTAGCTAAAGATATCATGTGGGATTTTGAGATCAGTAAAAATGAAAGCTACCTTTAAGTCTCCTATTTTTCCATTATTCTGCATTTTTTTTTCCAAGTTCAAATGATTGTACCAATCAACAATGGAGTATAAGGAGATGTAGCAAAGTATTTGCTTCAAATGGGAGAAAAATCATTTTCAGAGAGTACTGAATAATTCACTTTGTGGAATAGCAAGCCATTTCTTAGTGAATAGTCAATGTCAGATTTCATATATTATTCCTCAAAAATTCATTAATTTACCATGTTTCAGGCTATACCTTTTCCAAAACTGTTGACTGAAAGAGTGGAAAACGTAGTTACTCTCTGATTTTGCAAAACACAAACTCTACACATCATAGTTTTTATGTTAGAAAGCTTAAATTACTGACTTTTATCAGCTTTAAGATATCCTTAAGCAAAGTTTTGCTGACTTCTCTTAGAGGCAGTTTCTCACTAGTTTCTTTTCATAACAGAAAGACACAATGACCTTTCTGCTTAACTGTTTGGGACAAAATCAATTTGTGCTCCATCTCCTGCAAGTGTAATTGAATGATCACAAGCCTGAACTCTATGTTACATAATTGTAATTAATTATATCACAAGTGATCTGCAGTTCTGCTTCTCAGTTCTCCCTGTGCCCTTCTCAGACTGGGACCACACTAACCGACAAATGATACACTGCACTTTTAAGTTCAAAACCTAAGAAATCTGTGTCTCACAACAACAGTAAAAGTCATACACCAACTTTAAACTATCAGATTCTTTCTATCGCTTTTGTAGTGCATTATTTCTGTGCTGAAACTGCATTAATAAAGACTATTGTCAAGAGCTGGAAAGCAGAAGCAGTCTTTGAGAAATTCTGACAGGACAGCATGAAGAGAAAGTGTGAGTGATACACAAGCAGAAAGCTGATGTGGGAAATTCTGACTGATGCCTGAACGTGACTGATAAGCAGATGAAAGGCAGGAGGGACAATGTCAATGGATGCTTAAAATAGCCTGGAAAAAATGAGAGAACAGTAGGATCTGTTGAAGATGGGTCAATGCTTTGATAGCATTTCTAAATCAATGTCACAGACTCCTGATGGCAGTACAGCAAAGGACTTAAGAAGTCACAGAAGTCAGATAAGCTGTTAAGCCAACTTGTGAATTTCCTCGTTATTAAATGAGGTTCATTTTGAAACAGAAGATAGGCTGCTATGGAATAATTCCTGTATTTTCCCAGCTTTGGCATCTGTTGGTATGTCCATTCTTAAATAGGAGGTGTATTCACTGCCAGTTTAGATCCACTGCTATTTATCCAGTATTGAATTATTGTAAATCCTTTGCACAGATACTTTTCTTACAGCTCACATAGCAGTTCTCAAGTGCAATGCAAACCATAGCTTGTGAAGTATACCTGAGAAAGAAGAAGTACTCAGGATTAAAAAATGAAATATTCACTATTTTTATATTTATTTCCAACATCAAAGACTCTCTATCAGTGTCTGACAAATGGTGAACACTCATACAGATAGCTCAAAACACCTCAAAGGATAGCACTGTAGTTTCCATTATATTGTCTATAATAAATATAAACTACATA
>VXAV01008274.1:359833-371990 GCA_013399715.1 Alectura lathami
CAAATGTTAACTACATAAAGGATGCTCAGTCTGGCTGGGGCTAAATTTCATCACAAATAAGGCAGTCTTAATAGTGGATATTTATAGAGTCCTCCTCCAGGTTCAGACTTTACGCACTCTTTGAGATGCACACGTTGAAAGCATAGCTCTAGCTGCTGGAGTAAATATAACTAGGTAAACTAATTCTATCAAAGGTAGATGAAATTGAAGCTTGTTTGGCTCAGAATAACATTTGAAACCAAATATATGAGAAGTTTACTGATTAAAGTAGACTGATTAAAATGAGGTATGACACTACTGGAGTGTGAATTATTTGTGGCACTTAAATATAGGGACTTGACACAGAACTGGCTACATAATGAAAAACGTTGCTAATGAAAGCCACATGTTTTGGGATGATAATTCGAACTTTAAGAAGTTTTCGATCTACTGATTCTATATCAGGAAACAATTCCATTATATTACTCCCATGGCCCATGTTATCACAAGTGTGGTACATGTTTTATAACTCTAGTATCATGCACACATATGCAGGACATTGGGAGAACATAGGAGAGACTGCACAGGGTTAGACCGTAGATCCAGCTAGTTCAGTAACCAGTCTCTGACAAGTCTCCGAGAGCGGATGCAAGCTGGAAGATACAAGACCAAGGCAAGAGCATATGATACTTCTTTGGAACGCTTTCCTGAAGTCCAGCTGATTGTGACTCAGGAGTATTTACAAGGAACCATTTTGCTTCAGACTGCTTAAATTTATTTTAGAACATATTATGTTCTGCAAAGTTTTGGATCAAAATTCATTNAATTCTTTTTATTCATTTATTTAAGTAAATACATAACAAGATCTTTTTGTTGCTTTCCTCAATTACAGTGTCCCTCCTGCACTTTAAAGCACTGAAATACACTGTACTTAACAATGACAATAAACTAACATGCGTTGTGTTGGACACATTGTTAGAAGGGTCAGCTGGACTCTTCCATTCCTTCAGTATACCTCAGCAAAAAAAAAAGAAAGGAAATAAGGAGAACAAAAGATTTCCACCAATTACTTGGTACAGTAAATACATCCCTGTTTTTACCTTTGTGTTTATTTTTCTGAATTTCTACTCTGTACAGTTGGGTCACAAGTTTGCTAGTTCATGTGTAATACGAAATTACCTAGTGTGGAGTATAACTTTGAACACTTGGGTTTCTGCATTTTGCTGTTTCATTCAAATAGACATCTAACAACTGGAAGAGACTGACCACCCTTTTAAAAAAGGATGTTCTATTTATTCAGTTGTTTCATGTTCTGTACTTTCCCTCAGAAGGAAATCTACACTCAAAAGAAAAGAAAAGAAAAGAAAAGAAAAGAAAAGAAAAGAAAAGAAAAGAAAAGAAAAGAAAAGAAAAGAAAAGAGGCACACATGCTATTAATTTATTATCAAGTTAAAATCATGCTTTAAGTCTCAACAGAAGAGAAAGAATTTGGTTCTCAGGGGAAAAACTAGAGGATCATCTCCCACAAAAGCCCATCACACAAGAGCTTTTCAGGTGACAACTGAAGTACTCACACAACATGCATGACCGAATTCAAAGCCCAGTAGACACATTTTCATCTAGATCAGCTGGTCTCTGGTTAGACCTCTGACCTGAACCTGTATTTCTAGCAAGTTTGAACATTTCAAGCTTGAACAGCATTTAATAGCATTGACCCCATTACATAGGAATAAAAATATATTTTGAGAGAAAGCCCAAGAATAAAGAAGTCCTGTGTCTGTGGAAATGATCACGTGGCATCTTTCTCTTCTGGAATGTAGGTATTTTTGCTTTTTAGATAGGCCTCAGTGATTGCAGTGGGTTGAGTAGCTATGTGTAATTTTCTGAAGGATCAAGTACTACAGAAAACAAATGATGGAAAGGAAAAAAATTAAGCAAATGTCATTTTGCTGAACTAGTTCTGCATGAAGGGTAGTGAAAGCTGCTTAAGATGCATGGTTGTGACTGCAAATAGCAAAGCAAGTTAGGCAGGGGAAGCTCTAGTGAGAGTCTGAAATAGCAGAATTGCTATTAAAGTGCTGGTGTTTACATGTTTCCATCTGTCTTTATTTCACTAACCACATGGTTGGTCATCAAACAAACTTCTGACTCTTTTTTTTCTTCTTCTCTATTGTTTAATATTTCAGGGTGTGTTTGTCTACTCAGAGTTTGTATATTAGGCCTTTTAAATTGTAAAATCTGTTCCAATAAATCAAGGCTTCTCTAACTTAGCTGGACAGCTGGCACCCATTTATGGCTTTAGAGGGAATTTGAAAACACCTGTGTCTGATGAATTACCATAAATTCACAGTGACTCCTGCAGCAGGAACAGTTCAGAGGTGCACATATCTGGTGATAAATAATTAATGAGCACCAAATAAATGTCTTTCTTTTATTGCTGGAACTAAAGTGAGCACATTGTGCAAGCCATAAACCAATCCTTCTTTTAGAATTGGTCTTTTCCATTCAGCTGGCTTTCTGTACCAATTATCAACCAGAACAGCTTCAGGCAATGCAGAAATAATGGGTCTTGTCTTGTATCTCATAGTGACATCTGTAATCTTTCCACTGCTGAATAGTCTTACCATTTAAGAAAAGGGGAATGCTTGGGTGCTCAAAGGGTCTTTCTAAGTGGGATGTCTGTGGCATGTGTGAAATGACTCTGTCCTGTCCATCAGTACATTTAAACAGAATGTGGACAGCTCAAAAGTCAGATTTTCCCTTGTTTCTGTCTTGTCATTTGATTGTTTGTGCAGTGCATGTTTATGAGGATAGAAGGTTAACTTTCAGAGGCTTTTAGCTAATGGCTTAGGACTGAAATGTGGTTTATCACATAGAAAAAATTCTGGACAACTGTCTGAATTACTTCTGCTGTCAAAGATAGAGGTGGAAGAATGACAGCTAAGCATGGTCTGGTAAAGGTATCTCAGTGTGCGAGGTGCTTGTACACATTAGTCCGGATAAGGAGAGTTAAATTTCATTTTCAGATTAAAGCAATTTAAAATTGTTTGATGCAAATGAAGGATTCAGGTTTTGTCCAAAAAATATGTGTTTCTCTAATCTCACTGCAAGGAATCAGGGCAAGAGAAGTTGGTCTTCAAATGGAAGTCACAACAATGTAAAGAACTTCTCACTATACACTTTTGCAAATATTTATTCTAAGCAAGTCTGGGTCATCAGCCTTAAGACTGTTCGTTTGCCAATCTGTTATTCCTCCTCACTTTAGCAAAGGCTCCTTACAAAATGTTACTCTAGTCTCACATATCTGTAGTGAAATCCATATGTCTGAAGACCCATTTTCAAGGAGCAGGCAGGACATGGGTGCTCCATCGTGATTTCTTGTCCCTGTCAGAGTCTACCTTTCTCTAGCAGAACTTTTTTATCTGCCCAGAGAAGTCTTGGGTGCCACATCCCTGGAAGGCCAGGCTGGATGGGTTCCTGTGCAGTCTTGTCTAGTGATCTAGTGGTTGGCAGCCCTGTCCACAGCAGGGGGGATGGAACTAGATTGAGGTCCATTCCAACCCAAGCGTTTCTATGATTCTGTCTTCAGGTGTGAATTAGATCTTTGAAGAACCTCTTTTGAAAGAATTAGGATTTTCCCCCATTGTTGTTTTCCCCAACATATTCGGTTCTCTTTTGTTTCTTTGTGACTTCTCAATACAGTGCATACCAGATCTGAAAGACTGATAGAAAGTGGTAATAAAATGTGGGATCATGACTATTGTTAAAAACTATTGATAGGATTTAAAATATTCATAATTTTGAGTACATATGTTATTATGGGACTTGACTCTTAAGGAAGGACACGTAAGTTTCTCTGAGGAACTTGCTACTTTCCATAGGGTTTAGTCTGAAATATACTTTCCCCTGGACCTGAGCTAATACTCTTTGGAGCACTTCCCCTCAAACCACAGGGGTAGAGCCCATAAAATAAATAGCTTACATGGTGTAGTCTGACTTTTGTAACATGAGGACACTGGGAACATCTGGAGACTATATTCTTTGGAAGGACACTTAAAAACTTCAGTTGTTGATCTGTTTTTTCTAACATGAATTCCAAGTTCTGTCTCTGGCTGTAAAGATCGTTAGCATGTGTGCATCAAATTTCTCCTTACTTTGAGCTTTACCTTTTTCCTTGGCAGGAATCCTAGCACAGGAGGGCTGGGCTAACTGATTAATAAGGCAGACTAGCTTTTATGGATGACAAAACACCCTGGGAAGATGCAATTAGTACAACTGGCAGGATGATTGCTCAGGGAACAGCTCCTGGCTGCTTGAAGCAAAATCAGAGATGGAAGAGATCTCTTGCCTTTGAAGAGGTTATGGATGGTTATATTTCTAATGGAGTAAGAGATCAGGGAAAAAATCTCCAATTGAACTGCCTACAAACTGGTAGTATATTTACGTATTTAAGAAAAATACAGGCTTCAGGTGCCCAGAAGTTTTAGAAAATCAGTTGGAAACTTATATATATATAAGTAGAAATATCAAGATTAATCCCTTAGATTTTCATTCAATTTGCTTATGATAAAGTGAGCTATGTGAATAAACTATTTAATGAATATTTATTTCAGAAGTAACAGTTCTGAGTAAACAACAGCACTTAAAAGAATGTCAGATTGTAAATATGATAATACAAATAAAAAATTAATCACCACCTTCCGTGCTTGTTGGACAATGGCTACACTGGCCGTCTAAAGCAATCCTATGCTCACCTAGATGAGTACAATTGTGAGCAGTTGTCCCACTACTTTTTACTAAACGGAACTGATTATGCAGCTATTGTAAAGTGTTTCAACTCCCTCTACTCGTGGTGAACAAGGCTCAAAGTCAAAAATAATGATGCTATGACCCGTACTGTAGATAGGGAATACCTGGGAAGGCTGAATTCTTCAGAGCTAAGCATGACTTTTGCATTTCTATTGTGGATATGTCATTCACACCATGGCTATTTAGAGGACAGATAGGAAAGGCAGCATGGAGTCAGAGCGTTCTTCAATGAAAAGAGCTCTGTATCCCCTGTCTGGAAGCACTATTGCTCTAGATAACTAAACTGCTTTCAGCAAGGATTAGGATATTTCCTGCAGTATGTCACTACTTGTCTCTGATGTAACATCTTTTTATGTCACAGAAGTTCACTCACAGCTCTTCCTGTGACTGTGGGAACTATTCTGAATGAAATATCCAAATGCTTCAGATGTTAGAGAAGTTTTTCATGCATGGCAAACACGGACAGAGCACTTTTCCTCTGGTTCTGTGGGCATCACAGGATGGGTTCAACGAGAAAAAAAAAATAGTATAAATGGTTTGAATCATATGGAACTGTAGGAATAGGAACCCTTGGAATTTACCCACAGCTTCCTAGAGTTGCTGGGAGTCTTTCTCTTGTCTTAAATGAGAATTTAATCAAAGCCTTTCTTTCAATGTGTTTATTTCTTCTGCTAAATTACCTGGACAGGAATAATCTTTAAGGCTCTGATTGCAAAAAGCATTATAGACAGCACACAAACATGTTCCTATATACACACCCAAAGAAAAATTAAGCAAATGTTAGAAGTTTTTAATAAAATCAATTGTATTAGAATTGCTGCATGATCTGCCTCTGTAACTCTCTGGTACCAAGAAAGCATCATAAATTTAGATATAGTACAATATGGAATTCAAATCTACTTTAATCTTCATAGTACATAAGCTGAATCAATTACTTTTATTAACTGTGTTCTTCAGAGATCAAAGCATCAAAATGTAATTACATATAAAAAGCAAGCTGTAAATCAAGTGACCCATATGATTTTTATTGTCCAGGTATCTCCTGTTAACATGGATTATTCAGGGTATGTTAGTGTTTTCAAACTGAGCATTTAAATCAATTTTATAATGTCCACACAAAAGGATTCTGGCTGTCAAGATGTAAATATATATTTTAGATATTGCAGGTCATTTACTTGGGGCCAGAACTTCTGAACAATTGTTTTGTGCATAGACCCCTTTTTTTTTTTTTTTTTTTTTTTTTTTTCATGAAAGACATCTCTATACTATCACTGAAGGTCTCTGGGAAGCCATCGAGAAGGAATCTGTTCTTGTTTAAATTCAGAAATATTCGTGCTTGAGCACAGGTTGGAAGCAAAGCCTAGTTCCCTACTGGAATTAGCTTCTACTAACCTCAACAAACAATACACAGGAAGCTAAGGCACTTCCTTTAATCTGTAATTCTTGCTGTGTTCTATAACCAGGCCGGATCCACTCCCCTAGCGCTTGGCCTTGCTTAAAAACTGTTAAAGTCTCAAAATGAGATTTTCTTCTACTAAACTTGGCTTTTAAAACCCAGCCATCTTTCTACACTGTCAACATTTTGTTCTGTTGAGTATTTCAGATACTCTTCTCCTTAGGTCATTACAGAAGCCTTGAGAGATTTTTCTTCTTTCACATTATAGGCTTTCCATTAGCCTTTGGCCAACAGAATCTCTATTCTCAGCAGAACTGACACTCTATACATTGTCAAATGACTAGCTAAGCAATAACAATAAAATCACAGAGTCCCCAGAGTTTTGCATCATTTGCAAAGTGAAAATTAACAGTAGTGTATGTATCCCTGGCTATGTAACAGAAAATAGGAATAGACGCTTTCCTCATTGCTAAGAAAGCTGACAGTATTAATTAGGGATTTGTCCATAATCATCAAAAAACAATGTGATGTGATGTCATGCAGTGTCATCCCCAAATGTATTTCCTCCCCATCTTCACCATGACTAGTATAAAGTTTGCTAATTGTTCATCATCTGTTCTACCTTCCCTTACCCACTTCCTTTTTCTTCTCTTTTTGAATGCAATCAGAAGTCTATTATTACTGCAGTTAGCTGAAACACCATGAAATAGCATGTGAGGTAATTACCCCATAGCAGACACTAACAGCTTTTATCAGGTACTTACAAACCATTGGCAGTACTTACAGCATGTTTCCAGTTTCTCACAGTATGAAGAATGCGAGCTTGCACAGCCGTATTGGCAGCAATTGCTGTGCAGATGGTGCATATGGGTCAGAGATCCAGGTTCCTCCTCATAAATTGAAATCTAGACATAGTAGTAAGGACAACAACATCCACTAGTACGAGTGATTCTTTTTGTAACTCTACTGATGAGTAACCTGGTTAGGAAAGATCAGTTGAAGAAGCAAAAACCATTCTGACACTGAGAAGAATGGCACTAATTCTAGTAACTGCCAAATTCAGTATCCCAATAGAGCTGAGTTTGCCAGAGCTTCGTGTCCACAGGTGCAGGCTGTAGCAAGGCTGAGGCTGTGCTCCCTGTAGGAATACCTGCACACATACACGCACTACATACATACATAAACCTATGGTCAGCCAAACAAACTAACATACATGAACTTTCCTTTTCCTTCCCTTAGTTCTTTCCCTCAAAACACCTTAATAAGAGGGGAGGTTTAGGTTGGACATCAGGAAGAAATTCTTCCCTGAGAGAGTGGTGAGGCGCTGGAACAGGCTGCCCAGAGAAGCTGTGGCTGCCCCATCCCTGGCTGTGTTCAAGGCCAGGCTGGATGGGTTCCTGGGCAGTTTGATGTAGTGAGCTAGTGGCTGGCAGCCCTGTCCACAGCAGGGGGGTTGGAACTAGATGATCTCTGAGGTCCCTTCCATCCCAAGCCATTCTATGATTCTTTGATTAACAAGTCTTGTGCAATCCCAGACTTCTCTTCCTGGGCATCCCGTAAGTCAGTGATGTCCCCAGTCTGTAAGGTGATCCAGAGAGCCTCCTCTGTTGACCCATAACAATGGCTCTTATGCAGAGCCCATGGAGCTGATCCCTTGCCTATGACTGCTCACAGATTGGCCTGGGCAGGGTGTCTCTTTCCCTGATCAGGTAATCGTCATCATTCCTCTGTGTCCTTAGTGGTTGTGGGGATGGGTTTTAATCACATGAAAGATTGAAAAGAATGAAGATTTTCAATCAGAAAGCTGTTAGCTTGTTTGACTAGATAGCAAAGCAAAACTAAGGTATGTCTCTTCAGGAAGTCTTTATGGATATTCCACAGTAGCTGTGTACTTTTCCAGACTTTCAGCCTAGAGATAGAATGTAACATTGTCTGAGAAAAAGTGCACTTTGAAGTGCTGCAAAGTATTTGTCCAGGCACATTAAGGGTATAACCTTTTTGTTTCTGAAACAGTATGGCCATCAGGAGCCATGATGTTCACTATACAATAACATCCCCCAGTGCAAAAACTAAGCCTCTCAGCTGTCTTGAACTGTTATACTTCTTCACTATTCTTCTTAAAAATGAAACTGTTTTATATGGAATTTCTAGTAGCTAGTCTGTGTCAGCATCAAAAGCATGATAGCCCAGAGCTGAAAGGAAAAGTCTGCTGTTGAAACCTTGATGCATAATTACTTATAGAGAATAGGATTTGTTCTTGTGAGCCTTCTCATAAAGCATGTATAGATATTATCTATACTGAGGAAGACTGTCTAATGAGATGCTGTCACTTTTTTCTATTAGAGTGGTTGTGAATACATAAAGTAAGGAAACATCTGTTTTACTGAGTGACTAAGCTATGCATGGGTCAGAAATGATGTTTCACAGGGTGAAGCTTATTTAGGATATGCACATACCTCTTTACAAAAAAAGGCATTGTGGAAGATGTTCCTTCAAGAAACATCTATGAAACTATATATATGAAACAACTATGAAAGTGTTACGGTGAGCGGCAAATGCATGGGGATAGGTATGTTCTCCTACAACATTCACTGAACCTCATTTTAGTTCTCAGATACACCATGGGTTTTATTGCAGCAAGTACAGGACTAAAACAATATTCATTAGCAAAAGCAGTTATAGAAGCTCTGGTTGGAGAATAATAAAGCTGGTTCGAAGTGATATTTCAGGGACACTTGGTTCAACTCCCACTCTCAAAGTAGATCTGCTACTCAAGGCCTTTTTCAGTCTGGAAATCTCACATGGATGGAGACTCTCCAGCTCTTCTGGGAAACCTCTTCCACAATTTTAGCATCCTCATGGTGGTAAATTTTTCTTATGTCTGTCTAGGATTTCCTGCCTGACATCTTGTGTCTCTTGCCCTTGTGAATCCACAAGAAGAGTCTGCCTCTATCTTTGCTATAGCCTTTCCTTAGGTATCTGAAGACAGCAATAACATCTCCCCTTAGCCTTTCCTTACCAAAGCTGAACAAGCCTAAAAATGTCTGAAATGTTTGAATTTCAGCAGTACAATAAGGCAAATACCACCTTGATCCTTAGCTGTGCTGCTTTCTTCACAAAAGAGGCAACTTTGGCTTGAGATCATAAACAATAGCAATAATACTTAGGATTCGTAAGAAGCCAGTATTGCTGAAACCACTCGGCCGCTATGAAAGTTTTAAGTAGTATATTCAGTAAAGAACATTGGCTTCTCTGAGAGGTTACCTGCTGTTTGATGTGTAATAAAGTTTCTAAGGATAACTCTGCAACAAGTGGTTCTTTTGTTGATGCAGAAGGTTGGCAGTGGTACATTTTTCCTTCAGTGAGAGTGAATTGGATTCAAAAGGCATCCAAGTGCTCAGTGCAAAGTATGAAAATGAGACTGAATGATTGTCAGACAGAAAGTAGTACCTCAAGTAGTAGTGAGTGGTCATGACTATTGCTGGCACTGTTACAGGTTGGCAGGAATAGCAACGTAATGAATTAGATATTGAATTCCAGATTGAGGCATGCATAGATTATGAGGAAAAAACAATAAACAATAAAGAAAGAAAGAAAGAAAGAGAGAAAGAGAGAAAGAGAGAAAGAAAGAGAGAAAGAGAGAAAGAAAGAAAGAAAGAGAAAGAAAGAGAGAAAGAGAGAAAGAGAGAAAGAGAGAAAGAGAGAAAGAAAGAAAGAAAGAAAGAAAGAAAGAAAGAAAGAAAGAAAGAAAGAAAGAAAAAGAAAGAAGATACTTTGTTTCAAAATTTCACTATTTGAGCCTACCGTCATAAAAAGTTGTCTGAATACGGACACAGAGCTATGGGAAACGGCACAAGGTTGCAGAAGCCTTGCTCTGACTTCTTCGTGTTATACCAAGGGCTTCCTGTTGGAGCTTTCCTCATGGTCCTTCCTAAACCTTATATAGTCCTGTACTATAGTTGTTCTACTGGCATGCTTGAAGAAGTGCATGTTCTGAAATTCCGTGCTGTAGTTCAATTCAAAACAAACAAGCTAACAAAAAAAAACCATCATTTTTGTATTGCATAATCTGAATCTTAACAGTTTCTTAACTCAAATAAATGTTCAGAATAAGCACACATAGCACTGACATTTGAAGAATTATGAAGCTAAAGTTAGCTGCCACTGATGTGGAAAGAAAAAAATGCTCTTAATTTTTCTGTGGCAAACTGCCCAAGAAAATTCAGAAAGTATTTAGTGTTTATTCATGGCAAAGGAATTTATCAATGACATTTCTGTAGAAAAATACCTATAATTCGCAACTGTTACATATCAAACTGTTTTTTTTCACTGGATAATTATGGGATATTATGTTACATATTTGATGGTATCTCTATTTGTGATTGCTGTATTGAGCCAATATTGGAATGCATAGTCTGTTTCTCTGGGTTCTGTTTTGGATACATGTATTAAATTCTAAACCATCCTGCTCTTTTCCAGTTCAGGCATGCCTAAACATTGCATCCATATTCATATAAGAAATCTTCATTCTTGTCTGTTTCTCTATTTGTTTTAGAATTTTGGAAGAATTCTTATCCTCTCCACACTTATGTTTATACACAGTGTATCACAGACACAGATACATAGCATCTCCAGGAAAAAAAAAAGATTTTAATATTTTTTAAAAGCAAGATCTTTTATGTATTAAAAATTAAACATATTTTGTAATATATGCAATGAATCTTTCGAGTGTGTTGGTTTGTAAACCATCTTATATAACATAGAGTAAAAGGTAGAAAAAAGAAAATGCATTCAAGTTAAGAAATTAGAAGTTATCCAAGCAAAATAGACTTTAATTCCTTTGTTCAAGGTTGAAAAAGAACCAAGATGATCACTTACCAGTTTATAATTTTTTTTTGTCATTTTTGGGGATATTTAAATGTTATTCAAATCTCTTATATTTTAATGTAAAAGGCCCTTAAGACTGAGTTTAGTTTATTTAGGAAAGAACCTTAATTTATTTTGTCAAATCTCTGTGAATGAATATTATTATGTGTATGCATAGCTGAAACATCACAAAATAATTTAATATTGACTTAATTTCAACTGTAAATTTTTCCTTTGTGCTTTTGTCAATTACCCTGAATGCTGTAACATTTCTTTTAAACCCAAAAAATACAGTTTCTGTATTTGTGTTTATTAACCATGAGGAATATTTAAAGTCTGAGAGGGAAGCTAACACGTTATATAAAACATGGCTTGTTTTGAGAACCACTTTCAGAGATTAAGATAGTCAGGAAGAACTTTGTAACTTGTGATGAACATTATATATAGGAGAGTCTGATGGGAATTATATCAAGTGCTTCTTGTTTTCAGGATTTTCAGAGAAAAAAAATACACACTGAATACAAATAAATTATTAGCTCCATATATGTCCAGGTAAAACTTCTACTTTTCTTATTTACAGTTGAGCAGAAAAGACTTGACCTCTAACCAGATTAAGTCAAATACGATTACAAAGGTGAATTATGAAGTACCATCAACCAGTCATAAAGTCGCATCTTCCAAAAGTGGATTTAAAGAGATAACTCTGTTGTCTTTCTGAGCATGAAGTGCCTTGTCTTACATAGACCTGAGACATAGATGAAGACATCTTGGACCCTGATACAGGATGAAGACTGGCATGAGAATAATCTACCACAGAAAATAATTGATGGCGAGTACTTCCAGACTTGGTAATCTCTGGTCTAATATTGCTTTTCTCCTAGTACTTCTAAGGAGATGGGTAGTGGAAAGGTAGAACACAAATAAGGTAAAAAAAGATGACCAAACCACAGACTGAAAGATGTTATGAAGGAGAAGCATGTCTGATTAACAAGGAGAGAAGGAAAGTAAAGAAAAAAGCAAACAGCTGACTACTGAAATATAAATCAGATAAAACAGTTCACAAGGAGAGCTCAAAGTACAATGAAAGTTGTAGTGAATAGAAAAAAT
>VXAV01008274.1:393859-405190 GCA_013399715.1 Alectura lathami
TTTTTTTATGGCGAGTGAGGAGAAGAAAGAATGTCTGAATTTATTAATCACGCTCTTACAGTTCATTTCCAGAGTATGATAGCATAAAGGTGACGTAAAAGGACACTTTGCAAATTACCCTTAGATAATTTTGTAACAGCAACCAACCAAAGTGAAGAGGTAAAAGCAAATACTCAGTGAAGTCTGCCTCATGATGATATCCTGCTTCTACTAGCATATGAAATGAGAGGTGGAAGGAATTAACCTAGAAGAGCAATGACAGCAGATGAGAAATGAAGCAAAGCTACAAGTACTCAGGCTTAGCTAGCAGTATATGTTGGCTGAGAATTAAAACGGGATGTTGGCATTTCAGAAAGCTTGGCACTCATCTCTCTAGGGTGAGTGGTTCAAAATGCAGGAGTAAGTCCTCAGATGTCCTACATGATAAATGGCAGATATTAAATACCTGAATGGCAATTCCCAGCAGGAAGTCCCAGAAAGAGAGGTGCATGTAAAATCCTCTCCCAATGTAGACTGAGATATTTCTGTAAGATTCAGTATTTCTGTGAAGGTGGAATTCACAGAGGAGGGAAGCCAGGGCCAATTTCTTTCAAACCATCTCTGACAATGCTATGTCAGAGTAAAATGGCCCAGACCAACTATTGGCCCAGAAAAGTGAGTTGTTTGTCACAGCATGCATTTGTTTGGCTAACCTCTATTTTTAATACCTCCTTCCCCACACCCCAGAAATAAATAATAATAATTAAAAAACTGTAATTTATTTTGATTATTGAAAAACACATCTGGACCTCTTTAGCCTTGAACCTTGAGATATAATCTGAGAGATCACTGCTTGGTCAAAAGTTACCAGGAAACACACTGACAGTGAAATAGTATAGGCAGTTATGGCCAGTGCTCCGGTCTGTGTCCCAGACATGTTTCATTTATTAGTGCAGATTTATCTGAAAGATTTGGCAAGAGAGCAGGAAATATCGTTTTGGGAAATACTTCACCTGCAGGGATTTGAGATCTGTTCAGATGTCAACAAGGGAGTGATAGCTAAAGGGTGTTCAGGCTTTCTTGAGTTTGAGCCTTGCTGCTGCCTACAAAGCAAGGCAAAACATATAAGTATGCAGAATGAAAAAGAGGTGAGGGAGAAAAGTGATCAGAAACTTCTGGCTAAAGCACTCGGCTGGAAGATATTTTTCTCTTTGTTAATGATTTTTAATTTAGATGCTTCCTGGTTAAAAACATTTCAAGAATCAAGGTTTCAGCAATTAGAACCTCACATTTCACCACTGCTCCAGACACACTTAAGTTCATTTCCACACGTCCACCTTTCTTTTCTGTAGGGTATATGGTATTTTATGTCTCACTGCATTTTGTTACTCCTCTTACATTTCCTCTTAGAAAAGACACCCAGAGTACAAAGTTAGCAAGGTCCAGAGCATCTGCAGAAATAAACATGTGACCATATGGAATCCATACATTAATGGAGTTAATATTACCAAAACAAAAATTTCAAAATTCCTTACCGTTCGGGAAAGAATTCATAATTTCTGCAAGGTCTTAAGTATTCTAAACAAGATTTTGCATAATTTCTAATAGCCCACTCTTTCATTTAGAGCCCAGTCCAAACCTCATTGTCTATTCTCATACTCTGTCTTTGGGAGACTGCTTTTTTTAGTTGTTTCCAAAGGCTTTAGGTCAGCCATACCTGCTCATGCGTTTAAATTAAAGCTTAAGATCTCTCTTTGTCTGATCAGATGTTGTTTTCATAATTTATAGGGACTGCACTCTTCTGGAAACATCTGTTTAATATTGTTAGTTTGGCTTTATCTATCAATGATATTTCGGTGTGTTTTATTCTACAGTCCTTTAAGATATAGTATATATGAAAATGGCTTTATAAATGAAGATTGATTGCTCAATATCATTCCTGCAGTAACTTACAGTCTTCATGAAAGGCTACAGAAATATAAAATATATATATATTTATACATTATTGATAGCATCACCTATCTGCCAGCTGTTAGGATGTAGTAGATCCTGTAACTGCTATTCTTTTCTAGTACTTTGTGTGTAGAAGTTGAATTTTGGACTCACCTAAAGTCTATAGGCAAACAGTTTAAAGATGTTGTTTTTCTTTTGAAAAGAAAGAAAGGGTAAGTGTTAGGGGAAAACTCTGTGTTGAAGGAGATTTTTTTTCATCCCTTTTTGTTTCTTTTTTAATTACTTCTGTTGCTGCTGTTACTAATCAGCTTGTTTTGCACCATGCTAAACAGCACAGCTGGAGAATTTTCTCACTGATTGAAAGTATCATGTGAAGAGAGAGAGTGGGCAGCAGTGGGACCGCAGTGGAAATGATTGCAAATAGATTTCAAAGATGTTATAAGAAAGCAACTATTTTTTGTCATCTGAGGGTGTGGGAGGACTGGAGAAAAAAAGACGTATCCGAGAATAAAAGTAAGAAAGGGAGGATCTTTATGCCTGGACAATCAACTTGGCAAATTTATCTCAATGCTGGTGGTAGCAGCAAATCCAGTCTGAAAGGTGGAAAACTTCCAACTCCACTCAGAAAAAAAGAGGAGAAAGAGAGAAATGGATGACAAAGTAGTCATCTGAATTTGTCCCTGTTAATAACTGTTGCACAACTCATAACAAAATTGATGTTCCCACTGCTCTAGAAACAACAACTGCATTTTGCAGGCAATTAATTGTACTAAGAAGCAATAGGCTTATCTGGAACAGGAAGTGACTCAGTCTCAAGACAACAGCATAGCATGCAGAGACAGGAAAGACAGTATTTTACTTACCTTCTTTTAGGCCTCTATGCAGCTTTCCGTACTGGTGTTTCTACAGCCTCCAGTAGTCTATAATACATTACTGGAACAGCTCCTGCCCAGCTCCCCTCCTCCTTTTCCCTCTACAGAGTACCTGACAGAAGCATCTGAACTGCTGCACAAAGTGAATTTTTCCCTGCTGCATCTATGAGTTTTGGGCATAAAGAAAATGTCACTTTTTGTTACATTTCCTGGTGCAAGTCTCTGTTTTCATTTTCTCACAACTTTGCTACAATTAAATTGTGAAGGCTGAGCTTTCCTTACCAGCTGCTAGGCCAGAATGTTTGCCTTTGTTACAAAATTTTATCATTAGCTCTTTTTTGCAGCTTCTGAGAATGAAAGGAAGGGGTGGAGGGGGAGTTTTTTCCTAAGGTAAGAAGCTTGGGTAGCTTTTTAATAAGATGACCTGTGTTTTGGCACACAAGCTGAAAAGTTGCTGAGGTGTAGTTCTTCTGTCAAGGATGAGCCTTCTGCTGTCTCTGAGATAAACTGCCTAAATTTGGCAAATTTACAGGCCTTTGAATAATCTCCTCTTGCATGTTCTTGGCAGTGGCTCTGGTGGATACTGATGCTGCAGCTCCCATCTGGGCACGTTTGTACCACAGCTATGTAGGCTGAGCCTACATAGCTTCCTTCCTGTGTCTCCTGGGAGAGCAGGGGCCTCTTCACCAACATGCTGTGATTCTCCTGCTGTTGCTTCCTCTCAGCTGGAAGGAGAGAGAAATTTGACTAAAAAAGCAGAAAAAGGATGGAAATGTCTGGTATGCAAGAGGCATGAAGTTAGGACAAGGAGCCTGGTAACAGTCAGTGGTCCATGTGGGGAATTTGAGAAGGTGCAGGAGTTTCAAGGACAAACAGGCTAAAGGCAAGGGATGAAAATGGGAAATGGAATTGGAAGATGGGAGACCAAAATCCAGTAAAGAGATAGAGAAAATGTAGAATGTCAGACACTGATGGACAAAGCTAGTTGAAGGTGTGGTAGAGGGTAAAACAGCCTTTACTTCGTTTCAGGTGAGCAGTGAAAAAATGGGGAGGTTAGACAGTGACTCTGGGGAGAGATAAAAGGAAAAACTGGCATATAAAGAAGTTAAGGGGCTGCAAAGAAAATCCCTGACAAACAGACTTGGAGTGATAATGCAAACAGGCGTGTGGATTGGTAAAAACATCTTAGACACTCAGACTGGGACAGCCAAAAGAGAAGGGCATGAGAGCAAGGGAGGCTATAAAAAGAATCAGATGAATTAGGAATGGTGTAGGACAAGTATATACTGCAAGAGATGGAGCAGCAGGAATGAGGAGAGACTTCACGGCCAAAACGTACCTCCTTTCTTATCTGAAATGGGAAGCAGTTAAAGTCTGCGTGCTGTGACCAGTTCTATGAGGTTTCAGATATACGTTAGATACATAGGAAAATAATTGTGGTGGAACTGGGCTGTGAATTAATTGGGAGTCACCTTCACAGTTACGCATTTGAGGAGCTCTCCAGGTGGGAATTTTGGGCAGTCCCTAGTGTTTTCCCCAGGCTGCTCTTGCTGTTTCTAAATCCAACCAATGTGCACAACTTCTGCACTTCAGTTTCCTAATGACTATCCTGGATAAAGTGTCTGCGCATCACTAAGAACACTCAGGCAGTTCCTGCCACAGAATTTGCTCAAGTCAAACTCAGACATGGATTTGTTACTTGAAAATGGTCAGGAGAAACTATTCCTGTGGGTGCACTAATGGTCACATAGGATGTAGATGTTTGTGTGTAATTCACAATAATCAATAGCAATGGTCATGCATGTGCTGGAGCAGTCATGTAGGGTTTAAGAATTCATAAGCCATTCAGTGTTTCTCACCTGATACAGCTGAAGATGTTGTTTTAAGGACCCTTGCAATGGATATTCCTTTTGTCATCCATGAAGCAAATGAGCCTACTCTTCAAGAGATTTGATTCCTCAAGTATTCATTGCCCTATGGAAAAGATCCCAATAATACGTTTCCTTTTGTCTTACAAACATGAAGTTTGTGCATGCCTGTGCAAGAGAATCACTGTAATGATGAGTATTCTGTGAGAAATGCCCATGAGAAAAGAAATATTTCTGCATGAAAAAAACATTTAATTGTGTGCCATAAATGAGGACAAATGAAATATTGTATAGCTGCTTTTCCGGTAAGCCCTGTCCATCTTGTGAGTTGAGTGAGGCAGAGATTCTGTGGAAAATACTAACAGCTGCATCATATACACAAGAGATCAAATTAAAACTGCACAAGCAATGTTAATGCTGACAGTCATAAGTCTTTGGCACATCTTTAATGTTCTTTTAATGTATTTCTGTGTGTGTATAAAAGCACCAGGGGGTGAATGGCACATTGAAATGTTCCTGCTAAGAAGGGATTATGATGTATAAAACAATAAGATACAAGGCAGACAAAGAAAGGGAAACAAGAACTTCACACTGAAGAATTACAGAATCACAGAATGGCTGAGGTTGGCGGGGCCCTCTGGATCCATCCAGCCCCACTCCTGCTCAAGCAGGGTCACCCACAGCAGATTCTCCAGGACTATGTCCAGATGCTTCTGAAGATCTCCAAGGAGGAGACTCCATAACCTCTTTGGGCAGTCTGTGTGAGCGTTCTTCTGGATCTGGTCATTTAACCAGTTTTTGATCTACCTCACTGTCTGATCATCCAGCCCATACTTCAACAGTTATTTGCTAAAGAATAGGAAGGTACACTGTGTATAGTCTTTCTCACTGTCCATTACCAACTATCTTTTTTATTTTTTTTTTCTGGAAATTCTGACCCTTGATTAAAATCAGTAATCAGGCATAAAATGCATAGTATTGTTTGCTTCCTCTTCTATGACGGGGGTGTTTGGCATGTATGATTGCATGTGATATATTGCGCATTACAGAGTATGTTCTCATAGCAGAGTGCTCCTGAGTGACGAAAGAGATCGCCTGTTCATATGTCCTTGCTGCTGTCTGAGATGGGTGGGAAAAGAAAGATGGTCTCCTCTTTGGGGTCAGCAAGGTATGATGAGGGGAGGAGTATAAAGATATGAGTGAGTGAGATGCAGTATGGAAAATAAGCAAACAAACCAGCCAGAAATCTTGGAGGAGGATGCACAAGAGCCTGGAGTTCTGCTGAGAGAAGAGAGGCAATAAGAGAGGAAATGTTCTCACAAGCCTCAGCAGGGACAGGAATACTTTTACAAGTGCTCACATGGGACAGCGCACAATGGGTCACTGTCCATTAAAGGACCTGTCCAGCAGGGATGCAGTGAGCCCAGAAAAATCTGTCTTCCATCACTTTTAGCTTTTGCATGTGTTTGCTGTATGGAAAAGACCTAAGCAAACCCTCTTCAAATCCCTCACTAATTTGTCCTACTGTCAGAGCCTGTACATGAATGCTACACATGAAATACTGTGAAATCCAATCTGAATCAGTAATTTCCATATCACCCTTCATAACAGAATATACATCCATATATATATCTATATGGATGACTTTGGTAGTTCATCCCTCTCATCTTCATATTTTAGGAGTGTTATTTAGGCATAGAGATTCAGAGGTGAAGGAAATTACTTATTGGACATAGAAGCAAGTGTTTTATTTGCCAGGAAGAAATTAAGGACTACAGTGCAAGAATTGTGTAAATGACACACAGAGTGAAGAAAGTAAAGGGCAAAATAATTTTTTTAGGTAAACGAGTGTAACGACTTTTGTAATACCCGTCTTGCAGTTCAGGTACAAATGGAAACAAAACCCCATAATGCAGATTGTTAAGCTTCAAGTTCTTCTCTCAGTCCAAATGCTCTCTAGGTTTTGTAAGTATGGTTTTGGCCTAGTAAAAAGGTCATTTTTTTAATTATTATTTTTACACTTGGAAATCATGGTAAGCATGAAGAAAACAAAGGAAATACAAAAAATGAGACTCAAGAATAAAACACTTTATCAAATAAATAACATGTCAGACCTTAGAGTCCACTGACTGCTTGTGGAGAATGTTAACTGCATTGGCTAGACTAACATTACTTCCACCAGCAGGCAGATTTCTTACAAATATGATCTTTCAGCTATTTCATTAACCTTACAATCCCACACAAGAAATTGAAGCTTAAAGGTCACATTTAATGTGTTCAGTGTTTTCCGACCATTTTAATTTCAAACCTGAAACTTATTCTTATAGTCAGCTTATTTAATAAATTTCAGCCTTGAATCTGTTGTGTTTTAAATGTAGTGTATCAGCATATTTCAGTTCTTTTCTGAAGTATTTGCCTTTTTTTTTTTTATGATGTGATTTCCTATTAACGTCTTCACTTTTCTTAACTCAACAATAATTTTTTGATAAAAAGAAGCAATTTTATAAGAAACTCTGCACAGATAATAGTACTGACTGTTCTGTAATAATACAGAATTATTTTTAACAAACACACACATAAACAAAATATGCTATTGTTGGTATATTCTTGTTTACATCACCTAAGTGTTGTCTTCTCCTGCCATTTCAAGTCCACTTAGTGTTTCCCAAACAGGTGTCTTCCTGACACTAGAGACTTTGAAGATATTTTGGTGCCAAGTTCCTATCTAATTCAGTGATTTTTGAAAGTTAGCTTAATATCTCTGTGCCTCAGTTTCTTCATAGAATCACACAATCATAGAATGGTTTTGGTTGGAAGTGATCTTTAAGATCATCTAGTTCCAACCCCCCTGCCATGGGCAGGGACACCTCCCACTAGACCAGGTTGCTCAGAGCCCCATCCAGCCTGGCCTTGAACACTGCCAGGGAGGGGGCATCCACAGCCTCTCTGGGCAACCTGTGCCAGTGTCTCACCACCCTCACAGGAAAGAATTTCTTCCTAATATCTAGTCCCTCTTCCAGTTCATAGCCATTACCCCTCATCCTGTCGCTCCATGCCCTTCTACAGAGTCCCTCCCCAGCTCTCCTGTAGGCCCCCTTCAGGTACTGGAAGGCCGCTATCAGGTCCCCCCGGACCCTTCTCTTCTCCAGGCTGAACAACCCCAACTCTCTCAGCCTGCCTTCATAGCGGAGGTGCTCCAGCCCTGATCATCTTCACTGTCTACCATTCACTTCCCTTTCTAGGCTGCCTTAATCACAGGTTATAGCCTCCTGTTACTAACCTGCACAAGTAAAGAACCAAGATGACAACAGTGAGTGTAGTGAGTGGGCATCACTTGCAGCTTTGGCTTGACTACCTATTCATTTAATGTAAGGTAGGTGTTTTTTGTTGTTTGTTTTAATAATGAACGAACTTCTTCTTTTTGGTCTTACATTCTCTAAACTATATGCATGGGCTAATTTGCTCGCACTTTTTACAGAGGAGTGCAGAATAACTGTTAATGAATATATGGATTTCAAGTATATGAACTGTAATTAACTCAGTTTATTGCTTTGTAAGATCTTTTGGAAATCTGATTGAATGGCAGAACATAGTTAGAACAACCTGGCAAGACTTTTAAGTCAGATTGACATGAGCACAAATTCTTTCTGATTAAGGATGAAATATAGGAAATTTAATAAGAGACTAATCTGGCTGAAGTCACTGATTTAAAAACAACATCCAGAGGCAAACTCTTTCTATATAAAAGCAGCTAATAGAAACTAGAAGAGACACCAGCTACAGGGAGAAATAGTCCAGAAGTGTGTTGACAGCAAGAGGAAAAACAGAATACAAAACATTCTCTACTACTTATCAAAGGAGGATAGTTATCGATAGATGATACTAAGAAGGCTGAATTGTTAAATGCCTTTTTAGCATGCAGGCAGGTCCTTTTCATACCAACCAAATGACAAAAGGAAAGATCTCAGCATTTGATTGTGGGAGGGATACTGACCCAGCAGAGTGGCCATGAAGACAGAAAGTTGGAGTAAAGAACAACTGGGAGCTGTGTGTGTTTAACCTAAAGAATAGGATGAGGGAATCTAACTGCAATTTTACAGAGAAAGTGGAACCATATTCACTTCGGGGTGGGAAGTGAGGGGTGGGCGTAGTTGGAGGATAAGGCCCAAAGTTCAAAAGATTCAGTATGGGAAATTATAATTGCACATAAGGAAAAACTTTTCACCTTCAGATGTTGCCAAGAGTGGCTTGGGATTTTTAAACACATATAAGGGCAAGGCAGACTGATCTAACCCTGCATCCTGCTCTGAGCAGGAGGTTGTACTAGGCCCTAGTACCTACATCAAGATCAAGGTACTAGATTTGTACCTAGATCCTAGTACCTAGTTTGAGATCTAGGTACTAGATCTCTGGTGGTCGTCTCCATTCATTTTATTATGTGTTTCTGTGATTATATGTCCTTAAAAAGTCAGACATTTCCAGCCAAAACTGAATTTGATGAGATTTTATACACATATCTCTTATAGACCTATAGGTAATCACTGAAGAAATGAGTCCAAATGAATGAAATTTAGGAAATACACAAAGCCAGGCCACCAGTTCTCACATAGAATTGGTACTGTGTTTGCATGCTCCACCCTGCTACCTAGAAGAGACTTATTTTAATAAAAGGTTGTCATAGAAGTATTTTTGTTTTAATCTCTGATTCATTTTGGTGCTGAGGAGATTGTTTCTTCTTCTGTTCAAGACAACAGAAAGATTTGCAATGACTTCAAAAGGAAGAACTGTAATAAGCATCAGACTGAGGTAGCCAGAAGCTGGCTTTTCCATGCAAATCTTAGCAATGTACTTTTAAAACAAGTCAGTCTAGTTTTTACCTGCAAGTAACCAAGGCTGGGAGCCACGGATAAAATACAGTAGTGTTTAAACTTTATTTTGGCCATGTATTTCCACATCTACTTCTATGTCCCTTTCAAGTTCCTTTCAAACTGAAATACGAGATTACTTGCTATTTATTTATTTATATAGATTTTAAGTGCTGTGCTGATTAGTAGCACAACAGCATGCTAATCACAAAAGGGATTTTGACAAGAGTACACTCTAGTCCTGTCTCCTTCCAGACGCTTTAGAGATGTTGTACTAAAACTGTGCAATGTCAACAGGTTTGGGTTATCCAGGATATGCTGAACTTCAAAGAGCACTTTCTGGCCAGTCTGCAACTGTAATTGCACCACTCAGGGCATCAGTGGATTGCATATCAATGGAGGGCCTTGGACATTCTCTAGACTCTTACAGATGTACATGCTTTGTCTCATATAATTCTTTCAGAAGCTTCCTTGGCATCAAGAAACTCTTCAGGACGTGTTAGTAAGGTACCAAGTATTTTCTGGTACATATGTAACACAGTCAAGTTTTGAGCAACGCCCTGCCAAATTCTCATCAGCAGTATTCTTATAGCATTGTTATGGGGACCACCTGCTCTCAGGTACCTCAAGCAGGTATATAAGGGGCCTAAAAATGAAGAGGTTGGAAGAGATAATATTGTAACTTTTCCTGACGTGGAAAACTATAATGGGTTTAAATTGTTAAAAATACACAGATATAAGGATAAAAACATCAGCAGAAATCCATTTCTTTCCAGGGGATTGTCCCTTCCAGATCTGTCTTTTGTGAATCTAAACAGTTTTATGCTAGGACACTGACTGATTATGGCAGCCATCCTCTCGTGGTGGCGGCTGTTCAGGCATGGAAGAAAACTGTGGGCCATTAGTTCTAAGTGCTGGTACACAGGAAATAATGCAAATAACGGGACTAAATGAAGCAATTTCATTTGAATGGAGTCCACATCTGTATCTCTTTTGATTTCAGTTTTACTGACTTCCTGCTTCTCTCTTTCCAGCTGTTATTATACACTACTTTGCATTTGTATATAAGCCAGTCCGAACAACACATTTGTATGGATTGGATAACATTCCACAGCAATTACATTCCTTTTTGTCAAAGACAGAGCAGACTACTCTCATTAAAAGTCTCTCTAGCATGAAAAAGGAAACATTTCTAAGAAACAAAACACCATATTCTTAGCAACTGGCTGTAGTAGCCGCAGCATAGGTACAGCACAGGTAGGCTGTGACCTGCTCCAAATCTGCTAGCAGTGTGCTATTTAGCTAGCAGCTAGTGCAAGGCAAGCGTTGGACTCGTCTGTGTCCCAGACAACTTACAGGTGCTCTCAGCTGGCTTCAGGTGAAATCTGATATAATCAATCTCTCTGAAAACATTGCTCTGAGTAGGGAAACTGCACTTAGACAAATAAAATGAAATACTGTAAGTATAGCCGAATAGTAAGTATTGCACCCTTATATTCCAGAGGTGTGAGAAGTACAGCAGAGAAAGGAAAGACTGGTTTTAGGTTTTGCAGACCTGGAAGATTTGGTCTTCATTATCTACTCCAAACTCTGAGAGAAATTAAGAAATGCAACATTAATCCCCTTCATTAGTTTCAGAAAGTCTTTCTTAAAACTGGCCATTTTTGTCGTTATTGTTTATTTATTTTTGTTTGGTTGGTTAATTGGTTTCCTGGTTGTTTTGGGATAGGGCTTTTTTTTTTTTTTTTTTTTTTTTTTTTTTTTTTTTCCTTTAATACTTGGTTTTTACTACAC
>VXAV01008274.1:421995-442159 GCA_013399715.1 Alectura lathami
ACAGATTTAACCCCAAAAATTTAAACTAACATTTGCTTCATGCTCACCACACGTTTCAAGCTGCAAAACCACCAGGGACTTTGAAGGCAAAAGATGTTACTAAATATAAAGTACATTTGAAAAGACAAATTTTAGTATACAGAGGAACTGAGAAACTGGAAATAACAAGCTTAACATTTTTTAAAAAAGAAAGCCTACCATTTAGACCTTTTCTAGTCATTGTTTTGCCTTTTTAAAAAAAGGTTGTCCTGACAGCATTTAGTCTTTATGGGTACAAGACAGATGTTTCTTAGTTTACAGTTTGTATGTGGTATTCTTATCTAAAAATGATGACAAAGAGAGAAATTATGAAAATCAGGAGGGAGCAAAATTTAAGCAAACACCACCACAGATGACATGGAGGTGAAAAAAATGATTACTGTCATTGTATAACCTATCTGGTTTTACTTGAACAAGGATCTGTGTAAGGCCTTGATTCTGGCACTTTATTTTTTTGTCATCAGAAGTCAACAGCACCACAAGGTGGCAGTAAAAAATTACTTATAGCAACACTTTTGGCACTTGTTTATGTATTTTATGTAAATGGTAAATACACCTATTGTCCCAATGTTGAACTTATGCAAATACTAGACCTTTCTCATCGGCTATAAAAACGGCACATATGGTCAAGTTCTAACATTTGTGTGAAAAAGAAAAAAAATAGAACTACCAGTCAAACAAATCATCTTAACTCAGGAGTGATAATTCTAAATTTGCAATACATGCAAAGTTGTTCACGGTAGAGAATTCTTTAAGTATTTAAAATAATCAGCCATTTCTCTTCCTCCTGGCAATCAAAACCCCCTGAAATGAGATAGACAAATGGAAACATTATCCCCACTTAATTTACCCTATGGTACAGTAAAATAAAAATAAAAATGAAAACGAGAAAGGATTGTGATAAATCCACTTGCTTCTACCAAATACAGTAGAATTACGTGCCAAGCAGAGTCCTGTGCAATGCCAGTTAGTGGTACAATCTTCCTCTTCAGAAGTGAAAGTGAATATTTTAAATCGTTCTTCTGTCAGAGGCGTTTGAGATCCATTCAATGGATTTGATGTAAGAGGAATCAGCTTCTAAACTACTACATTTGAATGACTGCCCAAGCAGAAGGACATGGGAACAGTCACACTGAAGATTTTTTTTTTTTTTTTCTGAGATCAACTAGAAATTACTCTTGTACCTTCTTTTTCAAGTGCACAGAGGTCAACCCATCTGTTGTTTCACTTTTTCCTATGCCTAATGACCTCTAGTAGACAAAAGAGTAAATTGGGAAGGTGTTTGACTTTTCCAAATCCTGATCTTCAGTGTTACCTTCAACTGTAGCTAGCTCTCTCTAAAAGCTGTCAGGAGAAGAACCATGCTTCCATCCAAAGAGGTACTTGGTAGTGTAGATAGGTAAGTTCTCGTCAGACTCATATCAACAGAAGATAACATCAGTTTCTAGTGCATTGCGTATACTTGCCATGACTTAGGCTGTGTCATTTCCTAAACATTACCTCCGGTTTTGTTCGATGGCTGTTTCTACATTATACAACCACATAAGTTTGAGGATATTTTCTATGAGGATATCAATAGCATACTGAGAAGTTGTCTCACACTCTCATCTCTGTGTTTGTCAGATGTATTCTACACTTAAAAAATCTTTACATGTACAGCAGCACTAAAACTTATCTTCAGATGAAATCACCATCTACAGTAAATCTTATTTACTGAGAGCTACAAAAACGTATTTCCCAGAACGCTTTAATAGACAGGAGAGGTCTAATCCCTATTCTGCTACCATCGTCATGAAGATTTGTGCTCCCTTCCTGGCATTTAGATTAGACCTGAGAAGTGCGGACAGCTTTGAGTGGTACTGAAGAACTTTTCTTCCAGTCCTGCTGGTCTGTGCCTGACAGGCTGCAGAATGAGAGCCAGGTACTTGGCTGCCCTCCCCATGGGGCTGCTGCTAATGAGCTACTGCTCTTTGCAAGGACCCTTGCAGCTGGATCATCAGTAGTTGTTAACAAAGTTTGTCCAAACATTTCGGCTCACTAAGACTGTCAATGTTGCATACCCTTTGGACCTCCTACAGGATGTGGAAGCTGACACTGTACCCTTCAGGATGAGACTGCCCTCATGGACTTGAAAGCTGGAGGCACAGCTGCTGCATATGCTGCCAGTTCCAGACCACAAGGAGAAATCATGGAGAGAGACAGTGCAGGAGTGTCTCTGCTTTGATCTAGAGGAATAAGAGAATTACTTTCTAAAATTAAGGATGGCAGAATGGCCTGTGGCAGAGCAAAACAAAATAAATAAACCTGAACATGAGAAAAAGCTGTTCAAAAGGTGTATAATTCTACAATCCATTCAACTACTGTCTTGCTCAGAAGATAAATGAAAATGGTATGGAGAAAAGGCTAGATGCTTTTTTTCTTCTTTTTATAAGTTTTATGTCTGTGGGGGAGTGAGTGCTAAGAGAGGAAGAACAAATATGCTCCAAGGAACTGCATTTGAAAATTTTTCAAAAAGAATTCCCAAAACTACAAGGCCTTAAGCAGTACTGTTTTCTTCTGGGTTTGAATCACAGGCAGCTAGAGATTAGAATTTGCTTGTCCTCAAGCTGTTTTCCAACCATGATGGTTTATGACACAATAAGAATTAATAAATAAAGCCCTAGATTTTTTCCTAAACATTTGAAACTGGTGCCTGAGTGGCTAAGTGGGGTTGGCAGAGGAAAACAGAGCTGTGACACACTGAAGGAGTGCAGGGAGAAAAACTGGTGACACAGTCAGTACTGTCCTTCTGGCCCTTGAGGTTTCAGCACAACCAGGTAGTCCATGATAGGACTAATGGGACAGAGTCTGAAGGCTGCAAGATCAGTTGCACATGTGCAGGCTGTCCCTGGAAATAAGCTGTGTCTTCTTGCACTGTGATACAGATTTGAACACTTAGAACTTCTGTGAGATATATATTTTGGTAACCCTTTGATTAAATAACTTTTAACAGCAGAGTTTGATCACACTCTAAACTGGACTTTGACTCCCTCTCCCTCCCTCCTAACTTGCAGGCTCTGAGGCTGGTGTTCTTCATTTTCATGTGTTCATCTACAACAAAATGGGTCCATGTTCCTCTGAAGTACAGTCTGCAGGCGGGCTGTACCACATGCAGTGTCCTGGAAAAACTACTGCTAACATTTTTTATACAATCATCACAGCAGATTTCATCAAATGCTTCCAATGCAACCCCATGAATCCCAGATTACCATTGCAACCTTTGAGATTCATGCAGACACCAGCTGAAACAAATGAACAGGGTTTGGATTCTATTATAAAATGACAAGTCCTCCTTTCAGTGGAGTGTACTGAAATAAGTGGCTTTTTATCTTAATAGTCAGGAACTCTTGCATAAAATATTTATGTAAGGATGTGGTTTAGGCTATTCTGTACTCCCAAATGAGAGGTGCTTGAAAAAAATTTAAAAGTAATTATGTGTGCTGCTACCAAGCATTTAGGAATATAGTACGTGTTACAACAGGAAGAAAATGTGGTTTAACCCTACAATAACTGGCCTTTTTTCCCTGTGTGAATAATACTTTGCAATGAGAAAAAAAAAATTAGATGGATGATAGATACAAGGGCAAAAGAAAGATGCTGGCAATGTACGTATGAAAGGAAATAAAATTTTCAGTGCAAATGATCTTCTCCAATGTATAATTTTAATAATGAGGAAAGCTTTTATTATTTGTATTTATATATATATATATATGTATTTCCAGGTGCTTCAAAATGCTTGCCTCTGGCAATTTTAATTATACCCTGAGAGATAAAGACGTGTAACTTCTGTCTGGCCTAAATTTGTCTCTTTGTAGTGTTATGAAGAACCGGAGAAGACCAGAAGTAGGTGTGTTCAGGAGATATTAATTTTATTAAGAGGTGCTACAAGCACACCTTCAGAACACCACAGAAAATATTGACTAGTGTCATGAGTCAGGAACAGCTACAGTTGTGTTCCTTCATAATCTCTTTCAAACAAGTCCTTCAACAGCCTTCTTTCGCGTTTGCTTCTGTGCAGTTCTGTGGTTCTCTGGGTCTCTCTGACTGAAGAATCACTTGATTCTGGCAGCTTCATGAAAAGCTGGGCCTCTGGCGCCTGAGATATCAAAACTCGTCATGGATGTGGGTACTTCAGCCCATGACTGCTCAGTGGGTTCATGCTGTTGAGTTGATCTGCTGAGGCTCATGGTCTTCTGCCCATGTGCTGCATGCAGTAGCTCCCGAAGGTGTAGCAACACACAATGCCTGTTGGAGGAACAGAGCATGGGGCAGGATGTAGAATCATAGAATCACGGAATGGTTTGGGTTGGAAGGGACCTTAAAGATCATCTAGTTCCAACCCCCCTGCCATGGGCAGGGACACCTCCCACCAGACCAGGTTTCTCAGAGCCCCATCCAGCCTGGCCTTGAACACTGCCAGGGAGGGGGCATCCGCAACCTCTCTGGGCAACCTGTGCCAGCATCTCACCACCCCCACAGGAAAGAATTTCTTCCAAATATCTAGTCTATGTACTTTTTGTTTCGTGGGTTTTGACTGGAATTAAGCCGTATTTCAGAACAGCAAAGCAACATCGAACAAATGGGGGTTGAAGAGGGATCAGTACTGAAGGTAGTTCTGCTATGAAATGCTCATCTAGATATAGCCTGGAAACATATCAGACCACTGTAGGATCAGATTCTCCATTACTGTCAGAATAAGAGTGCTACTTACTTGGAAGATCATTTTGAGACCAGGCTAATTATTGAAGAACCTTGAAGGTGAAAAGCAAGTGACATCTATCTTAGCAAAACACAGGATGGATAACTGATTGAAGAATTAGAAAAAAATATAGAAGAAATAGAAGGAAAAAAAAAAAAAAAAAAAAAAAAGAAAAAAAAAAAAAAAAAAAAAAAAAAAAAAAAAAAAAAAAAAAAAAAAAAAAAAAAAAAAAAAAAAAAAAAAAAAAAAAAAAAAAAAAAAAAAAAAAAAAAAATATAATGAAGTGCCTGTCAACTCCAACCTGAGGTGATTGATCTGTTCTCTGTCTTCTTTTTGCCAAGGCATCACTCAGATATTTGGTTGAAGCGAGCTTCTGGCAAGGATTCCTCTGTCACAGTGTTGCTATTGAGAAGTGATCACTTCTTTTGATTAAAATTCTTACTTATACTCCTGCTTAATGAGCAAGCAGGGGTACAGATGGGTAGCTGCTTGTGCCCCGGTGCTCTCTGTTCCTTGTATTTGTTTCAGAGAGAGCAGTGCATCTCAGTATCGAGTGTTTTTGCCCCTCTGCTGCCATCATTCAGAAAAGTTATTTTGTAGGCAATGTGCGTCAGTACTAATGCAAAGAAAACACTGAGAAGTTTGTTTTCATGATCAGGCAGTCTGGTTCTGCCTGGTGCATTGTGCTCAATGAAAATGCACAGAGGGTATTTCTTTCATTAGACTCCATGCATCCATCATGCTGGCTACACTAGCCAATTCTTTCCAGCTCAGACAATTCCTTCAGCTCACTACAGAATTTCAGTAATCACATATTTTGCAACACAAGTAGTATCTAAACACCTCATTAATACCACAATAATCAGCTTGTGCACTGAGTTCGCAACCAACTAAAGTGATTTATGAATAGATCACTAAGTGGACTGGAGAGTGGGAGGACTTAGGTATTGTACTGTGTTAGATTGGGGGTACATAAACCACCTTCATATACTCACCCCTTTAGAGGAAATGAAGCAGGGAGACTTACATTTCAAGTACTCTAAATATGCAACAAATATGTAATGAAAGGAATCTCCATTATGTGGAATCACAGTTGTTCTTCAGTTCTCTGGTTTAGAGAAATGGAACTACTATTGCAGAGCTTTACTGCATAACCTCTATATTTCTCTTGGTGACGGGGGACCCAAATGCACTTCCAGTCTCACACAAGTGATCTGTCCTGACCCTGTATTGGACTGAAATTAGAGGCCATGTGTGTGTTGGAGACTTTTGTCTCCAGTTTCACTTCCATGTGCTTTTTTGTTCGTGTGTTTGGTTGGTTGGTTGTCGTCGTTTTTGTTGTTTTTTAAATGAAAAAATAAATTAATCGGTATAATTTGGCTAAGAGACATGGTGCTCCGTGTGAGTTCCCAGTCTATCTGACTTTGTAGATCAATTTACAACAGCATCAGAGCATCAGCTTGTTTGGTTGGTCTTTGGATTAAGGTCAGGCTCTGTGCCTTAACAAAGCTGTAAGCCTGAATTCATTTAATGAGAGCACTGAAGCCTTTTACTCCAACCCAAAGTAGTGTGTGATTAATTTTGCATTATGATTTATTTATAGTTACATATTTTTCTCAGTTAAGTTATGGAGTTAACTCTCTCCAGAAGACTGTAAATTAGATATTTATGAATGAGATCAGTGTAGGGTATTAATTTGCTGTAGCATTTCAGAATAAATATATTTATACTTCGAAATGAACAGATGCAGCCCTCTAAAGTCAGCAGGCCAAATTCATCTACAATATGACCTTACATTTGAAATATGACAAAATTTGAGCCTAATAAGGTAGAAGTGTTGCAGATGAAGCGTGTGAAAATTGTGGAACTTGATGTTTTTGAACTTCTTAAGCTATACAAAGGCTTCTGAAAACCTTTTTGTCTTCCAGCTTCTGTATTCATATAATTTAAATACATGCTTTTAAAAGTCATTTTCTTGAACACATTTGTTTATATTTTAAATGGTCTACGCAATACTTCCTGGCAACAAACTTCAATATTTAGTCTTGTCATGTGAAAAACAATACATTCTTTTTGCTCTGCAACATCCCGTACCTCTATGCAACATCCTGCAAGTCCTTCATATGGACAAGAAGGAAGCAAACTGGAAACATACTGTGCTTCTCTTCCAGTGGGACGCAGACAGCTACTACCTGGAAGATACCTCTTGCACATGTGTTTGTTACTATTATCCATCATTAACCTGGAAGCAGGCTACTATGTACCAACACTTCAGCAGAAAGTGCACTGAGCTCTTTGTTAACATTTTCTGTGGTAAACAGCACGCAGTTAGCAACTCGCATTATATTGCACAGATTTGGCAAATAACACATTTCCATTCAGCTCATAAAGCAAAGTGCTATCTATCTGTGAAAAAAAAAAAATAAAATAAAATACAGCTAATCCATTTCCACAATGCAGTGAAACTAAAAAATGAGCATCTAGCATTTTCAACCAAGTAGATAACAAATCACATTTTATGATAAAAATATGAACATTTTGCAAATCAAGTGTGCATTATCTTTACAAAAAATAAGGTGTGTTTCTTAAAATAGTTCCAGAAGAAAAAATCCAGCAATCTATTACTGGTCAAATATCAATTACTGGATGCAGCAGAGAGAAAATAGTAATACATGTGAAGTGACAATCATATTATGCTAAAAAAAAATTGTGTTGCAACTTTGGGTTGCTGTAAGTGCCATGTATGGTCTCAGTGTTGTCAGCTTGAGAGGAGAGATTTTAGTGAGATACAAAGCCAGCCAACGTATTTGAAAGCCAACTGCATCCTGGGCTGCATCAAAAGAAGCGTGGCCAGCAGAGCAAGGGAGGTGATCTTGCCTGAGAGAGTTGGGGCTGTTCAGCCTGGAGAAGACTCCGGGCAGACCTGGTAGTGGCCTTTCAGTATCTAAAGGGGGGCTACAAGAAAGAAGGGGACAGACTCTTTAGCAGGGTCTGCTGTGATAAGACTACGGGAAATGGTTTCAAATTGATAGAGAGGAGATTTAGACTAGATATAAGGAAAAAGTGTTTTAAAGTAAGGGCGGTGAAGCACTGGCACAGGTTGCCCAGAGAGGCGGTGGATGCCCCGTCCCTGCAGACCTTCAAGGTCAGGCTGGACAGGGCTCTGAGCAACCTGATCCAGCTGTAGGTGTCTCTGTTCACTGCAGGGGAGTTGCAGTGAATTACATGAGCTTTAAAGGTCCTTTCCAACTCAAACGATTCTATGATTCTATGAATGTGTCAGGGTCTCTTCCAGGAGCCAATTCATCCTCAGAGAGCAAAGAACCTGAGACTCCTAAGTGGGACAATCCATGGCTTGAGAGGGGATGCAGAAGACACAGCGCTAGCAGAAACACATCTACCTCCCTCTAGAGGCCTGCACTGCAGCTGGAAGAATGACTGAAAATTACCATGCCAGTATCACTAACTTCAATCAAGGTCCAGGGTAGTCTGACATTTGATGAGGACAGAGAATTACTTTCCTAATAATGTCTTTCCTGACTGCATCCATTCACTTCCCTGGGTGCAGTACAACCCTTTAACCTAACAGTGACAAAGGTTATAGCACATGAACTGCTTTGGCTCAGACGTTCAGCTATTAAACTGAAACTTTAGGATTTAAACTTTAAATTCTTCCTAACATTTGTGATACGTTTCTGGAAAAGTGATGAGCCAGGCAATTCTGAGAAAGGTACCTTACTAGTTTGCTCGTTTGTTTTCCTCTTAGTGGCTTGCAATTAAAGTGACACACGTTATGATATTTCTGTTGAGAGGACTGTTGTGGACAATTTATTCATAATTGGGAACAGGATGAATTTCATAATAACACATAATCTCCAGAAATACAAACTAAAAAGCAAAGCATGGAAATTTAATATTAAACTAGGCCTGGCTCAGTCATTTTAAAATCATAAATATTTATGTGCTATAATGGTAACAGTAGACGCAGAAATATGATGTTTCTTTCCTGCCAGAGCCTGGATGAGAGTGCCAGTGGATCCCGAGTATATCTCCAGAAGTTTTAAATCTATGTAAGATGGAAACATCCTGTCTGAAACCATCCATCTTTCAAACATACAAATAATCAACAGTTTAATAGGGGTCATGAAGAGAGAATTCAAAATCAAATTTTGTTCTTACACTGTCAGCAAAATTCCATTAAACACTCCTGAAATAATTATTTCTGTACAGGTAAAAAGTACCTGAAACTGAATGACTAACTAATAACTGTGAAAAAACAAAGGTCATATTTTCATGGAAGTATATTGACAGGAAATGACTGGTAGGGGCATGAAAAGAAATATGGATCAAAGGCAGTTTCCCAAAGATTTACAGTGTAATTTCCTCTGCTGTTGTCTAGACAGCTAGTTCTACATGGTCATAAAATGATAGAAGACTTGTTTTGGAGCAGAGAGCAAACCACTCAGTTAATAAGGAAGTATGAAGCTGGGTGAGGATTAGCTTCTTGAGCAGAGGCACTAATAACTCAGTTGTCTAGAGAGAAAACCTCTTGGCTGGTTTTGATCTTTGAATCCTGAACCTGCATGGTTTGCAGAGGGTGATGTGAATCCGTTCAGGCAGAGTAACTAGAGGCTGCTGCACAAAGCCAAGGCTTCCAGACTGTTGACATGGCAGGTCTGTACACATCGATTCTGCTGGATGAGGACTCCATGCTCAGAGGTCACTGCAATCCGGCTGGTAATCACAAGTGGGAGCGGATTTGGCTTCAGACTCAGTATCAGGGCTAATGTCACTGAGCAGTAAGATGTTTTGCCTTTTTGCTTAATCACATAAAGAGGCAATAAATCAAATGGAAGTCTTTACCTTTTGCACCCAACCATAAAGTCTGAGTAAGATGTCATAATCTCAGTAGAGATGACTCATGGTTATAATGATTTCATGTTCTTATCTGATATCAGTAAGAATTTTATTACAATACTAATAGATGAAGCAACCAGGGATTTCAAGCTGTCTCCATTAAATGATCTTTCTTATTTTTACTACAAAAGAACAAGCTAGAATTGCACAAATATGTTAATAAAAAGTTTATGACTCATTTCTGCAGCAGCTAGGGGGCCAACTGTGAAGCATTTCTGAGCGAAAACCTCTAATGAATTATACTTTTGGAACCAAACAAAGAATAGGAAAAGAAATTAAAAGAGGTGGGATTAACTCATAGGATGATTCCCTTGAGGAAAAAAAAAATATTAAATTTGCTACAAATGACAAAAGAGATTCTGCTGGAGAATTTATTTAATTATCATTCTTTTTCATTGAGCATCAAAGACTTATTGCCAAGGATAGAGAAGTGTAAACACAAAGAATTAAAATTCAGAGTCAACAACATTTACCTCTACTATTAGCTGACAAATGAAATGCATTCTAAAAGTTTTTATATTGTTTCATAGGAAACTGACTTCCTAAATGCTGGTGCAGATAATAGCAAATAGACAGTGTAATTGCAGAGAGAAAAATCACTTACATGCTTAATTCAGGAAAGACAAATTCTTGTTGATGATGACTTTTCAGATGCATTTTATTTACATTTTAGAAAACATCTGTCCCTACTGATATTACAACTTGTTAGCTACTGATTAAGTATAACCTTCCATTAGTGAAAAGCACATTCAAGATTCTGCTTAGGAGAATAATATATCTGTTATGTCTTTCCATTCATGTTTTCCCCGTCTGTTTCACTAAGAAGTAGAAAGTCATTGATAATGAACTCCTGATTTATCAAATTGCACAATAGCCTACATTGTTACAGCTACTGTATCTAGCTGATCTTTTTATCTCTGTTTGAGTCATTGGACTCATTTCCTCCAGATTTTTTCCTCTGATATGGAAATGTGACATTTTTTTACTCAAAAATTAATTTCAAGGAAGTCAAAATCTGAAATGCTCTCCCTAGATTTGTTATGCAGTTAAGGTCAAAGACAAGGTAGATTTTACTTCTAGATAGTGCAGTATAGTCTTGTTTTTTGCAAAGTGGTGTCTAGACAAACAGTCTGGGATAGCAGAGATAGAATTCAGTTGTCCTACCATAAGTTATCTTGTGCTGTCTCAGTTGTCCTCAGATATCCCAAGTGATTTTCATCTGCTGCCTCAGGAATGTGAAGATTTCGCAATGGTCCTGCATTAATCTGACTCTCTCCAGTATCCCACTTGAATTCCAGTGGCTGTAGGTAGACAACCCCTCCCTAACACACCTGAACACAGGTTACTATCTTTATTTGCCTACACACGAGCAAGATCCCATCACAGTCTGTGCAGACAAGTGAGCCTTGGAAGCTGAGAGGTTGCTGGGTACCGTCTCAGGATGATCTGATAAACCAGGTCTATGTTATGTAAAGGACTTGTGTAAGATCTTGTGAAATTAGCAACATCCATTATTAACACACTTAACTATTACATACGTGTGAATATTTATTCAGCCTTTTGTCTTTCACAGATCTTCCTTCTTTAATCTGCACAAGCCTGGTTTTATCTGCTTTGCTTAACTTTGCAGAGATTGACTCATGTGGCCCTAATGGTTATACATAAAGTAAATAGCCTTTCAGGTATGAAATTGCTCTGATTTCAGAGAAGAAACTTTGCTTGTTTTTTGCAAAACCAGTTTTTGTTTTATAAGACGAAGTTTTCAACGAGTTCACAGCAAAGACTTTAGGGACAATGTAACAGTTATTCATAAGTATCTAATACCTAGTTTGTCTATTTGAAAGTAAATTATCCTTGGAGTCCAGTCTGAAAATCCTCTGAGATTTCCAATCCCATAATGATCAGGTAGAAAAATTGTGTAATTTAGTTTAAAACCTTCATTCCTCACATAACATATATTTTTTTTTTTGATGTTTTCTGTAGGAAAAATATAACTTGCTGCTCTTTACATAATCATTCCATATGCAAACTTATTTCCTATTGCACCTTGCCACTAAATCCTCTTTCCTTTACATTCACTGTGGGTCTCATAACTTCCTCCCAAACCAATTCATCTGTTTTGTTTGCCTGCTTGCCACTAAGATGCAAAGTCTGTCACATGAAAGTCTCTAAGTCTCAATTGGTTTCAACTGTATTTTCCTCTCAACCAAGGTGTTTGTATAAAGTAGTGTGTCTCATAATGCCATGAGGACAGTTGAAATCTACCTCTGTAGGCTAATGCTGTCATTTGGGACCATCTTCACTCTCAATTTGTTTATCAAGTGTGAAATGCTTGTTCAGGTTTTTTGTTTGTTTGTTTGTTTGTTTGTTTGTTTGTTTGTTTGTTTTCCTCTGTTACTGAAAAGCAACTAAAACTCTTTTTCTTTTAATCCTCTTTTCTCAAATACAAGCCAATGTTTAGGCCACTGGCTAGGTGCCAGCCTGAGGTTCAACTAACTGAACAAGATGTTCAATAAAAATTACTGGATATGCTGGAAATCTGTGTGACAAGCTGCAAACAGATACTGCCATTAGCACTGGCTGAATTTCACAGGTTTCTAAGGAGGAGTTACATGAGAGTAAGTCAAAAAGGTGGGCAGACTTCATGGATAATTAGGGAATAGTAGAGTCTTCCAAGGACAAGCAGTGCCTGGGTAAATGAAAGAGCGATATATTGCAAAGCCAAGATTATCTAGATAACAGCAATATCAGAAATACTGGTATGGGTATGGAAACAACAAAAGTGTGAACAGTGGGGAAAACATAATTGAGAATTTTGTGTATTTGGGAAGAGACTGGCAGAGAGGAAAGAAATACAAGACTAAAAAGGAGGGTAAAGAAATGGGAAAAGGAGTAATAAAATATGTAAATCATGTGACTGTGGCCTGAGTCTTGATCATCGCAGCTGCAAGAGTAGAATAAGCCAAAACAACCTTGCCACATGAGGGAAACTTGCTTCTGCAGTGAGGAGGATGTAGGGGAGCAGAGTGCTTTCCCTAGATAAACGGAGAATATCCAGGATGTGCAGATGGAGCATTCTGGTGTCACCATGTCAGCACCCATTCAAGGTCTTATAGCATTGGCAATTCACCATTTCACAATTTTTTTTGAGGTATGACAGTAAATAACCTTACGATTGTACAAATAACTTCCAGCTACCATGAAAAAAACACAGGTCATACTCTGACTCACAATCAAAGGCGTGAAATGAATAACGAGAATTTTGCTAAAGTGTAGGTGCAAGTTCGGTGTTTGGCAGTAGCGGCACTTGGAGAGCTGTGTGCTGAGACTGTTTATTTGCTTCCCAGCAAGGTTTTGAGGAGGGAGACTGTGGCTTTGAACAGCTCTGACAGGAGATCTGTTTGTCTCTTTCTGCAAAGACTGTATGATTGTGCTCCCAGGCTCCACTCCAATTGTATTAGAAATTCAAGCATTAAATCATATTTATCTGGTTAGAAAGAACAAGTACAGATTCTTGGCTGATTCAGTGCTCCCACAAAGAGTAAAAGGTAATGGCAATGTGGTAGAAGTGCCAACAGCGATAACCTCTGTTTGTGGTCATTTTCAACTGTGCTGGGAGAAAAGACTTAAAAAAGAAAAGATTAAAAAAAAAAGTAAAGTAGCACATATGATTAGAAGCTAAGAACTGTAAAACTGTTCCCACAGGAGACTCATAATGGATATTGACTGATGGTCAGAAATCTCAAAATACACTAGAAACTTGGCAGAACTTTAGAATTTGTAATTTTGAAAAATAATAAAAAAAAAGTGAGAAATAGTCACCAAATTCTTCTGCTCTCTTTTTTAGTTGGGGGGGGCAGGAAGATAATTTAATAGTATTACTTCCCAATTATGCAGTATTTTGTATCCCAACAATGACTAAGAAGATGCACGAATAGACTGAACTTCAGTCTCTTTGGCAGAAGCCTCCTTACTTGGTACCTCTTTGTAGCTGCAACTGATACAGACTAGTTGTAAATTTTGAGAATACCTGATCTAAAAATGTTGCATATCCTGAGTTCTCCAGTTAGTAAACAGACATGAGATAGAACCAACAGTTAGAGGACAGATCACGCATTGTGCCTGTACATCGTGGTTTAACATTGATGGACAGCAAAGCTTCACAACATCGTTCTGTCACTCTCCCTCCTCAACAGGACTGGGGAAGAAAATGCAATGGAAAAGGGCTCAAGGGTTGAGATAAGGACAGGAAGATAGCTCACCAATTACTGTCACGGACAAAACAAACTCACCATAAGGGATATTGATATAGTTTATTGGCTATTATTAACAGACCAGAGCAGTGAAAACTGAAAGCAAACTAAAAACACCTTCCCCCACCCTCCTTCTTCTACCTCCTCCCCCTGACCAGTGCAGGGGAATGGGGGCTCTGATCAGCCCACAACGCTTCATTTCTACCGCTTCTCCATGGCCACTCTTTGCCTCTGCTCCATGTGGGGTCCCTCCCACGGGTGCTGTCCTTCCCAAACTGGTCCCCCATGGGATTCCCACAGGCTGCAGCTCTCCCAGCCCTGCTCCAGCACGGCTCCGTACCACACGGCCCACCCTTCAGGAGCTGCTCCAGCACGGGGCCCAAAAGCAGCAGCTCCCCCAGGCCTCTGCCCCACCGCGGGTCCTCCCCATGGGCTGCAGCTCTGGCCCGGGGCCTGCTCCCGCGGGGGCTCTCCATGGGCTGTGGCCTCATTCAGGCCACATTCGCTTGCTGCACCGTGGGCTCCTCCATGGGCTGCAGGGGGACAGCCTGCTCCACCATGGACCTCTCCTGGGCTGCACGGAGCTTCTGCTCCACACTTGGAGCATCTCCTCCAGACTATCAGACACATAGGCTATTCAGACTGGGAAAAGCAAGGGCTTAGGAAAGAAGTGATAGTGATGAAAAGAAAGGTTCCCAGAAGCAGCTGGTTCTGAAGACAAGAGGTCCTAGAAATGAGGTGGTTCAAATGGCTAGAGGAAATATCCTGGAAGTGGGGAAAGATCCTGAGATGGGATAACTGTGTGGAGAATGGTAACATCCATGAGCCTTGACAAATTATTCCTTTGTACTGCTAGCAGCAGCATGGTGGGAACCAGCTCAACTTTCTTTCTGATCTTCCCAGATCAGTAGAAACATCCCTGATGGGAAAGGAAGTCAATATCTAGTGAACTGGTGTGGGAGCAAGTCAGTGCATATGCAGGATAACCAAACATGACAAAATATCTCATCTCAGAAGTTCTTAAATAAACTTCATTACCCAGATCCACTGTGGGTTGTCATTTATTCTCTCCTACCTGAGACAATGACCCAAGCTTCTATATGTCTGTTTCCATGATAACTTCCCCAGGAAAAAATCAGATATGACAGATAGAGGGTTCAAATTTTTAAATCATGTTAGGACCATAATATAATCAATTTCTATTAAAACACTTTATGGAAAATAGATTTGTCAAACTAATTTTGTATCTATTGATAAAAGTATTAGTGTCAATATGAAGTAATCTGTTACTGCTTTTAACTTAGTGCTGCCTGACATTTAGATTAGAAAAGAAAGGTGATGCACAATCAACAGACATACCTGTAATGTGTTAACAGTTGGCTGACAGATAGGTTTCCAAATACCATTGGCAGTGTGGATTCTTCATCATGTGGGTGGATTTCTAGTGGAGCTCTGTGGAAATCAGTTCTTCCCTGTGCAAGATGAACATTTTTTTCATCTATACCGTGGAAGAAAAGCATTTAAAATCTTCGTTTAAGTAGGTGGATGACAAAACACTTAGAGAAGTGATAAATAATAAAGACAGGTGTTCTGCACCTTTTGAAAGAGAAGTAAAAGAAAAAATCATAAAAGGATGATAGTATAGCAATAATATGCCTACAGTATTGAAAAGGGAGACATCCAGATCTGGTCACAGTGTTTTCCTTTGCTGTGGTGACAAATAACCATTTCTAGAATGTGACTCATCCTAGAACAAATATAAAACAAATCCACAATATGCATATTAATGATACCTGTTTTTTAACCTTGGCCATAAAGGGAAGTAAAAGTCACTTGGTGTTTCTACTGCAAAGATTGTCAGTTATGTTTAATAAGTTAGTCTGGTTGTTTTGTTGTCAATAATATATGTGTGTGCTTTGTTAGTTCAATGACTGCTTGGTTGGAAGTACTCAGAAAGGTTGAACTCTCTAAGTAGAAACAGTTATACACTTACTGGCAAAGGCTTGGGAAGATATATATTAATTGAAGGTTTTGTGTGACTCCTCTCAGAGTTACCAAAGTTCCACTATATACAGTTTCCAAATCTGTGAAAGATAGATGAAAAACTTCTGTGATAATAAAACAATCTTTACAATAAAGTGAAGTTGCTACTGAGAAACCTTGTGTAAATGTTATTTCTCAGACCATAGATCAAGGTGGACTCCCCTAGAAATCCTTGTATGAGACTGACCTGTTTTAACCATGATGGTTTTTTTTTCTTATAATATGATATTTCTCTTTGTTAAAAACAAGTTTTATTTTCCATCATTTCGTCAGTCCAAGAGGGACTGCCAAGCAGATGCTCACCTCGCAGAAACATTTTTTCCTTTTTATTTCAAATGTCCCTTGTTCTGAAGAACATTATTTCTTATTCAGTCCTGGAGTTCTCAGTGGTCCACACATTTAATTCTCGCTGCACTCAGTAGTGCTGTTGTTGAAGGGAATGTGAAACAGAATACAAGACTAATGAAGTAAAGTTTAAACGAAGATTAAAGATCCCATTAATTGTATGTTTCCTGTGCTTCAACTGTTTTCATTGATTTCAGGTCCTTGTCACATACCAGGTCTATATTTGGGCCATGACATACGGAGAAAGATAGTGTGTGAATTCTGATGAGAGCTACATGAGTGCCTGGAGCCATGGGCAGACACGTCTATTCTCTCAAGTGCTTTGAGGTCAGCTCATTAAGTCTCATACAACAGAAACTATAGATGCTAGAGCAATATATACACAGTGCCATCCAGCTCAGATACATATCAGGTCACTGTCCTCTTTGTGTGTTCTTTTTTGCAAGTTGAAGTCTCCTTCTGGGGAAGATGCATCTTGTCTCCTGTGGAAAGTATTTATGGGAGAGTCTTCCTAACCCTGGGTCTTTCTTCTGCTTGCTCCTGTGATTAAATGTAATGGAAAGTCCTATTGATGGTGGAAATGCTCTTCTGCTATCCTAATTATTCTCTTAACAATTAATGAAAAGAAAAAAAAAACAGTTCTAGAAATGTAGTTTCTGCTCTGTGTTTGTACTTTCTTTTTTGAATAAATATTTCAGGTGCAGCTCTGCAAAGCCATAAACATATAGGAGGAAAAGAACTGAAAATAACACTGGGAAAATAATAATGAAAGGAGGTATAAGAGAACAACTTGCCACTAAAACAAATGTAATGGTAGCTCGATTATGTTTGTATCCAACATTTGTGATTTTTTAAATTGTCATTATTATTTTATTTTATTTAAAGGAAGAGGTTAATGTATTTGGAATTTAAAGAAATGTATCTTTGTCAGGTTCACGGAAAGGAATATTGCAGCAACTGTAAACAGGTCATTCTACTTCCTTAGCCCATACAGGGCATTCAAGCTGGCACAGCTCCACAAAGAGTATAAATGGATGTTTGTTCATAGAATCATAGAATGGTTTGGATTGGAAGGGACCTTAAAGATCATCTAATTCCAACCCCCCTGCCATGGGCAGGGACACCTCCCACTAGACCAGGTTGCTCAGAGCCCCATCCAGCCTGGCCTTGAACACTGCCAGGGAGGGGGCATCCACAGCCCCTGTGGGCAACCTGTTCCAGTGTCTCACCACCCTCACAGGAAACACTTTCTTCTTAATGTCTACCCTAAATCTCCCCTCTTCAAGTTTATAGCCTTTACGCCTTCTCTTGTTGCTACACGCCCTTCTGAAGAGTCCGGTGCAGAATCACCTTTCTTGCCCTGCTGGTCACACTTCTCTTGATGCAGCCCAGGATGTGGCTGGCCTTCTGGGCTGCAAGGGCAAAATTATTATTTTCACTATAATCCAATCCACACAAAATAAATGTTTCTTTGCAGCCCAAGAATGCTACTAGCTAGAATTGGACAGGACTGAAAGCGGAGGAGTATATCACCATCCTCTTTGTCAGTGGTGGAGATGAATGATCAGTAAACAAATATCTTGCATCCTCTTCTGACATCAGAAGACTAGCTGAGCCTGCAGAAACTATTGGAATATTTACTTTTGTAGAAAACACCTAGACACAAAACTGTGGTGAGAGGCATTGCCCCCATGTGGCCACTCTCACTTCTCTCCTTTTATGCCTCTAGATCCCCAAATGCTCTTGTGTCTGGCATATACGCAGGTTCCCAAAACCCTCCTTAGGTCAAGGTGCAGACAGGGCCTGGTTTTCTATTTGTTTGACTTCCTTCAAAAGTATTGATAACTTCAGAGACTAGTCCACAGATTCTTTCTTGCAGATTCTTTCTTGCCAGAAGGCAGAAGAGGAGCTTTTTTTTTGCCATTTGCAGCAAGTAGAGACATGGCATCTTCTTTGTGCAGCTCTCCAAAAGTGACTGCCATCCCTGCTGGGAGGAATAGGACAGCTTTTATTTGTTTCATCTGAGTGACAGCTGTGCTTGACTCTAGACCCACCTTTCAGTAGCAGACACAGGGCTGCTCTCAGGGGACTTTATAACATTTTATGATACGTTACAGGATGAAGGAGTTTGGGCTCACACTACCTTGTAGTTACCTGCATGCCCCTGCACATAAGGACAGTTGCAACCCTGATGCTAGGCAGACAAACTGGATGTGCTCTAAAATGCCAAGTGGAGCAAGTGGGATAAGAGACAACTTGTAACCAGGCTGCTGTTGCGCATTTGTGTGGCTGAGGGGGACAGTCACTAGAGAAATCGATGAGTGTAGGTAGGGCATGGGGGCAGGGATCACACCCTACCTTAAACTACTGCCAGAAAATAGACATCATTTCCCAGTAAAAGGAAATTTTAGAAGATAAAAAACTCATCTGAAAAACAAACAAACAATCAAACAAACAAAAAACACAGACATTTTCATAGCATTGAACTGGGAAACATTTTGATAAATGATTTTTATTTTGGTATCTATACACTGAAGGTCAAGAGATTTCACAGCCTGATAGAGTCCTGCACTGCTCCCTTTCTCTGACCAGCTCCTTGGTATCTGTTTAGTTTTAAGCTTTTCTGTCTTTATAAAGAAACATCCTTTATGCATTTATAAACTCTAGGTGTGTGATCTCTGCAGGAATGAATGCACCAAATTCAATTTTCCTAGGTGACCTTTGGACTGGTCTTAATAGGAGGTTCTGCAGGTGAAGATATGATGATGATGGAGGTGTTTTAAAAAGAGAACTCAGTCCCAGGGCTTTGATTAGATGCTCTACCAAGGCAGATGCCTTTCTCCAATAAGAGGGAAACATTGTTATTGCCTTTAGCTAACAGTAATTGTGAAAAAAAAATGCATCTACAAGTGAATGAATATTTACAGTGATGTCAGTTTAACAAGAATATTTTTTTTTTTCCTGAGGCAATTAAAATATTTCATTTTACTCTAGGTCATCTCATTTTCCCATTATGTGAATATTTACCCCAGACAGATTCTTCAGAAAGAAAGAAAGAAAAAGATATTATTGAACAACAGCCAAAAATGTAGAAATGTAGCCAACTCTAATGTTTTCTTAAGGATTAAAAGGTCAGACCTGATTTAGTAGCACATTGCTTAATTTCACAAGGATTTATATTGATTCACTTAAGGACAGGACAGAAATAGACCATAACAATTGCTGGTATCAAAGTAAAGTACATTCCTAAGTATGGAGGGCCAGACGGTATAAAGTGTAACACCTATTACTGTATCTAGGCTTTCCCACACATCACAGCTAAACACTTGGGAAAGGTGATCTTCACAGCAAAAGAAATGTCAAGAATGGTTTGAACGAAGAATCAGTGTTTGATTAGGGATATGGAATATCCTTTACCTTCAATATACCTTGTAGACCTTCAGTTTCACTTCTGTAAATCTGCATGCCCTCTATTACTAAGTTACAAGTGACTTTACTGATTCTTGCTCTGTTCTACTGCGCTGTAAATGCTTTTTTCAAGGAGATATTCAACTAGTAACAATTTTGTGATCATCCCTATTTTTTTGCTCTGAGAGAGAAGGCAAGTTTTTTCTCTGTTGGTACAAAATTGTGCAAATTGAATGTATAATTTTTCAAAGTCTTGTATATTGTCTTTTTTTTTTCATTTAGTATTGTTTCTTGATCTAAAATACAAGTTTTATTATAGCTTTGTAACACTATTGAAGCTGTTGCTTTTTTATTGTTGTTGTTATTAATGGTGAAATAAACATTAATTATAAAACATTTTCTCCCCTGAACACTGAGCTTG
>VXAV01008274.1:446348-461976 GCA_013399715.1 Alectura lathami
ACAGGCTGCCCAGAGAAGCTGTGGATGCCCCATCCCTGGCTGTGTTCAAGGCCAGGCTGGATGGGTTCCTGGGCAGTTTGATCTAGTGAGCTAGTGGCTGGCAGCCCTGTCCACGGCAGGGGGGTTGGAACTAGATGATCTCTGAGGTCCCTTCCAACCCAAGCCATTCTATGATCCTATAATTCTATGATTATATTATCTTCTTTCCCACCTCCTGCTCACACTGTCGAGACAGTAATCATTTTTGCTACTCCCCACACACAATGAGCATGGGGCCTACAGGGAAGGCCAGCCCTCTGCTAGGCGTGCTGTTGGACAGTCCCTTCCCAGATGTCCCAGGAGTGAGTGGGTAGGACAGTGCTGTACCTTCAGAGGCACATGTCCTCCATAGAGCAGATGTTGACAGGGTGTACCAGAGGCTGTTCAGAGCCCTTGTGCCTCAAGAGGCAGCTTTCTGGAGCTGCGGATCTGTGGGTAATTATGGCAACTGTGGTACACCCTAACACTTTTATAAAATGCTGTTTATTTTAAGTTGCAAAACTTTATCAGTTAAACTCTAGCTGCTAGCAAAAAGGAAATTTTTCATCAAAGCTGGGAGTAAAAACAGGGAAATAAGAGAATGATGTGTATCCTCCCACAAGGCAGCATTCAGCAGAAATCCAGCAAATATGGATCAATGATTTTCTGCAGAAAAATGCAATAGAGTTTAGGACATACACCATAGATTTTTCAGTTAATTGGATAATCTGGAAAGCTTTTCATTAATAATAATAAATTTATTTGGTCTTCTTGCTCAATATGTAACAGAAAAAGTTGTTCCTCCCTAGTTCTGGAATATTCTGTATGTATGAAACTACTGCACCAGTGACTGAACAGCTCTGTCTGTTGCAGCATTCTCATAGCACAGCGTTCCAATGAAGGCTCCTGAGGATGCTGGCCAACACCTCTGTACTGTCAGGCAGCTGTTGTACATTTGGTCACTGCGAGAGTCCTTGATTGCATGAGCGCTAGTAAATGAGATGGGTCTTGGTCTCAGCAAGACTCATATTCACTACTATAAAGGTAGAATCTTAAAAAAATTATTATTTTTTTGTCTATAAAGATGGTTAAAAATAGCTTAAAATAGTTATTTTTATCTCATATGTCTATATATCTTTATGTATTCAATGATGTGCAACTTCTGAGTCCTTAAGAGGTAATTTTTAAAATGTCTCCTGAGAATGTAAATTTGAGGCGTGTATATGTCTAATTGCTATGACTGGAATCAAACTGTAGAGATTCCCTTGCTTCTGTAGAAAGGCACACAAGTAGGCACCTTGCAGAGAGGAGCCCTGTTGGACTGTTGAGAAATCTTGCTGAAATACCTGATGGTGAAGAAGACATCTGGACTGGGAAAAGCCTCATGGCTCCTCTCAAAACATGGGTTTACAGATGTATGTCTGTGGACATATCCAAGTGCATTCTAAGGGACTTGAATTTTTTTTTTAATCATTGGGCTAAGGTGAGGGAGAAAAATTACTCCCTCCTTCTGCCTGTAGGTCTGCCCAGTAACACTTGGGTTATTCAAACCAAAAGACTCTAAATCACAATTTCTTCAAGTGCAATGCGGCAGTTATTGGTCAAATGTTTGTTAAATCTAACATTATCTTTTTTTTTTTTTTTTTTTTTTTTAATGAGCCACATCGCCAGCTTTACTTGTAACTGAAGTGGATGAGCACAAGAGATTTAGCTCTCTAGCTTTAACCGAGTTGTGGTAATTTGTAAACCAGCAATTTCTCTGACTCACAGAGGTCTTTATACTGCAGTGAATTGCTCGTTCGTGCTGTAGCATTTTTATGCAAGGTAGTGTCCTGGTCATTATGTGCTCAATGATGTCTTCCATAGGTGTTTGGATTTGTATTAGTGCTGGTTATTCTGTGATGTGTGTTAATTTAGAGATGTAAATATTGGCCAGAGTTCTGTATTTTAATTGAATGACACTATGGGACTGAACTCAAATTCTTTTAATCCTTCAGTGAGAATGCTATCCACAGAGACACAATAATGAACAGGCAAATGATTTTTATAAAACAGCACAAGTAATACTTTCCTGTTTGGTGTGTCTTTTTGCTGGTTTTTATTTTATTTTATTTTTATTTTTTTGATAGACTGAGACTTAGGTGTATGCTTATGCTTGGAAAGAAATGCTAATTATAAAGAGAGAAGAAAAGAAAGCTATTCCCTTGACTGCCATTCTGGAATTTCCAGAGATGTGGTATTTCCATAATGACAGACCAGGGTGCTAGGCTATGGCCAGTCCACGTTTAAGGTTTTGAAGGGATAGGAGACCTGGTTCCTGTGTCAACAGCTCTTTTATGTCAGATCAGTGGAATGCCCACTTGGGATTTACAGGTCAGTCAGTGCTTGCAGGTGGGAAGGCAAGAAACTCTTAGACCTGTAGGAGAGGGAAAAATGTGCATCTCTCAGAGACTCAGGCTACAGCACTGAGTGGAACACTGATTTTCATGGGGTATTATTGAAATGCTATGGACAGTCCCTCCTCTGCAACATGAGTGAATGTGTCATGCTGGAAACAACACTTAGCAACCTTAGTGCTACATGACACTTTTGGCTAATGATGACTCTGGAAAAATAATTTTTGATAGTGAATTCCCTTTTGCTTTTGTTCTGCAATTCAGAAGCCTTTTGAGAAACATTTTGAGAAGCTTCAGGTTATCATTTATACCACATTGACAAAAGATTCAAAGGAAGATGTTGTAGGACCAGGAAATACTCCCTGGCTGATGAACCTGCATTTCCACAGATGCCAAGAGATCCAGCCACTGTGGACCCAGAGCTCCCAAGATGGATGTCAATATTCGTGTGAAAGCGCTTGCCTTCATTTTCTTTGCTGGCTGAAGTTCAGCAGGTACCTGAATGTAGCATGGGAGCACAATACTGTGGAGTGCTGAAGGGTACCTGAAGACAGGTATGGGAGGGACCTCATGGCTCTGCTGAGACGGTAGTGGAAGAATAGCTCAGTTACTGGCGGGACTTTCCCTTGCATGAGTCACTGAGCTGCAAGATCTGTGCAAATGAATACGATTCCATCCAAATCTTGTACCCATTATGGAGGAGCTGCATATTACTGTTCTGTGGGTGCAAGAGTATCTAAGTCAAAGAACTAACAGTAAGACAATTCAAAAGTTTGCATATGTATTTTTTATGGTAGTAGTAAATGATTCTAAATAGATTTAATGAAGAATAAAGTCCTAAATAACAACGATATACTAAAAGTAGATCATCTAGCAAGACAATGAATTCCATTTTATGCAGGATACTGTGGCCAACAAAAATGACAAATGAGTTTCAGAAAATTAATTTTTTATTTACAGAAAATAGAACTTCCCAAAATGTCTATCTTTTGTTTTTTTTTTTTCAATAGTAAGAAAATCCACAAATATAATCTTTATATTTGAAAATCTTGCAATCCACAAATATAATATTATATTTGAAAATCTTGCTTTTACTAATATTATTATCTATGTCTCAATAATTTAGCAGTTAATACAAAAATGAATATTTTTGTTCATTTATCTTATGTAGTAATGTCTTTTCAAATGTTTTCCCAATTCTGTGAAAAAAATTATAGTAGAAGATACAGATATATTCCTAGGTTTAGGAATACCCTCAAATTATTAAACCTAATTTAATTTCATCTCTGTGGAGTTTAAAAATAATGTGAAATAAATAAGACTAGTTTGAGAAACATCATTGCTTACAAGGAAGAAAAAAATCTCTTTTCTCCTGAATTTCAAGTTCCTGTTAGCACGGAGGGCTGAAATGTTAATTACAGAACTCAATTCTCTCAAGTTAATTTTCTATTAATCACATAGGAGAGAAATGGAATTGTCAAGGTAAAGTGGGCGGGTACTTTAAAAAGTGAAAAGTGGATGGGCAATGACGGTAGGGTAGATACACAGAGTAATCTGTTGACATATTACTACCACATAGATTCAAACAACTGCTTTAATCGTGAGCTGCTTTAATATTCAAGTCTGCATCTTGGATTAATGCATTTTTATACACATCTGTTGACTTTTTTTTTTTTTTTTTTTTTTAATAAAAGATCATTTAAATCATACTGGCTTTTGCAATGAAAGAATGGCATATGTCTGTGAAATTGCAATATTTACAAATACCAAAATAGTTGGTTTGTTGCATTTACTTGTCTGATGTGTCTCATACTTTCTAGTTATATTTCAATGCATAATAAAGCATCAATAGTTATGCTTGCTAATGACATTCCTTCACTTATTTCTCTAATTTTTTAAACATACAGGAAGGAGAGAAAGCAATTATGCAGATACTTTTCTGTTTCAGCTGAATATGCTGAAAAATCTAAACTTACATAAATGACTTTGCAAATAATATTTTTATTAAGGTATTGTTTGACTGGAATTTCAGAATCTATTAGTAACATTTAAATGCAGCACGTAATGATTACTTACATTTTTTCTTTGTCTTTCTTTCTTTATTATTATTTTTTTTTTTTTATGGAAACTGAACCATCAGGGAAAATGAAATATTATTATCCTGGACTTGCAGCTTGCAGTGTAGGCTGTAAATGTGGCTTGGGGCCATGTGAGTAGATGTCATTATGGGACTGAAGGTCATAGTGTCTGGAAGAAGATTCTGACAAGATAAGGGAAGATGCACATAGCAATATTTTATCCTGTCAAGCTTTGAACTGCTGATATGACAAAATTTACTATTTTCAGAAAAATACCTAATTGATCTCGGAGCTTTTTTCTGTAAGTTAATGGAACCTTATTTCAGTGAATGTTAATGGAAGTGTGGTTGTCTGATCTAAACATTTTTGTAAATTCTATTTTTAAATGCTTTGTAAATTCATCTATACGGTTCTGAACTCACAATCCTCAGAAAACATCAATGCAAGAAAGATTTCTTCCTTAATTCCATGAGAAATTTAATGAAGAATTATTTTAAATTCCTTACGTGATTGAAAGGTATTGTTTTGACATTTTTAAGAACACTAGTCTTTCAAAAAAAAAAGCAAAGAAAAACTTTTATTTACTAACTGTTGGTGTAATTTATGTATTTATTGTATTATTGCATATGTGATGATCATTTAAAATGGTTGCATAAACATTCAAAGAGACATATAACTCTTTTTTTGAAAAATCACTGACTCAGATCCTATAGGCTGAAGTTTGAAGTTATATTGCTTAGACTACGTAAATCAAAGTAGTTACGCCACCAACTTTCTTTTCCTAATTCATTTCAGCTGTTCATGCTCATTTTCTGTTAACAGTTTTCCCTGGAGTCAACTACTTTCCCTCCTTTTCCATTTATCTGGGAATTTCAAATCCCACTTCTATGATCTCTTCAGAAAAATCAGCACAAGCAATTTGTTATGGAAGCTGTGACATTCGAGAATGAAAAAAATTTTTGCTTTCTCAGGGATCTGGAGCTTGGTGGTGAACAAAATGTATTTACAATTGTTGCTGGAATTCTTTAATCTGCAACATTTTGTAGGATACCAAGACACTTTTGGATCAGAAACTGTACTCCCTTGCACCTTGGTCTCAATTTAAGAACTAAGTCAGATCACAGGCTCCGCAATCCTCTCTCAGTCTGCAGAAATAATTCCATTTGTGTCAGTGCTAAAACGTGCACTGACTTCAGTGGGTCTGGCATTATCCATCTTCCATCTTCTCTATTAACACACCAACAACCTGTTAATGTTAGGTAGAGGATTTGAATAGACAGTCATGCTGTATATAGAGCTGTGGAAGTTATTTATTATATGTTGGGAATACAATAATATTTCATCTGAATCTAAAATTCTTATATTGCCTAACAACCTTAGAAACAGGATCCAGACTGTGAAATTCATACTAGCCATACTGAGAAACACAGACTACATGCTAAAGCCAACACAGCTCCACTGAAAAAAAAAAAAAGTCAAAAACAAAAGCAATTTATCCCAAAGTGTTGAGATGCTGCCTCTCTCCTGAGTAACCATTCATACTCGTCCACCAATGAAACTGGTTTGAGTTAGAAAATAAGATCTTTGTTTCTTAAAACTTTCCCCTCAAATCATTTCCCTTTTACATTCCAAGTACACTCGCGTTCCACTCAAATACACTCTTCATACCTACTGCATACCCTTTCCTATGTACTCATTTCTCACTTCAGTGCTGTCAGGAGGTGATGCTAATTTACTTCTATTTCTTTGTAATTATTCCTCCCTGACTGATATTACTTATTAGCAAAGTGTTCAGAATGACTTCTTTCTTCGTTTCAGCTGAGAGACACAATCAGATACAATTGATGGGATAAATTAGCTTTTTTCTTGATTGACAAAATGTTGCAATCCTGAGATTTAAATTTCACTTATCGATTAGAATTCATTCCACAGTAGTTAGAAGATATATTTCTGAATGTATTCAGTTCACAACTGCATTACATACTGAGTTATCTGAGAATGCTTTAATGAGTGAGAAATAGCACTGGTAAGGTCATCTAATCCAGGACAGACAATATAGATCAGACAAGCATAATATCATTCACTGAACAGCTTTAGATCTGTTTGTTAGGAGATTTATGGAAGGTCTGAATAAGGAAAATCCCCCAGGAGTCACTGCCATGCTTTATTATTTTACTAAAAGCAAACTATGAGCTGAATACAAATCCTGTTCAAGTCTGTGGAAGTGTTTCCATTCAGTCTAGATCCTATGTAAATCTTGAGCAATATTTTGTCATATTTTCTTTCTTATCTAACAATTTTTTAGGTACGACAAAGTATTTCAGTTTTCCTCATTAATCTTTGAGACTGCTTCTTCCAATTTTGTGATGTTATCACTCATTCCCCTGAGATGGTCTTCTGTGTCATTACTCAGAAAGGAACGACTATGACACTGGCTCTATCTGCAGAACAAAAATCTCTATCTCCATCTGCGTGCTCGCTGATCAGAGATGGATTCCAGTAAAAGTATATGGTAATGGAGTCATGACAATAAAACATACTAGCTTTGATTATCTATGCTTACCTTACTTTGAATGTGTTTTGAAACATTAACTACTTAATCTTCTATAAAACATGTATTATAAAACTACACATTAGCTCTGAAGGTAATAGCAGTGTAATTGTGCAAGAGGATAGGTGTAGCTTCAGAGACTTAGGTGTGACTGGGAAAGTGCTTAGAGAGATATCTAGCACTAATTGCCGTGGGGAGGAGATCCAGTCTGTCTCGTATTTCTGTCTGTGGCTTACAGCAAGGACAGAAAGCATTGAAAAATCTTGCTTTTCTGCACCAGGAAGAAAGATATCCAGTAAAGACAGAAAAGCCATGGCCAGCCTGGGGAGACCCACTGCCATGGCCAGTCTGGATTCAAGTACAATGCAGCAACCTGCACCCAGCACCGCAGTACCTGCACATCCTCCTGAGGATCAGGTCTGCAGTGGTGAGTTTTGCAGGTGGCTCCTACTTTCCTCCCTTTCCTGGACTCTTCTCTGGGGATGCCAAGAAAGTACCTAAACTCACTTGGGAATCTTGGTTCAGGGAAACTCTAGCACTTATTTGGATGCTGTTGTCACTTTCAATCCACTCTGTTATTTGTATAGCACCCTACGAGAATTAAATTCTTTATCTAAGATGTGGGATACTAAACTTCAACCCTTTCTGTATCTGGAGAAAATTTAAGTCTAAAAGATACCAGTTTTCCAGAGATGTCTCATATGTACTAGGTCATATGTCACACTGGTAGCAAAACCTCAATTCTTCCCATTGGAACATCACTACAGAGCAGAAAATAGTTCAGTGAGGCTAAAAGGCTTGAAAAAAAGCCTGATCAATTGCTTTAATTTCTTTTTCAATGTATGTTTTGAGATCTGAGCAATAGCAAGATATTTCTGTGAGCACTTCAATATTTTTGGAGTTTTATTTTATGCAGGTAGATGTTCATGGCCAGAAGGGACAATAAGAAGGATCTATTTCACTCCCTCTAGAACGCAGGTTGTAAAAATACCACAGTGATTCCTGCATTAAGAATACTGGCTAGGATATCACTAGAGAACTCCTTTCAGAAGATTGCATGTTTGTCCTCTGACTGTTTGTACCTCTGAGTGGAGTTTTTTGCACTGGTTCCTCAGGCAATCTATTCTATTTTACACCACCAGAAAATGAGGGCATGAAAATCTGTAATTGCATCAAACAGCATAGCAAAACACAGTCATGTGTGACAGCACAGGAATATCTGTATTTTCTGGAAACTGGACAGATTTCTTATTTCAAAAATAATTCTCAGAAAAGCTTCATTAACCTAGACCTAAGCAAATATGGATACTAATATAAATATCTTTATATATATACATTTGTGTACAAAAAAGTTACAGGGAGGCAGATGGGAGCATTAGTGATGGAATATGTTTTGGCTCCATCTTCTTAATGCCTCTACTAGAAAACTCATACAAAATAGTATTATTACCTTGCTATTATTATTATTATTGTTATATTGAGAGATTCCATCTAAGATTGCATCTGTCTATTATGTCAAGGAATATACTTGAAAATAGCAAAGAGACCCCAAAAAACAAAGTCTGTTCTTATATGCCTCTTAAAGAGTCAAACCTATCTGAAGGAATCATAAAAGATTCAGATTTTCCTGCTTTGCAGTGAAAGGTTTTGTGTAAATGTTGTGAAATCCCATCGCATGTTAGAGATGGAATTAAAAGCAACAGCTTTCCCCATAGAAATGGTCACGAGTTAGTTTTCTGGTGCTCAAAGGAATTGAAAAACTTGTTTCAATTGGGATTATCGTGCTCCAAGCGCATGTTAATGTAACTTCCATCATTATGCACAGTTTCTTCTTTGCTTTATTATCTTCCAGAAGTCTTTTATCCGAGAACAAATTCAAAGATTGTTCAGTATCACTGAAAAAGACATGCAGCTACAGTGGTAGGTGGCAACGAAAAGAAAGAAAGTATAGCTTTCAAGTGGAGATGAGTGCAATATTTTTCAGTTTGAAAGAGAAAAAGAAACAGCATTTGGGACACAATCTGGGACATCAGCAGGATGCCCTGCTACAAGGAAAAGATACTCAAACAAGTTTAAATACTTTTAAACTATGCTAATCATAAGTAATTGTCATCTGTGGTGATGTTATATTACGGTTACTGTTATACCTGGTTAAGCAAGAGGTTAAAAGTTTGTTAACAGGATTTAGAAGCAGTGAACTACTGGTGTTTTGTAGGAGCACTATATTGATTGTACTGGGCTATGCCTCACTTGTCCAGCCCAATATCTGATAAAAGCTGAGCTGTACGAGCAAGAACTAGAAGGGCTATTGGTCTTAATAAAAACTGTCAGACTTTATACATCAAAATATAATTTAGACAATCCCTAGAGACTAGGAGACGTTTCCACTCTGAAGTTTCAGTTGGACAATAGACCAGGTAGACCCTGGCTGTCTCAGGTGACCTATGGGTGGCTGCTGCAGTGCTCCCTGCGTGTCTCCAGCAGCTAACCCACACCAGGGCTCAGGCTGAAAGCTACTGTGGCTGCCTGGCTTACCTGCCTAAGGCTTCTCAGCGCAAGAGAAGCAGAGGCACGCGTGGGTCTTGCCATGGAGTTGTGCCATCATGTATCACCCTCCCCATTTAGACATAACCTCTGAAATCGATATGAATCTGCAAAGACTTCAAGACAAGAGGAAAGGAGTATTTAGCTTCATATATGACAGCTAAACCTACCAAGAAGCTTTCCGATCGGTTTGTTTCCACGGCATATAAATCACTCCCCAGCTGATATTCTCCTCTTTCGTTCCCTCATTGAACATGTGTACATTGTACATTGGAGCCTGAGATCTGATGTGTATGTGAGGGAGAGCTCTGCTGCACCACAGACACCATAAATAACTATTTTACTTCAGAGGTAAAGCATATTACTGGTGTGGTTCATAATGTTAATATTGAGTGCTAATGTCCTGCCCTTTATCTTAATTAGAGTTGCTTTCAATTAGAAGTAAGCCATTCACTTTGGAATAAAAGAACTGACCCACACCTCTTCCCCAAATTTGAATTATCCCCACAATTAAGTGCTAAGTATCTGTCTTAACACCTGCAGGACCTTTATCACCATCATTTCTGCTGGCAGTGTCTTCAGCATACATTCACCCTCTCATTCCATAAATTTTTCATTTCAAATACTAAAGATGTCTTCTGTGATGCATTTCAACACAGCTTTTTATGTGCTTTATAAAGGACTGACAAATTTCTCTTATAACCTGCTGTTGTCCTTTGTACTCTCTCTGCTCTTTTAACAAGTTTCAGAAACCAACAATTTTGTGATCCTGGGTTCTGAGCAATGCATTTGCATTGTTTTATGCCACCTTTAGTCCCACTTTTAGTGCAGATACTGCTTAGATTTGAGTGGAAGGGCCACAATTACTCAAGGGGAAAAAGAGAAAGGGTTATCTAGAAATAAGATTTTCTACGTTAAGTGTGCGAAGTAACATATGTCTTGTTTGTTTTTCTCTGTGTCTGCACATCTGAAACACATTGAGACAGCAGCCAGAGTATTAGATTTTGATCATTTTATCCAAAAGGGCCTTTAATTTGAATCTAAATTTCTCGGTCTGCTCCAGTTCTGATGTTAACTCCGTAATTTGAAGGCTTTTGCTCTAATATTCTCCATCCCTTCTGTATGCATGATGTTTTCTTTGGAATCCCTCAATAATACTGTGTCTTCTCTTTTAAATACATTTTCTATGCAACAGAAGTTTCCTTAAATGCGACTGTTTATACAAGAGGGAAAAAAATGTAGTGATCTGGCATCAGTCCTGTAGGGATCATCCCAGTTCTGTTAGATTGAGCTAAGGAGCTTCTGAAGTCTGCAGGTATCTTTTTGGGGAATGTAGTAACTGTAAGCACTTCACCTTGGGAATTAAGATTTTGTTTGTGCTTCCTGCTAGTGAGAACTAGAGTGCTAAAACACTGTCTCACATCACACAGTTACAAAGGTGGTAGTAGCAATGATACAGACAGTAGGATTTTATTAAAACATCAAAGCAGCTGGAAAATTGTGGGAATTGTACAGCACTGAGGATTCATAGTGTGGATCATAATCCACACCATTTAATAAGCATGCAACATGGAAGAAGGCAGGTCATCTATTAAAGAACCTCAATGACAAACTATTAAAGAGGTTCTATTATTATATTANCTATCAGCAACCCCTGGGAGCTGTTACAGGGGGTTCAAGTGTTTGGAAACAGCCAGAGCAGTGATGAGGTTGACAGCAACTGTCCCCACAGCATGAGACAGTTGGTCTGGAATCATTCTACAGCTTTGCGTTCCTGGATGACCCAATGAGTTGGAAACTTTTGGACATGTTCTTTGTATTTCCTATGGGAAAGGGTAGAGAACTATCCAAAATTAGACTGCCACAAAGAAGACATGTTTTTACTTGCCCCTGTTATACTCTGTAGGAAGGATTCTTTCCATGATCAGAAAGCATGCTTTATGGTTATTAACAATTGAAGGCAAAAAGGATTGACTGTACAGGTGTGGTATGACTGTGGGTTATTTTCACATACCAGGCAACCTGTCTTGCCTTCTCTATGATACGGCACTCTGAGTTCCAGAATTTTGTGATAAATTTCATAAATGTGTGGGGAGCCTTTACCTGTAAAGAACAAATCAATATATGTATAAGGGAGAGTGCTTGGGAAGCATGAAAATGATTCTGTACAGCAATTCCCGTGTTATGCTATATGAGATATAATAAGAGATATAGCAAGGACTGTAGCATTCCTTTATTTGAATGTAATATTTGCACGTATATTTGCACATATATATAAACCCTGCATACTTCCAGCTGCTTTTTTAATCTTCTCCAGATGATCTCTACTTCTCAAGAAAATAAGTATTTTTTACTGTGTTTATCAATAATTTCTTTGTAAGGCCTGCACCCATTACAATATTAGTGATTTAAAATATTATTTTGCTAATGTGACATTTGTATGAGATCAGAACAAACTGATGCTGTAGAGGGTCTGAAAGTTATGTTATAAGCTCTTTACATTTGCAGACACTTTCTTATTGTAGTGCATAACAAAAACTAAATGAACAAAGTTGCAGACCAACATAAAGTAAGTAACTGTTTCAAAACACTTTGGCAAGTATGAACAGGCAAAATAACAAAGTGTGCCAAAAAAGTGTTCACAGCAAGCTGAGTGAGCAAAACTCTTCCTTTACTGCAGCTGTTTCACTTACTTTTGGGACAAGAGGGCAAGGCAAGTCCAAATTGCACTAACAGAAAATCTTCAGGTTCAGTAAAAGTCTTCAGAGAAAGAGAGTTTTGGTGGTCACAGACTGTTTTACTATACTGTACTGTACTGTTCACAGTTGAAAACTGTCCAGTACTGATATGGACTTGGCAGCCTCATTCTGAAACTCATTCTGCCAACAAGATGTCTTTGGAAGGCTGAAACAAATGAAAAACTAAATTTCTCACAGCTTGCCGAGATAAGAGGTTCCTGGGAATTGCTGAGTGTTAGATTGCTGCCCTAAACCCCTCAGTTTCATGTTCTTTTATTTTTTTTTCCCTGTACTGTACTTTTGCTCCAACTGGCTCCCTACCTTGGACTCCACAGCATCCTCCTGGGTTAAATCTGATGGACAGTCTATATGAAAACCAATCAGCTATTTTGACAGGAGACTCAGCAGAGGTCAAGGCCACCTCTCTTCAAAATCTGGTCTGGTGAGCCTTCAGCTGTCAAAGATGAAAGATGTCTCTGAGGCTCTTCTTTTGACTGATCTGCCCTTTTATTTTGTCCCAAACACTCAGGAATCCAGCTAGAGACGCCATTCCAATGCATTCATAATAACATTTATTTGATCACCATTGTCCAAATTTAGAAGACGTAAATTGCAGTTTGACTACACTGACTATTGAGTGTACTGTAATACCTAGCATACAAAGGACAAAAATTCTATTTGACGCTCATGTAAAGTACTCAAAAGAGTTTCAGTGGTTGAACTCTGCTGGCATATACATGTGCTGTTGTGAACCGCTATTCATATAACACACAGTTAAAGGATTATTACAAGAGTCAGCCTTGCAGGATATGTAACAGTTTTTTTCACTTAGATCACATTGAGGCTTGAAGTTGGAAAGTAACTTAATTAAAAACAGATTTATGTTTAATATGCAAGGAGATTTACTTCCTTTATTTAAGGAACATATATTTTTACCCTTCTCCAAAATATAAAGAAGTTCATTTGGTTTAAATTTACAGCCCATAACAAAATGTCTCAATCTTACAATCACAACAACACTTTCTTCAAGAATTAAAATTTCTAAAAGATTTATATTGCAAGCATGTGTGTTCTGATCTTGATGCTTAATATAACAAAGTTATTTAATAATACTGAATTACAACCACTCTTGTTCACAATTGCATTTTCCAGAAAGAGGCACAATTCACTTTATAATTGCAGGGAAAGAAAAGGAGGGAAGGAGAGGAAAAACCATTCCCAGCTTGATGTTTAACAAAGATTTTAACAACCGCCATGTTCTGTTCTTCTGATGACTTCTGAGGCTGCAATGATTCTGAGAAACTTGAATTCAATTCAGTTTTGTGAGCTAGAATGTAAGAGAAATATCTAGGACTTTTTCCAGCAATTCAGGTTAATAGGGAGCTTGCAGAAGAGTTCGGATGTTCACAGATTGTCAAATAATTTTCATTTTTTTTATATATATGCACATAGAGAATGTGGGAAAATCCACCAAAGTTTCTTCTGATGACTTGGACTAAATTGTGCCACATCAAATTGAACAAAAGCTTGTTCAACCTCAGATTCCAACAGTAGGACTGAACAGACCTACTCTTGACGTGTTAAAATGTTGCATATATTTTACTAGAGTTTTGCTGATCTTTTTGTTTTGAAGGATGTGTGCTGGTGGCTATAGATGATTATTGAAAGTAGTCAGAGCTGGTATGTGAAGAATGATGCATTTATTCAATGTTCTGTTGCAATAGCCTGAGAAATGCTCAGTCAGCATAGTTTGTCACCACATCAAATAACTGGGATTGAACATAATTTGGTAGTTCATAAATTCAACATTCTTAATACAATATTAATTGTGGTCACTATATCAGATCAGTATTGAACCACACAGGCACCAATCCTTTATTAAGAACTCAAACATCGAAACTTAGGAAAATGATCCAATTGTAACTCCCCAATTTAATTTTCTCTTACTGAAGCATATATCTTTCAAAGAACTTCAAGGTTTTCCTGATTTATTGGAGCCATTTAGGAATGATACAAGCAATACAATGGAAGCACATGCAGGAAGAATGGCAGTAGGTATCAACTCATCAGTTTAATTAGGGAAAATATATCTAACTTACAACCTTGTTGTAGTGCCAGTTGACACTTCCTAGCTAATATCTGTATAAAACAGTGGACACAGGGCATGGTTGCTTACGTTGATATTCAGGGATAGAAACATGAATCAATTTATGAGAGCAACTAAAATACGTTTTTTCACCTGAAAAAAATGTGAGTGCCTTTCAGAATCTCATGATTCTAAAGTATTTCATAGAAACAGCATCAGATCATAATAGCTGGCCAAAAGATAAATCCATACAGATGGAAAATAAGGAATAGCTGTCCTTTACCCAGACTGTCCGAAATCAGAGCCGGAGCTGGACTGAGTTACCTAAACAGGAGCCTCTGCTACCATCTGAGATAACTTTAGGTGCTCTTTCTGGCCTTCAGCTTCTTCCCCAAAAGGGTCTGGACTGACCCAAGTGTCTGGTCATATCTGCCAGCTTTCTATGCCTGCCAGCCTTGTGCATGTACCCTAAGGCACCGCAACTCGTCCAGTTGCGAGTGCATGGAACTGAGTCTCAAAGAACAGAGTTCAGCAGTCAGTTTTTATCAAGGTATTTGGATCAGTTCGAACTTTAAAAAAATCATTTGTACATTGTTCATAATTTTTTAATTTTAGTTTCAAAGGAAAAAAAAAGTGTTTTTTTTTTTTTTTTTTTAATTTCTATGCCTTAGCCACTGTAATATTCTCTATCCAAAGCTTATTTTACTCTGATAACTCTTGTTTGAAGTGGGTTACTAATGCTGATATATTATTCCAGATGAGCATGAATCATTGTGTTGAACAATAATATGTTCCTGCTCAAATTTAACTTCTTTTGTACCCTCCTCTACTGGAGAAAAGAAAATTGAGACCTTTGTTTTTGACTTAATGAAACCAAAATATGCAGAAATTGAAGACAAGCAGTTTTGACGATGTTTCTGACTTGTTTTCCTGTTTGTCAGAAAAAAAGAGGAGTTTTCATGTCTAATTTCTGTACACACACACACACATACCCTGAGAGAAGATAAAACCTACTTTGAATCAGCATCTAAACTGAAACTGAAACTGAGCCTTCCCAATATCTACTCCTGGTAAAGATATCATGTGACATTGCAGGCTCTGAGTTATCTACACACATAGAATGGTATAAAACTTATCATGTTAAATAATGCTTGCGCCGTTTGCAAGCAATTAGAAAAATTAATACAAGTATCCATTTATAATCTGTTGGTTTTTTT
>VXAV01008274.1:479726-501972 GCA_013399715.1 Alectura lathami
GAGGAAAAAAAAAAAAAAAGAGAGAAAAAGGTATCATCTTTTTTAAAACCTAAATCCATGTTAAAAAAATAACAAAACATAACAGAGTTTTGATTAAAAAAAATTTACGCTGGTTGTAGTATTATTGCAGTTTTTCATACAAACATCAGTACAGATGGTAGAAATAATTTATTATACTTTTACGCTTACAAAGGCCAGGTAGAGGTTACCAAATGTGTTTCTCAGACAGATACATAGGAACCTGCTGTATTTGGTCATTTCTTTTGTACTTATTTAATGTAGCTGGATATCCTAGGGACTATGAAAGACTGATTGTACAAGCTACTGTACAGCAGTGGGATGGATAGATCCATGCATCAGAGAGGAGACACAAACAAAGGACACAGGAGGTGAATGAACAGTGAGCTGCTGCGGTAAGGAAAGCAACATGGCTCAGAGGAAAAGCAGAAGTCTCTGCCTATCTTTCAAATAACCTGAGAAGAGCAATCTGTAATCAGAATCCAAACAAGCATCCTCATAATATACTTTTGAAAATGAAAAAATAACATTCCCTGCTATTTTTGTGAGTCATCTATTCTGAAATCAATTAGACTTTGGGTATTGTAATAAATATTGATGTCTCTGACAGAATCATGTCTGCTGTACAGGCAAAAATTTAAGGGATAAGGTTTATTAAAAAAAAAAAAATCAAAAATGAAAAAAACTGAATGGCTAAAACAGACCATGAAATGAAGTAAGAAATCTTTGACAGACTTCAAAATATTGGATCTTTAAATGATCAGCTCTTTCTTTAAGATTAATAGTGAAAAGAAAGTAAAAACATGGAGAAAATCAGTCTTATAGTAAATAAATCCTGTATTATTAAAAGTTTTCACAAAAGCAATATACTAGTGATGAAAAAAAATTCAAAAATATGACTGATGAGGTTTTGTGTAATTATTGGGTATATTTTTTCTGGACCCTCATTTTTTAACTTCACGTGCGTAATATAGACAAAGAGAAGATTAAACATTTTCAATTATTTTTCCCAAAATCTATTTGAGATATTAACAGTTCTAAGGAAATAAAGAAAATGAGTTTATTATAAAGACTGTCCATGTAACAAATACACTGGATGGATAAGGGAAATAACCTTGAGCCTGGTGTTTAACACCAAACAGTTTGGTAGCATTGGAATAGCTTTTGGCCTTCAAAAATGCGGAAACGACAAACATATATCTGTTAGAAATGGCCTTGGAATCAAGAGACCACAGAAAAAGAGCTGGTTTTCTGCTAATATCCTCATCAGATTCAAACAGTTCCTGAACGAAGCTTGCACCTTGATAGTGGCTACCATTGCTCAAAATGAAGAACAAGAAATTATTTTCATGTTCCCATATGTATTTCAGAAAATGATGATGGGAGATGTGCAGGCCAACATGTACAAACTCATCTGTGTCCTGTCTTTGTTAGATGAGCATCTCCCCTTTTTGCCATTGTAACTCTCATCTAAGGGAGGATTTTTCACAGGCAGCATAATTCAAGTGATGGAAAAATTGTGCTCTTTATCTCATAGCACAGAAGAAGCTCAGGTAAGTGGGATGTGACAGGAGAATCAGGTTGCAGTTTTTTTTTGTTGTTGTTGTTGTTTTGTTTTTGATTTTTAAAGAACGAACCTCTACAAGTATTAAGAAGTAAGAATAACAAACTAATGTAGAGAAATGCTTTCTGAAACCTTTCTAAAGTAATAGCTCAAGTCTATATTTATATCTGGGTAGGTTGGTTGTTTTTTTTTCCTTTCCTTTTCAAAATGATCTGTGCAATACTGAAAATAGTACATATTTATTTCCTCGGTTGCTTTTTGCTAGTTTAACATTAACTTTGGCATATCTTAAAGATACAATGTTGTCTTCAGGTGTTTAAATTACAGTAATTACAAAAACTTCCTTGTTACTCTTTGGTCTATTTTTTCTCCCTTTATTTTCTATGTTGTTTACTTGAGATATAATTTGCTTACAACACGAAAAAATACACCTTAAACAGGATAATATACATCACTTTTTCAGCCGTTCCCTGATTGCCAATTACTGTTTTGGATGCAACACTCTTGTTAATTTCTGCTGTGCAACATATGGATAATTTCTTTCTATTTCCATCGCATTTACTATTGCAATAACTACTGGTAGTTCTGCCAGATAGTGTTGCCACTTGTCCCCTGAAATGCAACAATTTTCTTTACATGCCTAATGTAACCTGGTTATTTTCTGCAGCACAGCTGATGAGCTCTTTGATAAGATTTTAAGTATATAAATTCCGTTAAACAATTTTAAGAGTTAATTGCATCTTAACAAATTCTACAAGTTCTAATTACAGCTGGCTTTAAGTTGTGGATGATTCCTGCTTTTATATCTGTGCAGTAGACGCAGGTATCACAAACCCTAGCATAGCTCACAATACCCCTGTCGTCCATAGATCACCAGGAGGTCTGTGTGACTCAGTCCAAAATTGTTATACAAACACCTTGTGGCGACCATACCATGACAGCTCTGAAGGGCGGGCACAAGTAGCAGGACACCAGGGACATATAGCCACTCATCACCATGCAGACAACCACTCTTCTCCTGCATATCCACAAGATGCACAGGACTTAAATAGTTGTTGGCTGGCACAGCCGTGATAACATGTCAAGGAGGAGTGGTCCGCCTTTAGGATAGACTCAAAACAAGAGACAGAGACATGAGATTCAAAGGTTCTAGCAGGCAATAGCTGGTAGAGCTTGACATCTCCTAGTACCTAGATTTATTAACTCTCCTGAGTTAATAAAGGTCATCCACAGGCATAGTACTTACAAAATATTTTTTGTTATGAACACAAGCCTGACAGGAACACTCCCTGCCCCAAACCTCCATACTCTGCTTTCAGTGAATTTCAAGAGAAATCTCAAAAAACTAGCAAGATATTTGGACAAACATATCCTCCCTAAAAGCACAGATAAAAAAGCATAGAAAATGTCAAGGAGAAAGAGTTGCATCGCAGCTTAGAGGCACCCATGGAAAAACTCGGCAGATGTAACTAAGATGAAAATGTTATGGAAGTTGTCAAAAAGTCTTCCTCTATGTTACAGTGGAAATTTCAGCACTTCTTCCCAGGGGAAGGGCTCAGTTAAGGTAGCTCTTAAGCTGTGTAAACTTGACCTTTGCCAAATGGAGTCCTTTCACAGATGTATTTGCCAGCTGACTATAATCCTCAGCTAAGCATTTGTGTTTTCCTAAAAACTAGTACGAAATTAGTCTAAGTAACTTATGCAGAAGTAGATAATATGTCTTCCCCTCCCTCACCCCTTACTTTACTTTATTGTCAGCTGCCTCCATGTCGATGGAAATCACCCAACCTCCATTGGAGTGAAACATGGTTTTCAGTTTCTTTGTTTTTAACTCTAGGGTGTTTTATTTATTTATTTTTTTCTTCCAACTTTTGTGATTTGTTCTCACCTCTCATGGCTAAAACTTTCCTATTTTAAGCTTCTTCTCTCCTCCTCCACCTGTCTCTGCAATTTGTCCAATTTTGCTTGTATGGCAGCAATTTCATGGACCAAAGCCTTCCACTAGGGGTAAAAGAATATATGTAACAGTTTATATTGAGTTTCCATCATGTTGTACCACTTGCCACATATGAATGAATTTAAGTTTACAACACCCTTGTGAGGCAGAGACACATTGATTTTTCTTTATTGCAGATTGAGAAACAAAGACTTGAAGAAACAAAGCCTGAAGTCAATTACAGGGCCAACCACAGATCTCAGTATTCCCAAAACTGGACTTGTGTTGGCTGTTTTCCTACCTTCAACTTTTTGTCTAAATATTTGGTATTATTCTTCAGATAAATAAATAAATGTTTAGCTTGGAAAAGAGAAGGCTCCAGGGAGACCTCATTGTGGCCTTCCAATACTTGAAAGGAGCTTACAGGCAGGAGGGGGACCGACTTTTTACACGGGGGTATAGGACAAGGGGGAATGGGCTAAAGCTGAAAGAGGGGCGGTTTGGGTTGGACATCAGGAAGAAATTCTTCCCTGAGAGAGTGGTGAGGCGCTGGAACAGGCTGCCCAGAGAAGTTGTGGCTGCCCCATCCCTGGCTGTGTTCAAGGCCAGGCTGGATGGGTTCCTGGGCAGTTTGATCTCGTGAGCTAGTGGTTGGTAGCCCTGTCCATGGCAGGGGGGTTGGAAATAGCTGGTCTCTGAGGTCCCTTCCAACCCAAGCCATTCTATGATTCTATGAAGGGACAATAACGTTATTATCAAGTGGCCCAAAAAATGAGAACAGATGTACACATGGACATCCTTATGAAGTGTTTACTATAACCTGATATATATAGTTTGGAAATCGCAATACTGATGACAAATTTGACATACAATCGTTTTGTAGGATCTTGAGTGGAAATATTTACCAATGAGCTGTGTTAACTGATAGTTTTTGTGGTACTAAGTATTTCATTTTGTTGTCTACCCAATGTAGCAATTATTTCTGAACTTTTCCCCTTCATTCTTCGTTATTTCTTTGGAAAGTCTTTGTAACCCTGACAAAAGTATTGATCTCCCCAAATCTCACAGAATTGAGAATGACAAGTTGATTCGAATAACAGCAATATCACCACTTTTTTTCTTTTTTTTTTTTTTTGGCAGTTGAAAGGATAATTGTAACTGCAGTGAAATATACAATTCAAGTGAATTGTAAAGGAATTTTAACAATTTTATAGGAATTTAATAAAATGTTTGACAGTTAATTTCAGTCATTGATATCCAAAAGTTCCAAAACCATTATATTTTTCTACTTACCAGACCCCTTGGTGACAACTTTTTAGCAATTCCCTCTGCAAACATTTTTAGAAAATGTTACAATATAAAAGCGAAAAGCATTTCTGTTAATTATAAAACTGTACATTTTTTGTTCTTACATGGTTTTCCTCTTACAATTAACAACATTCTTCCTGAAAATCAGCAGCTATAAAAATAATTAAGTAGTAGGTATACGTATGCCCTTAGACAGGTAAAGAATTTTCTGAAATGCTGCAGATATTGACTATATTAAAATAGATAATGCTCAAACAAATCCTTGATATTCAAATGTTGTATGCAGAATGCTACAAAAACAAATTGGATTCGATCTAATCTCTGCATACATGCCTGGGCTGAACTTTTACATGAAAAAAAAAAAAAAAAAAGGCTTTATAATAGAACAGGGAAATAGAAACAAAAGTGAGAACAACAATTTGCATTTACCCACTGAGGTATTCATGATCCTTTCAGCATTAAGTTCAGTGTTTTGAAGACAAGCAGTTTCACCAGACGGACCAGTTAGTCCAACTATCAACCAACACCACTTTGCCCACTAAACCATGTCCCTAATGCCGCATCTACACGTTTCTTGAAAACCTCCAGGGACAGTGATTACACCACCTCCCTGGGCAGCCTGTTCCAATGCCTGATCACTCTTTCAGAGAATAAATTTTTCCTAATGTCCAACCTTAACCTCCATTGGCACAGCTTGAGGCCATTACTTCTCATCTTGTCACTGTTATCTGGGAGACGAGGCCAGCTTCCACCTCACTACAGCCTCCTTTCAGGCAGCTGTAGAGAGCAACGAGGTCTCCCCTGAGCTTTCTCTTCTCCAAACTGAACAGTCCCAGTTCCCTCAGCCGCTCCCCATAAGATTTGTGCTCCAGGCCCTTCACCAGCTTCGTTGCCCTTCTTTGGACATGCTCCAGGGCCTCGAAGTCCCTCTTGATGTGACGGGCCCAAAAACTGAACACAGCACTTGAGGTGTGGCCTCACCAGAGCTGAGTACAGGGGAGCGATCACCCCCCTGGTCCTGCTGGCCACACTATTCCTGATGCAGGCCAGGATGCCATTGGCCTTCTTGGCCACCTGGACACACTGCTGGCTCATGTTCAGTCGGCTGTCGACAAACAACCCCAGGTCCTCTTCCTCCACACAGCATTCCAGCCATTCTGTCCCAAGCCTGTAGTGTTACATGGGTTTGTTGTGACCAAAGTCCAGGACCCGAAACATGGTCTTGTCGATTTGCCTGTCCCTTTTTCTGAAGAAGGTAACATCTCTTTTTTTTTTTCCTGGAGTCTCAGCAAAATTTCCCTGTTCAGCCAGGTTAGTCTTCTTCCCTGTTGGCTTGTCATACAGCACACAGGGATGCGCTTACCAAGCTAGTCTGAAATACAGATGACCTGGCAGCAGTTTTGCATGGCTTTTATTCAGAAAACCATCTGAAATGCAGTATTGCTCTGTAAGGTATATGAAGAGTTCCCTGTATGCTGTGAGTTAAACCAATTTAATGGTGTAAATTCACTTATCAAAATTGCCTTGGAAAAAGCTTCTGCACAATAAAACTTCTCTCTACAATAAATCACAGAAGGATGGACATAGTTACTGAACCTTCTGGGAAATTAATAAGAAAATGGGTCACTGAGTTAAGTACTTGTTATGAGCAGATATTCATTAACAAGGTAGTGCTTTACACTATTATCATACAACACTACTCTGAACAACTACCTTCAAAGAACACAATTAAGCTTGCAAAATCAATCTCTCCAAAGAAGCAAAATGACAGAATTCAAGCTGCTTTTGCAGCCTTGGTATCACCTCATCCTCACTGCTTTTGCTGGTATTACTCTTCATGTGGATGATCATGATCATATTTTGGTTTCCACCAGAACTATCCTCTGTTCCCTGCATAGAATGGTTAATACTTGGCTCAGATCAGTGTTTACTTTTGTTCTGTGTTAGTGCCCACGATTTTGCTTTTATAGGGTCTGATTCAATCCCATTCCTAAGTCAGAATTCTTCACTTACTTTTGGCTGTGCTATGGTGCTCACCAATACATTATTTTTGGTCACTGAAACAACATTCATTCAGCAGCACCTTATGTCATTGTCATTCACTGATGGGAGTGATCAGAGCTGGCTCAGGTTCCATCTGTGTGTAGACCAAATTATCTGGCTCACAGTGCTGTCACACAACCCTTGCTTTAGGGATCAATGGCAATCCTTCAGAAGCAATGCCAAGCACTCTAATTTCCTGTCAACAGTGGCATCATCTCCCTATTTTGTGCCTGCCTGTATATCAGCAATGGTTCTTGTCAACAGATATCTTGCCTCAGTGAGATAGGAAAAAAATAGCCCTAAAGCTGCAGGGAGAAGTCCATGCCACCAGCTCAGAGAAAGGAGGTGCTAACTGTTCTACTCTGCTTTCCCTTCCCTGGGGAAGATGCTCTTTCATCCTTCTCTCCTATGGTCTCCAAAAAGTGTATCCCTCCTCCTCTGTTTGAGGTCAGTCCATCCACTTTTCTGCGCTACTAAGTCTTCTCCATTCTTCATTCAGAACAGTGATATTGGATGCAAATGTTTACGTACTTCACATCAAAAGAAGCAGCTCAGGAAAAAAAAAATGGGGTTCACAGAATTCAAAATGCAAGAGCATAGTAAAGGAAGGGCAAATGGATGAATGAAGTAGAGAGGATGCTTTACTGATCACTGCTTGTACATCACTGAATACCAATTACCATAATTTCTGTGTTACGTTTGAGGAGGACTTGGTGGGGAGCACGGCACATCAGAAGACCTTGGCCTAGAAGGGAACATAGTGCCCCCTTTGCCAGGCCCCCAGCCTAGCCTCCCTTGTCAGCTATAGGCAAAGTAGGTAGACCCTTTTTCTGCTATCTTTTTATTGTTCTCATCATTCTTCTCCAGATAACAACTACTTACTTCTGCCACTGTGATTGGGACCTAAAGGTACTGGGAGAGAAGGCAAGATCTGTGAGCCATACACAAGCAGTAGCTTGTGCTGTGCAAAACTCAGTCTGGAGCCCACTCATTAACACATAGAAATTTTTCTGTAAAACCAAAGATTTAATGTAGTTCTCCAAGGTTGATTTTAACTATTAAAGACCAACATTCTCAAAGAGACTGGCTTATCAACTTCTGCAACAATCAGGTAGGAATCATACAGAGATCTATCCCACCTTTCTGGCTGCCTCCTCATGGCAAGTCCACTCTGAGAACTAGTTAATTCTGAAGATGATGAAAGAATGACTATAAGTAGTTGACGCTTACTCTTCTTTCTATCAAGGTTCCAACACAAAAAATGTCCATATACATGAAAGTGATGTTTACTTTTTGAAAATACCATATTTTTTTTCAGGTGATTCATTCACTTGCTAATCTCACATGCAAGGACATGAACTGAATTTCGACATAAAAGTTGGAATGTTAGATGAGCCTCAGAGTTATGAGAAATCTGTTTGTTCTAGAATGAAAATCTTCACAGAATTCTATTTGAAATGCTCATCTAGTTTTATAAAATATTCAAATGAATGTTCAAGTGTGAATTTAGCATGTCAGATTTGACCACTGGATTCTAGAGAAGCTTAAATATCTTTTAATTGGTTAACTGAATTTTAATATCTATTGTATGGTATAAAATGTATATAGCTATTTCCATTGTTTTCTTTGGAAATGGATGATCTTTCTCCCTTTAATGAGCTGAGATGTGGGATTATAGGGGCATAAATCATTCACTTATCTCATTCCTACAGAAGAGGTTCACATTGAAAAAAAAAACAAATTGATTTAATTTTCACCAATTTCCATTGTAACTACACTGTTTATAAAAATCTAAGAAAAATGTTTCTGAATCTTCCTCTATAACACACACATTTATTTCAGATCATAGATTAGAACTGACATTCTCACAGGGCAAGAGTTTGTCACCTAGATTCTCTTCAAAATATGTGTGTGTGAGTGATGTGAAATACACTCTATGAGAGGAACGAAAGTCTTCTCTTCTCCATTTGAGACTAATATTTCAGTCTAGAAAAATAGTTTCCTAAAATGAAAATGGATAGCTTTTCAGATTTGGGGTTATTTATAAGAAAGCTTTTTACATTCTGTAGGTTCACAGTGTTCTGAAAAGAGCTGGCAGTGCTGTAAGATTTGAGGAAATGTCTGAGTCACATCACATACATTGTTGTGCATTTGTATTAAATATCTTAAAACACTGGCTGCTGCATAAAAATATATTCACACATATATATATATACATCCTTTTTGTTGTTTTTGACAAAAATTATTTTGGTGCTACCACCATGGGGTGTGTTATACATTAATACATCCCATGGTTTCATACATAATTATCCTTGTTACATTCACACAGTATAAGGCTACTGTGCAAGAAGTGCAAAACATAAAACTAAAACCATCTTTCTAGTCAAATGAAAAGCTTGCAGTAGTCTTTAGCACTGTCAAGTGGCAGTAGATAATATACTATCTTATCTTTTCTCGAACAAGTTATGGACCACAACTTGTCCTTTAATGTCTCTATGCACTTAAAAATGTTCATCTGCCAGAGAGATAGCACAACTATTTGAGGATGAAGTACATTTCTGAATGGGCTTTCAGTTCACAATATGTTTGAGTGTTAAAAAAAAAAGGAGATAGAAACCTTTATCCATTACTCCTGGAGGGATAACTCCTAGATACACGTGCACATGCTGGGTAAATGGCATTCATTTCCTGCTGAGAGTGTATGGTTTGTGGATTTCTTAAATTTGTAGATTCTCTGCCTGGAAAGTACCAATTCATCATCCAGTCAGACACTGGCCCTGTTGAGGGCCCTAGAATCCAGTTACCTCTGCGCTGATCTCAGTAATCTGAATTTTATTTGTATTACAAAAGCAGTTTCTACACATGCATCTATTTCTGACCTGCTCAGAAGAGATGCCGTCTTTTCCCATGGGTAGTTTTGTCCAGTGATTCGTCATCTCGGTTACTAAAGCGTATGCATTTCTGAATTCAGCTGTGTTTCTACAACAAATTGCTCCCATTTTTTTTCCAGCAATATGAATGTATTAATTCCTGATTTTTTGTAGTATACATACAGAATATTTGAGGACTTTCAGTTAGTTACATAGATTGTTAAATTCTAATCTTAATTAAATCACTAAGATTTATGAACATAAATGTAGTTCATAGTCCTATTCAATGTATATGTTTGTAAGAAATGTGCCAGAAAATCAGCTTCCTAAATACTGACAAAGATTTTTATTCCTTTTATTATTTTTTTTTAATTGTCTGAATGAGTTCAATGTTAAATTATTATACCTTCTCAGGCATATGAAAACAGATCAGATATTCCAAAACCAAAATTCTTTTGAATTCTAAATCCTAAGCTTTCTTCTTTTCTAATTATTGAAATTAACATCTTTAACTGTAATTGGGGCATTGACATCAACTTTCATTTTAAGCATTTCTTTCATCTGCCACGAAGGCTGGAGATTCAACCAAAACTTGATATTTTAGACAATGAGTACATTTAATTTCTTTCTGAGAAAAACAAACAAACCATAAATAAATAAATAAATAAATAAAAATACACCCTACAAAACAAGAAAAGAAGAAATGGNAAGTAAACAAGGAGGTTTTTTGTTACAACACATGTGATTTCACACTTTTTCAGCCACTCCTGATATCCAAACACAAATCTAGAAATCAGGGACATCATGTGCGGTTATGATGTTCCCAGGGCACATATGACCTGAAAGGTGGTGAATGTATTGTAATGAGACATAAATATAGTATTTTTAACCCTGACAGACATAAACCAGTGCCAATAATATTTCCCATTTTATACAAGAGAAACAGTATGTACTGTTCCACCAAGGATTCTAAATCTTGGCAAATATAAGCAGTAATTCTTAGGAATTATTATTAACTTTGATCTTGAAGTTTTAAAAGAAAATGGAAAAACTAAATTTTCATGATATATTCAACTTCAGGAAGTTTTTAACAACAACTGAAATTTCAGACTGCTTGGTTGAGAAAATAAGGACAGTTTTCACAATTTCAAAATTTGAAGACTATAGCAAAGTATGCAACAGCAAAGAAATTGCTTTTATGTAATCTAAGAGAGAGTTGTGGCTTCCTGTGGCATGCACTGTTTCCTTCTTTGTGAACTGAAAGACATGTAATGCAATAGCTCCTAAAAAATAACATTTCACAGATAACATCGCATACCACAAACCAAGAGGTGTCATATAGAAGTCCAATCTACACAAAATGCTATACTTTTTACAAAATACTACACTACATTTTGGACTTGTACATTATGCTACAGGATTACTCTTGTATTTGTAGATTTAGCTTTCACTGAAGGATTACGTTTAATTTTGAAAAAAAAAAAAAGTCTTATTGGTTTTTATTATCTGGAAAGTTTTGAGGTCTAAGAATTACCTAGATCGATAGCCTTCTTATAATGATACTGATAATTACCGTGACAAAGCTGTTAAAATTCAGCATATCTTATGCCATTTAATGATTAAAAAGCGTCTTATCTAGCCATACTTACAAGATTTAGAGGGCCATCATAATGAAAATTGGTCCCACTTTCAGACATACAGATAGAGAGCTAGTGGTTCCCTGAGTGTGTGAACAGAAGCCTTCAGAAGAGTGTAGTTTAATTCTTCCACATCTGTGATGAGGAAATATTTATTGGAAGAAAAAAAAAAACAAAACTGTAGTGGTTATTTCTGTGCAAAAGTTGGAACCAGCTACCATTGTTAATAGCAAGTTAATAAAAGGTTAACTGTTAATGAATTTGTTCAATGTGTAAGAAAGAATCTTTCTATCAGTCAATCAACACAGAGGAATGAAGTAAGATATATTTTATTCTTGCACTTATCTAGCTTTTTTAGCAAGCTTGGTCTTATGTCCTTCTAAATAATAATAGACACAGTCAGGAAACAACTGAAATCTAAATTCTTTTGCAAAACATGAAGGGCCATGAAAAATAAATTGTAATAAGCACTTGGTCCCACCAGTGTGTAAGAAATAGGTGGAGATTTAAATTAATTGGTGCATACTGAGTCATGTGCCAAATCCAAAGCCCCTTAGATTTTCCAGAGTCTGTATAACCATTTCTGACTCTTCACTGAATTGTGCCATTCTTTACACACAGCCTTCTTTGGCACAGAATTTATCCAGTCCTACACCTTGATTAAGTAATATATGCAACTTCTAATTATAACATTTGAAAATTTTATTATCACTTATATTATTATTTTAGTAATTCTGGTTCCCAGATGCCTCCATTTTTTGTTCATGACTCCATTGTGTTAACTGCTGTAAAGGACATAGGAAAAAATACTCTGCAGAGAAGCGCATTTAACTTAGTTTGTAACAATGTACAATGAAGCAACTGCTCCAAATACCAGTAGGTACAGGGGCTGAGACTGAAAGAAAAAAAAACAGTATTTATGCTGGTCACTCATCTGCACTGATTCATGCTTTTACATACCCCAAATGTTTTTATAAACATAAATACTTGTCCATTTTCAGTGGCCTTCTACCTACCTATTATCAGAGATGACTGATTTACTATTGGAAATAGAGAGTAAGAAAGAGATTTTGATCAGAATTTCACGCCTGATGCATCTATCTGTTTCATTTTGATATCTCCTTTTAAAAATAACAGTGTTTTTATGATATGAAGCATTATTTACGATATTCCTTTTGAAATATATATGTGGAATGAAAACAAACTTGAAACAAAAATACTTTAAAGGAATGACACCTGACCAAAAATAAAAAGAGGAAAAACAACCTTGAAACCCTGAAATATTCTGTTATTTTTATCTGGCTTGTTCATGACTAAATTGATCATAAAAAAGACAACCGAGGAAATTCAGTTCTGGGTTGGATATCTTTAATTTTTTTTTTAGTTTTCAAGATGACAGATCTCTCTGTCTTGCTTTCTTTGTACAAATAACATGTTGTGAATTAAAATGTGAAGAAAGATACTGTCTAAATGAAGAATTTCACTAGGCATAGTTACCAAATATTAAAATCCATTGAAATGTCAGACAGAAAATGAAACAACAACAAAATACAAATCTATTATTTAACCTTACTTTACTATGATTTTCAATATTATACTAGCATCCATCTGGTGATCTGTACGTTCCCAGCATATGGGGACAACTGCCCTCTCAGGAGGAGAGATGGATAAAAGCAGGACAACAGTATGATATATTGGCAGAATATTAAGCATCAAGGTTAGAAGAGATCATCTAAGTTCTTAGGAGCTTACCTTTTTCTCCCTTGTTTTCAACACCCTTTCTTATAAATAAACAACACCATGCTGTAACCGAAATTTATCTGTGAGTTCTCATGTACAAACCAAACTTTACTACGTAGAAGAAATACTGGGGAGGACCAACAGATTGAAAAATTCAATGGTTTTACAGACATATAGGATATGAAAATGCATATTTTCTGGTGATGTTTTATGATAGTTCGTTCAGTCAGGAAGGTCAGGAAAACAAGTCTTCTCAGGAATAATGGGTCATCCAAGTGATACAGTAGGCAACTGGTAACTCACCAGCTGTCTATTTGGAAAAACTCTAAGGATTCTAGTCGATGGTTTGTTCCCAATCAGAATCAAATAAGGATTTGGCTGTTCTGAGGCTGGTACTGTTCAGTACTTTGACTTAATGACCTTGAGTAGTGAAGTAGAGAACACAGCTTTTTAACTTGCTAATCACTTCATGCTGGGAAGGGCTGCAAACATAGTGAAGGACAGGGTGAGAATTTGAAACAATTTTGACAAATAGGAAGAGTAGCCTGGGAAAATGGATGCAATTCAATAAAGATAAATGTGAAGTTTTATACTTGATAGGAATAATCATCTGCACAGAGAATGAGGAGCATCTGGCTAAGATCTGGGAGGCATCCAAAATCTCCCAGTCTTGCTGGTATGCACAAATACCTACATTTTGAGCTGTGAAACAATCCTCTTATTTGGATCTAATAAGAATGCAGTGAGGGAACTCTAACACAAGATCCAGTTGAAGGAAAACAACAAGAATGATCAGAGATCTAAACAACATGATTACTGAAGAAAATCTAAAGGAGCTGAGTTATCTAGTTAAAGAAGTCATGACAGCAGACTTTAAATACATGGAAGGTTAGTTTCAAAGATGATGATGATAAACTGTCTTGTCATATTCACTTTAGCTAGAATAAGAAGCGATAGGCTTAATTTGCAAACTGATTGGGGATTTGAAAATGTATTATAGCTCACAGAATAGTTAAATAGCAAAAGGCTGTCTGGGGAAGTTTTGTGGTATCTCCCCCTCTCCCCCACTGAATGATGTCTAGAACAATTTAGGTGACCTTCTAAGCACAGCAAGAAGTAGACTGCTCCAGTCTTTTTGCAGATTAGATGATCTCATTTTTTCTTTCCAACCCTATTTTCTGAAAAAAGAAAAAAAGGAAGAAGGAAAGGACCTTGCCTTCTAGTACTCTGGTCAATGTCCCCACTTACATCACCTTCTGGGAAACAGGAATGCCTGAGATCTTTGTTTCAACTTCTTGTCAGAGATTATCAAAAGAAAATCATTAGCTGTTCAGGTAACCAATAAATATTTATGTCTCATACATTTGTACTTTTATTCAAAATCCAAAATAGTAGAAAACCAACATAATTTTCCTTTTATTTTACTTGTATTTATTCTGTTCTTACAGTTTGCATTTCTCTAGGCTCTCTCATCTACCTTTCTTTATATTTTGCTTCAGTGATTTATCTTGTGTTTAATTAACCTTACTCTAATCCTTCTTTCTGCTGAAGCCCCAGATGACCAGAGGCCCACTCCTGTTCTGATTTAAGTCCATGGCAGCATTCATATTGACTTCAGTGGTGCAAGATCAAATCTCCTATGGTTCCCAAACACCAAAGCTACACTTTGATCCATTTCATGCTAATAACACACTACTACTCCTTTTTCAGCAAATTTAAAGGTAAACCAACCCACATGGATGTCATTTGTAAGATGTCATTTGAAACTGAGTTCTTATAGATCACAGCTGAATGGAATAACGAACAAGATAAAAAAAATAAAAATAGAAATAGTGCATTGGTTGTGTTGTAGCTATAAGACTGAAAGGATGCAGAAAAGTGGTGATTATTTACAAGACAGAAACACTACATGTATTCATTTCATTAAAAGAGCTGACAAACTGCAGATTTTTCTTTCTGCCTGCACACTGACAGAAACAAGGTGAAAGACTGGACAAAAAGGCAGGTTATATCTATATAAATCTGTTTATCATAGACTAAATTTTTATTTTTTTTTTCCCAGCATTTCAGCGATACAAAGCACTCTAGTTCTTTTGTAATACTGTAGTGTTGAAAAGCTGCATTTAGCAGTGAAAGTATATGAGGATATTGGAAAACATAAACCACAGACCGATTTAAGATATGACTCACTGAGGCCCTGTGTTCAAAGGGAAATGCTGGGATTGCTGCTTACCTCTTTTACTAAAGAAAAACTGGGTTTATGGCTCTGTGCATGGTCAAAATACACCCCAGACATGAAACTCTGGAAGGTAATTGTCTACGCTGAAGCTACTCATCCTGGGCTCTTATGAGCATTATTTTTCATCCATTCATTTTTTTTTTTTTCTAAGAAGCATTTAAGATGAAGAAGGGTAAGGTAAATCAGAGGTTCTTCTGGAACTATTTTTCTTCCTGGACTGTAAAGTAATGTTTAGATGCTCAAGATGAGGTAACACTGAGTTCTAATGCCTGGAAACTATCTCCATCCCTTATCACTTCCTCTGCTTGCCCTAGGTCGAAGCAAGGAAGCTGTGTCCTGGCTCTGACTCTATCTGCTTTGCTCCTGCCCTGCTCCAGATTTTCTTTCTTCTGCCACCCTATTAACATATTAAACAGCTCATATATCCAGAATAAGATGTATGTTTTTGTTGCATCCTCCTCTTTCGCCGTGGAAATTACATCTCCTCTGTTTACAGCACAATATTTTGGTGTCATTTCTGTTCTGTGTGCAGCAGTGCCAGTAGCAACCACAAGCATTTTATGGGGCTGCAGAGCTGTACTGTGTTGGGGACTGAAACGTTTACATTGCTAAGCAGTTGTAAAGGTTCCCACTAAGAGGCACATTTACTATCAGAGGGCTTTGTGCTGCAGTTGCTGTGCCCGTGGTGGATGCACAGGCACGGCTGGCCACGCATGCACCATGCTTTCACTGAGGGTTCAGCTTAAAGGTAGTCAGGTCTTCCTGCAACTGCCACCAATTTGTCTTCTTCTGTTTGCATTAAATATTAAGAGCATTCAGCAGTACCACATTGTGGAGCAAAATCACCTTTCAAGAACATACTGAAAAAAAAATACAACAGTTGAATTACTATATAATTAGGACAAGAGAGATGCAAGGTACCTCCTGGCTCTAATAAAACCCCCAATAACAAAACCCCAGCTTTCCTTCAAAAGGTAACCCTTCCAGTGTCATAATTCATTTATGTGCTGAGAAATACCAATAAATCTATTTCAGACTTGTGTTTCTGTCAGAACAAATCACATTTGTCCCTTTTCCCCTTGTCTCTTTCTCTCCATTTGTTGAGCTAGAACCACATGGCAGATAAGATGAATCTGACCTTCCTCTTGTCCCAATATGTAAAGTTTTTCCTCTTCTTATCACTCTTTATACACAGCTTTATACACAGTAAAAGTCACAAACTGATGTGCAGTAAAACATTTTGTTCTCCTGTGCTGAGAGTAAAAGATTAAAAAGAGTAAAAGAGTAAAAACTTAGTCTAGTGGGCTTGTGGGATATGCCTCGCTTCCCAAGAGACTCCTGTGAAGCATGTTCCGATGATACTAGATTCAAATTACGGCAGAAGAAAGCTCCCTTCTCTCTTAGCTAAAATTATCACTTAATGTGATACTTGCCTCACCAAAGATCTCTAATAAGCATTTCTACCCTGATGCCATTTAACTGTCTTAATTGTTTTCTCAGAAAGTTGAACAGAAATTATGAAAAATGAAAAGCCAGCAGAAGGAAAGAATACTTAAAGTCAGATACTTTACAGCCAGATATTTTTACACAACATTTTGTGAAGGAAGTGGCACCACTTCTTACATAATCTCTTTTCCAGAGTGCAACCCAAAGACCAAGCAAAGCACACTGGTTAGGAAATGAAATAGTGCTGCCTCTTGGTGCCATACAAGTCACTCCCATCTTACCCTTTCCAGACAGGCCTTCCTGACGAGTCAGCCTGACTGGTCAGCCACACAGCTCTCCTTAAGAGCTTGTTCTCATTAGAACACAATATCCCTCACATTTCAAAGACTGGTTTTGAAATATGCTTTCATTCAAAGTAGGAGGATTCTGTAAATGTCACTTTGTATTTTACTCCAACAGAACAGAAAACAAGCTTTAAGTTTTACTGGTATTTCTTGATCTTTTTTAGGGTAATTACTGAAACTGGCTTTCTATTGTAAGTTTGATAGAATAACTTTTAACCAAAGAGCAGATATAATAGGTTATACTGAGTTAATAAATTATGAATAGCTCTTCCAATAAATCTTTAATCAGCTGTTACAAATCCCAGCTGGCTGTTAGGTTACTTAACACTCCAGTTTATAACTTTGAAGTGGTGGGTTTATAGCTGTCTACAGCAAGTAATGATCATGTCTATCACTATTAATTAGTTATTAATCCTTCATTATGACCATGTAGTTTTTAGGAATTGCTACACATTTTTTTCCTCACTACTCTCTACTTCTTGAGTTCCTGCATTCATGGAGTGTATTAAGTCATGGATTTTACTTCCTGACCCCAAGGAAGGCTAGGAAGCAGAAATCTTAGGATTTTTGTCATGCATTTTTTCCACCAAGTGAGAGATTTTTGTATGCTGATTGGGGTGGTGGAGGGCCTAGGAACAAAAGTGGTTCACTGCTCTGGTTTCTAGGGCTTTACTGACAGGCTATTGACATTTCCAAAATATTCCTCCACTGTAACTTCCTTTCCCACTTCCCACCTGTCACTTTATTCAGCGAGACTAAAAATAAAATAGAAAGTTATACAGAGAGAATGATGAGCACTTCTTGTACAATGTTTGTGAAAATGTCAGGCTTTAAAGCTAACTGGCTGAAGTAAGAGTAATCTCATCAGGTGCACAACATTGGTGCAGCCACTGAAAAGGCTTCCTGGAATAAGTGCTTGCACCCAAACCTCTCCTTCTGCTTTACCAGGTTAGTGCAATATTTTAAAGAGAATGAAAAAAGCCTTCAAACAATAAAAATCAAGATCAGAAACAAATCTGAAAGTAAACCTCCTCTCCAACCAGGGCTGATGCTGTAGGCTCCATTGTATTTTCTCCTGATGCAGCTGTATATAATAAACCACTTGCACAATCTGATAAAATAATTTCTATATACTTACACTTTTGCCTAAGTAAATATACTTAATTGTTCTGTAAGAAACAGGCTGATTTGATGCAGATCAGCGTAAGGATAAACATAAGATTTGTTGTTGTTCCTGTTTTTTAATAATTATTGTTTTATTCTGAATACCATTTCCCTCTCTTCCCATCCAATGCTCTGAAGACTAACTTTGCTCTGTAACCTCTGTTTTGGAAATGCTTATTAGAACTCTTATTATGGAAAAATCATTTAGTAGTGAGGGGCTGAATGACCTTATTTTCATGGAGACATGACAGATACATTCTATTTTTTTTTTGAAGAGGATTGTTTTGGGCAGAAGGTGATGATGGCTGGTGGTGTTCCTTTTTCCCTCGAGCCATGGCAGAACAGTACCCAGCCAGCAGTGGATGAAACTGACTGAGCTCATTCTATCCACCCGATACAGCTGAAACCCAAGTCACCTATGGTACTGCAGTAAATGAAGCTTGACTTCAGATCTTTTTCTTTAATTTCACAACTACCTTTTCTTTATATATGTACAATGAATGTAGATTATAAATAACTACTGGAAAAATCATACTGATAAATTCATGTAGCAGTTCACAATGAAATTGCTAACCTTTTGCAATTAATTTGTTAAATGTGTCATAAAATATTGTCATGTTTAAATAGTTTTAATTTGAACACAAAATATTCAGAGATGTAGCAAGTGCCCAAATTGACACAAACTGAGAAACAGATTAGTATATCAATAGAATACATGAATTTTAATATGACTTAAATTTAAATGTAAATGAGCTAAAAGCTATTAATAAGGCACTCAAACATACTAGGAAGGAAAAATATGGCAAAGAAACCTTGATCAAGAGGCAACCTATCCTATTTGTTGTTCAGAACTTAGTAATTAATTACAGAAGACTAAAGAAAATAGAATTACTACTTTCTGGAAATGAGAATACAATAGAAGATATAATGTCATGTTAAAAGGTCGTGATAATTCAATTTCCATATATTCTGGAGGAGTAGAATTTTACCAGAGAGCACAGACACAGACACAACTCCATTATCCTTGATTCACATCTCATGCCCATCTTTAATGTCACCTAGTCAACATCTGACACAACATTGATTTTGTAATCTTCACATCACTTCTGTGTGTATATGTATCAGCAATCATAGAATCATAGAATCATTAAGGTTAGAAAAGACCTCTGTGATCATCTAGTCAACACATCACCACCATGCCCACTAAATCATGTCCCTAAGTGCCACATCTACACGTTTCTTGAACACCTCCAGGGAAGGAGACTCCACCACCTCCCTGGGCAGCCTGTTCCAGTGCCTGACCACTCTCTCAGAGAAGTTTTTCCTAACATACAACCTGAACCTCCCCTGGCGCAGGTTCAGGCCGTTATTTTTCATCCTGTCACTTGTCACCTAAGAGAAGAGGCCAACCCCCACCCCACTACAAGCTCCTTTCAGGTAGTTGCCCAAAAGACTACCAGAATTCTCTCAGTGATTCCCCTGCCAAAACTCTTGTATATGATTCAATTGCATTTCAGCTCCACTGCTGTATTTCCCAATCCGTCTAATCCCAACTACCTGAAACATGACATCTCCTTACCTCATACTAACATCAAAATAGGAGCATATTACCTCAAACTTAGTTTCATTTGTGCTCTTGGACTCATTTCCATGTTACATCCATTACTGCGATATGTCAAGTCTGTGAAGCCCTATCTGCTTCAGCAGAATTATCTGTTAAAACGCGGTCTCTAACCAACTCCCTCCTTATTGCAGCTGCAGGGTTGTTTCACAGCTTTGCTGCTTGAGCTTTGCATGGAGGCATCTTCCTCTTAAGGCTTGCACCATGAAGTGCATGGTCCAGCTTTCTCTTATTTTGCCAGACTACAAATACGTAAAACCCTATATTTTAATTGCAGTATTGTTTTTCCAGTACTTAAAATACAATTTCTGACTTCAGAATGTCTGCTGCCAGAATTAAAACAGCATCTGTGTATTCTGGTCCTCACAGTCTCTCTGTAGCACAGAGTTTTTGCATGATTTGGTGTTTTCAGATGACCTAAGGGTGGCTTATGCATTTAGCATAATGCTAAATGCACTTGGAGACAACTTACTAGCTGATAGCAGAAAAGTCTGTAAAGTTCTTTTCAATAAATCTAGTTGCATCAAATCCAGAAGAGGAACATCTCCTCTGCCCAGTCTCCACTTATGCCTGTCATGGATTAAATGAAGAATTTACACACTCTCTACACAGTCTCACACATCAGATCTTTCTCTTTCTTAGTTGGAAGAGTGCCAGACTTTTCTATCATTTTCCCTTCTACATTTCAGATTGCTTCAGCCTCACCTCCATTCCTGGGAAGGTGATGGAACAACTTATTTTGGATGTCATCTCCAAGCAAGGTAAAGAAAAGAAGGTTATAAGGAGTAGCCAACATGGGTTCACCAAGGAGAAATCATGCTTGACAAATCTGGTAGCTTTCTATGTCATGGCTGGCTGGGGAGAAATAACCATGTGAATCAGTACAGGCTGAGGGCTGTCATTCTGGAAAGGAGATCTGCAGAGATGGACCTAGATGTCCTAGTGGACAACAGGTAGACCATGAGCCAGCAGTGTGCCTCTGTGGCCAAGAAGGCCAATGGTATCCAATAGGTGGGGGGCTGTGGAAGATCTGTTCCCCTGTCCCGTGAGCAGTTACTGCACAGACAGTCGTGAAAGGGCTCTGTACACTGTTCTGACTTCAAGACAGATGTCGGTTTTGAGGGATGTATAAATGAGGCAGTGACCCAGAAGATTATGGTAAGAGCTGCTAGTGAAGGCCAAGGCTCCTCCTTACTTGATTTGGACTTTAAACATTGTATGTTACTCCTTATATGAATTCATGCAGTGAAGATTAGTTTCCAGGTAGAGAATTACTCCATAACTCAGAACCTTCTGCTGAGAAGGGTGATCCTCTTATTTGATTCAGTTTGATCAGATCTGATTCAATATGATCTGATTCCATGCATTATATATAGCATTTGAGCATCTGGAAACATGTACTTCATTTATCACATAAAACTGGTCTTGCTCAGTGTGACAGCAGTACACTGAGTGATACCATTTATATGACGATAACAGAAATGTTCATTTCACATTGCAAGAGGCTGAGACAGAAATAGAAACATGGAAAAATAGTATTTGAAAAACAGTGGTCTGGTTGTAAATCCTTAGGACAACATCATTGGACAACTGAATTGATGACCTGGAAAATAATTTCAAATTAATAAACATTAAGCTTTAAGTATATTGGAGGTACAGCAACAAAATTTTTAAACAAGTATTTTATTATGCATCATAAAACTTAGGAGACTGACTCATTTTGAGCTCTTTCTAGATGGTACAACAGTGTGTTGTAACCATGAGAAACCTAATCAGTAATGACTCGCCAGCACTTACAAAATGTCTATCCATTGGAATGAGGCTTCATGCTTCTAAATTGCCACATAAATTTTAGTCTAATTTTCAGGGTTCAATACTTTTATTGAGATTGCAGTTTTTCTCTATCAGTGTCAGAAATATGTGGAAGCATTTATGGTAACTAAATGAGGAATGAAAAACATATCACCCTAGAAGGGACATTGCTCTGTCCTGACAACCTGGGAGTCTATGATGACAAACTAATGGGTGTTGAATTCTTCTATGTCACATACAAATGTCATTGCATTTCTGGAAAAAGTAAGGTGTAGGATACTGAATGGAAGAATCCAGGTATATATAGCATAGTAAATTATCTCCTAATATTGGCTGAGCTTTGTTATATTGTTCTTGCTCCAATTTTACCTTAGCCCCAGCAAAGGACATTGTGTTCTGGCTCTCTAGAATCCTGTCCAGTCCAAAAGCTCTGTACACCTTGCTAGTGTTCTGACTTCAGCAACTTTTACTGTGTCTCATTCTACCAAAAAAAAAAAAAAAAAT
>VXAV01008274.1:534254-546259 GCA_013399715.1 Alectura lathami
TATATATTTATGTTTTAAAAGCTGTTTTCTTATATTCAGATGGAATATCCTGTGTTTCAGTTGGTTTACATCGCCTTTTGTCCTGCCAGTGGACACTGCCGAGGAAAGTCCATCCCTGTTTTACTGAATTTCTCCCATCGAGTTTTTTTACATATTGACAAGATTACCCTGAACCTCCTCTTCTCCATGCTGAACAGTCTCAACTCTCTCAGCCTTTCTTCATGTCAGATACTTCATGCTTTAATAATCTTTGTGGCCCTTCACCACTGGATCTATTCCAGGCTCAAGACTGTGGCTGCTCTTTCAGTCTTCTGACAAATGGGAATCCTGATGCTGGAAGGTCCACTGAGCTGGAGAGAGGGCAAATGGCAACAATGCAGCAACTGGAATGTAGGGCTTGTGAGTTTGATAATTCTTCAGTGTTGAGCATTCAATTTTAACAGCTACATCTTTTTGTCAGGGAAATTGTGAGAAAGAGCCTTCCTTTTTGCTTCAAAGAACAAGTGGGTGAAGCCACTGCTTCTGAAAGTACTGTGGAAGAGAGAGCAGATTGGGTGCTAACAGTATTTGGTGTGACATAAGACTCCCACAGCTTTTAGCATGGCCTTGACAGGGAGTACGAATCTCAAATGTGGGTCATGGAGTTCCATGTGGGGTTGTCACCTATAGTCAGTTTAAATTAGGTGTTTCAGCCTCGGAAAATCCTAATGTTGGTTTCTGGTCTATGGCAGAGCAACCAATTAAGTCACAGTGTTTTTAAGGCCACTATGTGAAAGGAATGCAAAAAAGTGTAATAAGAAGAGCATTGAGCACCTCAGTGCATTGAAGAAACACTAAGGAAGAAAAGTGGAAAAATATTAAAGGAGAACAAACATCTCTATCATCTCTGTAGTGACTTTGGTACATGCTGAGTGTATTTATATGTAATGCTCATATCACCAAAAGCAACCACTGCTTTGTAGTGCCATGCTGTGAAACATGCCCTAAAGCAAGTGACTCCCCAGAAAACGATGTTACAGCATCAGTGTATCAATGGCTTTATTACTCCACAGTGTCGTTTTCAGCAGCCTGTGCTTCTGGGAGCAAAACAAGGCACCACTTTCTTGCCAAGAGTGTTTATGTAAAATCTATCTGTGCATTTAGAAGACTGCAAATAATTCCAGTTGTTAGGTGGCTAATGGCCTCCTTGCTTCTTCACATCTCTTCTTCTCTACCCTGCAAGTACTTGCGGTTCTCTCTGCAACAAAATAGACCTTCTTATTCTCTGTTTAAAAGAATGGGTGACTGGCTAATAATGTTGAAGTGTGCACCACGCTTGAATCAACAAACAAGGGTAGATCTACTGCTTCTTGAGGGAGGAGCAGCATATGTTTACTGTCTGGCTATAGTCACAGTTGATTAAATCATTTGCTGATGCAGGATAGATAGGGCTATATAAGCAGTAAACATCTTACGGGTTGTTTTTTCTTAAGCATGTGGAGTACAATATAATCTATTGCATTAAACCTTGAGTTGTCTTTAAGGAGTGCTTTCTGCCCCTGATTTCGTATATTGAATGATTATAAAAGTCATCCACTTCCTTCAAGTAAAGAAGAAGAAACAAGGTTAAGCAAAACAGAACCCCCATAACTGTAAGTCAGCTTTTCATAAGGGAAGTTTGACCTTTTAAAAATTAATTTTATATATTTTAAATGTCATTTATATCTAAGAATAAGAAGGTNNTATCTAAGAATAAAGATATTTTTAGATGAAATATTTCCATTTTCCCCCAACAAGATGCTTATAATTAAAGCATGAAAATTCCTATACAACACCTGTATTTTTGCTGGTTTTGTTATTGTCAGTTTATTCAAAGCCATTACAAGCCTTCCTGAAAGGCTGTAAAGAGCATTATACCTTGAGAACTTGCACATGCCATGGTATGTTCCCTCAAAGACTTGCAATTGAAGTAACCTATTCGTCATTTAACCAGGGTTAAATGCCCAGGTCATACAATTTTGTGCTAATGTGTGTTCTAGGAACTTGTAGAGGAGAGAACAGGGTGGTTTTATCCCAGAGACAGATGTAGTGAGATGTAAAAGAGAAAAGGAGCCTGATGGATTTGTCTGAGAAAACATTCATAACGTTCCTGATACCTGATAAGAGAATGAAAAAACAACATGCTACAAAAAGAGGGGCCAAATAGAAGAGCTGATGATGAAATCTGTTGGATGAAGGATTTTTAAGCATGAAAAAGAAGTACTTGAAGAAGTCATCCGTTCTTGACTGGGTGAGGGAGTAAACTAAGGCAGTAGCAGGGTTTTATTTATACTTTTATTTTAACTGTGACCATACCTCCTCAGCTATGTAGGTTTCTCAGCCTGGTTTAATTTGCTGCATTTCCCCTTCAGCTCCTCTTGGTACTCCAACAAAGGAGAAGGGTTTCCATGAGCTGCAGCTCATTGCATGGAATGAGCTATGGCTAGAGGAACAGGAGGAGATCAACGTGCCAGAGCTTGAGACTGATATCTGGCAAGGATCTCCAGAACATTTACTAACATGGCCTGCTACTTGCTGCTGGATGCCAAGTTGTTCACATTTTCAGGTGGACATATCAGCATATCCTGCACACCCAGTCATCCAAGTGGTTCTGGACCACTGAGGTCATTGAGTGCTTCCCAACAGCACATTGCCCTTTTTCACTCCTGAGGAGCAACACACTATTGAACAGCTATTCAGAGTTCAGCAGGCAGCCAGTGCTCCTGCATGCCCACTCCAGTTTTCAGGAGGCTCTGAAGCAATAGTAAGTTGCTTGCAACTTGAAGGAGGTGACGTAAGAAGATGGCCTAACTTGCTTAGCAGAAACAGAACAATACTTCCCCTGGAGGCCTGAGGGCTCCCCGAGGGCAAGGTACTGATTCACAATGCATGCCCATACTAGACACAGGATATCCGAGGTTAATATTTCACGTCCTCAGATTCAACTGCCCTCAGTCTGGAGGATTATCTGTTTTTGGGACTTCTTCATCTCAATTGGTTGCTTTATGAAAGGAACATCAGGCTGAAGAAACAGCCACACCCAGTACTACCCAGGAAAGATCTCAAAGATGTGGAGATGACAAGGCAGTGAGAATTCACAGAAATGTGTGGAGAGCAGAGAGTAAAAAATTACTTAGTACAACTGTTTCCCAATTTTCTGTCTTTTTACAATGAATGTGAATGGCTTCAGACAGTTTTATGGCAGTGGGTGACAACATCACAGGTGGGAGTAAGTTCAGGATTAAACACTTGAATTTAAGGCTTGAGAAGAACCAGCTTTCTAAGATTCTGTTATAGTAAGTGGAGATGTAAACAACATAGTTCGGGTTGTCTAGGGGTAAGTTTGCTGACTGGTGGTTGTGTGTCTTAGGCAGAGGTGGATCACTGTCTAGGTGCGAAGGCTCTTTGTATTGATGGATTGACTATATCTCCTTTGTGTATGCTGGAAGCTTGAACACGTCACTGGCAGGTAGCTCCTGGTACACATATAATACAGATGTCTTCATGAGGGAAAGCTCTTCCCCTGTCTCAAGTTCTGAGGAAAGCTGGAGTGGAGGGAAGTGGCATACAGGGGTGGCAAAAATGTTTGTGTGACAGAGAAACGATGAAATGCTCCAAAGGTGGTTGGTTGATCAGGGTGTCCTTCTGCACTCATTATGCAAATACACATACACACGTACTCACACACAGATAGTCTCCATATAGACATCCATAGTCCCATTAAAATAATGCAACTTGTGCAGATAATAATTTATGAGCTATCAGCACCACTTTCATAAAACTGGTGTACAGAATATGGCCAGAGATGAGTCCAGAGTGAATATTTACGACGGAGATTATAACACAGTGAAAATGGAGACTTGTAATACAAACATCATCAGATGTTCTAGCTGTAACTTTGCCAGGAGATGCCTGGGAGACTAATCTGAAGCCTGTTTAAATCAGTGGAAAGCTTCCCACAGACTTCAGTGGGTTTTTGTGTCTGGCCTCCAATGTGATTTACAATGCCTCAGCGTAAAACATCTATTTATCTTTCCACTTTTCTGAACCAGTCAAAAATCTACCATACCAAAATCCTCTTAACTGTCAGACCAGGGGGAGCAAACTATTTTCAGCGTGGCATGCATGGAGTGATATGAACAACTTCCATTAACACTAAGGGGCAAATACTGTGTAATTCTGTATATGTTACAAAAACTTTACCTCATAAAATGTACTGCATTACACATAAAAAATGTTCTTACTATTTTCAGTTCCAAGATATTTATTGGACATTTCTACCACCAGCTATTTCTTTCTGTGGAATGGTCTTCTGACTCTTTTGAGAAATAGTGTATTGATAAATTTTGTCCAAAATATGCAATAGCCATATTTTAAACACAAAGCCTTTTTAGGAGATAGTCCATAGGTATAAATCTTTGACTTCTGTGAAGGGAAAATGAATTGTACCTTTTATTTCTATAATGCAAGTGTTTAATTGTTTCAGCAAAGCTGATAGGCAAGAAAAGGTAACAGATTTTATGTACTTCTTTCACGAATAAAAAAAGATGTCTAAATAGATCGTTAGATGGAAAAATGTACACATAAATTCACAAGATTTCTCATTTGACATCAAATCTTTTACTAGATTTTTTATGTCATTCCCTGAGATGTTACGTTTTTCTTTTCCTTTTTCTTCATTACAACGAAATGTTAAGGGCTAGAAGGAAAAGAATTGAATATGAATTTTATCAAAATACTAATGAAATTGTTTTTTCCTCTGATATGTGGAGTAGCTAGAGTACCCCACTCTTAGGTTAGATGTAATTCTAGATTTCTGTAGTGCATTTTGGTATATTATTGAATGTCAGTGCAGTCATTACTAAACAAATCAGCATATAAACTGCTAAAGACTAATGTACCATATTTTAAATGCTCTCCGCACAACTCTATGATGAACAAGTCTGATGTATTTTGATTCTCTTTTTCTACATGGCATCCAATAACAAGTAATAGCTTACCAAGTGAATCTGGAATCTTTTGGGGCAAGTAATATTTGCCAGCTCATTCATCTATGTTCAACATCTCTGTTAAGGGTAAAAGGATACCTCATTATCTGAGATCATTTCACTGGTCACTTCTGACATGCCTGCTGTGCCTGGGCAGCATTTCTTTTTACTCATCTTCAGCCTCAGGCTGACATGCATTCATACAGAGAGACTTCTGTGATACTTCTTTTTCTCAAAGTAGTGACTCTAGGTTTTATTTTGGGTTAGTTTGTTTGGTTTTGTTTTGAGGTTTTTTGTTTGTTCGTTTGCATTTCTAAGCTGCATATTTTTCTCCCTTGTTATATGAGATAGGACTTTATTTTGGGGCATAATTCTGTACAACTCATCTGTCTATATTACAATATTTTTGCAGGTTCCTATTGAGCTACTTGTCGTAAAATAGATCATCAAAAGGAGAAGTTCTGCTGGGCTTCCTGCATTATTTGGAATTTCTTTCTTACAGATTAAAAAGAAAATCCTATTCCTGACATGGCCTTGAGCAGTAGGAAGCAAGCAGCCTATTTCTGTGAATGGCCTTCTAAAATGAATAATCTTTAACAAGCTCTATACTGAAAAATCATCACCTAAACATGGTTAGATTCTTGATATACTCAGCTTAGTCCAGAGATAAATTATACCAGCAGATCTTGTGAGCTGCAGATGTTTCATCTGCACCTCCTGCACTTTTGCTCTGGGCTCCATGGTCTGCAGTACCTCACAGGGTTGAATATGATCTCTGGATTGACAGATATTAGTGCAGTCTCTTCTTCCAATGACATATTTGCAGTAAGTGATCATGGCACTGTTACTCGGAATGCACTGGTGTAAGTGAATGGGTTCATACCACACTCCATTTTTCTCCTCTTCCAAATGATGCTTTGGGCCTGCCCTGTGAATTTTTCCACTTCTGTGCATGGATTAAGCTTTTTGTAGTAAATACTATATAGGTCTTTAGAAAATCCACACAAATGTCATGGTATCATGACATGATAGGTCATGATGAAGTGGAAAATCTAGAAGGACTATTCTGATGCTGTGATGCTGCAGACTTTACTAACTAATGGAGGAAAAAAAAGGATTTTTCACCTTCCACACTAACTCACACTTAAAAAGCATCAATGTGAACCAAAACTTCGGATATTCTTTATAAATACATATTACAAATTTATATGAATAAAGATATTCAAAGTTATATTATGAATAAAATAATTATGGGGGTTAGAATCTCTGATAACTGAAGGATTAAGCTGGCCCATACCTAGCAAGGATTAAGATAAAATACACCCTTTGTATGCAGTTTATTTTCCAGCTTCATGCACATGAAATTTCTTGCATCTGTTTCTGATACTTCAGCTCCTGTCACTGACTGAACACATGATAGTCTGATTTTACTTCAGCACTATTTTTCTCTCATTTGGTCTAAGTTTTTCAAAATCTCTTCTTCTGTATGCTGGTTGAAGATAACTGGCAAATTTCTTCAGGAACTGATATCACCTTCTGTGGCAATTAAATGCAACATTTGTCATGAACTGCATGCATTTGAAAGGTATATCTAGTTTGGAGCAGTGTTCCTATCCTGAGGGGATTTCTCCAGCATAAGGATTGAAATAGAGTATTTAAGATGTTAAATATAAAGATTACGACATGGGACATTCCCATTAGCAAGGCACAGATATGGTGGAAAATTAAAAACAAAACAAACAAATACACAAAGCCACCTCCCAAAACAAAACGTCAACAACAAAAACACTACCAACAACAAAACAATGCAGCAAAACCACAGTATTCCTCCAGCAACAGGATGATGAATGAACAAAATGCTGATCACTGTTCTTCTCAGATAGGATCCATCTTTTGCTCTAACCAGCTGGCAAGCAGTTTTGTTTGCCAACCATACATGTAGAGTAACCTGCCCTCCTGGGAGACCCAGTGGCAGAGCAGCTGGCCTGAGAAGCAAAGGTCACTGGAGCTTGTTGCTCCCAGAGTACAACCCTCTGCTGCTGGGTGATTTCTGTTGTTATACAGCAAGGAGGACTCAGAGGAAACCACAGGACAGGATCAGGCAAATATGCAGCAGTAGGGTATGTCTGATGAAAACATCTACAACTGAGCTCAACTTAAGCAGGGAGCCTAACAGATCTCCGCATTGTGTATTTGTGATTTTTAAACATGGTTTGGAATTGTCCCCTCCCTTGCCTGAAACTTCTCCACATGTAAACACAGAAAGAGAAGTTGCATGTGGGTTGCTGTGCCTACAAGGCACACTGCAAGGCTGCATTCTGCTCCTCATGGCAGTTCCTGTTTTTCACTTTCCACTTTTTCCAACCTCAGCAGAACCATTCCATCTCCGATATCTCCTGAAGACGTCTTACCCTGCCTACATGCAAGACCAACCAATGAGAAAACATGATAAATATTTCTGAATCAGTTTCAATGGTATCTTCTTTACTGTTACATCTATAATATATAATGCTCCCTTTTGCAATTTATTTCTGAATTACGTATTTTTAATTTTCTCTCCAATAAGCCTGGGAGACCATTTTCCTTTCTGTTATTCACCTCAGTCTACTGGGTGGTCTGCCTCAATAAAATGCCAAAATATTCCCACTATTTAAAGTGCTGCTTCTGTTCATGATCTTGAGCTCCATCATGTCAGCTGAAAGTCTGGGTATATGTTCATACCCTCTTGGACTTCCCTGTTACTTAAATAACATCTGTAATTCCACTAAGTATTTCCTTACTACCGTTAAATATGAATGGGCTTTTAGATACTGGCATGGCGGTTTACCTTATTCCTAGCATGACTCCACTCTAATAACTGAAACTACCAGAGGGATGAATTTGAGTCAAGGTCTTTTCTTCACATCGTTTTCATTAATAGGTCTATTACTTCTGTGTATGCATGATATTAGAAATATCTCAGAATTAATCATTTCAATTTCTGAAATAATCATTATTCTTTCACAGAAGAGATATCCTGAAGAGCTACCTTTACCAAGACATTATGTATGGCTAACTAGCCATTGCTTTAGTTGTCTAACAAATTAATCAAGTAAATCACTCATTGCTGTGCTTTTCTGAAACCCATAAAAGATAATGGACAGAAAAATGGACAAGATGTTTGATTTCACTTAGCTTCTAGTTTATTGCCTACTTCATAAGAGAATGTAAATAAGAACCCAATATCAGGGCTATCATATTTCTCATAAATCAGTCGGCCACAAGTTGCTGATGCAGGTGCAATACTTCACAGTGCCTTGCACAGACATTTTACTAAGTGGTATGAACAAAACAAGCATTACAAAGGTCAGCCAAAGTAAATTACACTGTCAGGAATTTGAAGAAGTCAGAATGCTTTGAGCACAAAGAACAGGTTATTTCCTTTGTATGAGGGAAATGAGCAGACATAGACACACATCACAGAAATTCTTACTGTATGTGCAGATCTTGCTAAGATACATGGTAAGTACTTGAGCAGAGTCGTACTGAACAGTCAAAGCAACACAGCCTGAGTATTGAGAAACTGAAGTTAAAACATGGCCTTTAAATGGAATAAACTCATAGACCACTTAAGTAATTTATCTGGGAAGAAGTGACGATAAAACATAGGGCCAATTAACATTCATATAGTATTTTGAGCTTCACCACCTGTTGTAATGAAGCAGTTTCTTCCCACATCAGAATACAGTTCTAAGTATCTTGATTAGCACTTACAACAGGCCTGATGCTGGGACTGGCAGAACCACGTGGCCCTCTCCTGCAAGGTTCAGTAGGGGCTGGCATTCAGTTTTGGTGTGCTGTTTCCCTTTCTGCCCTTGTTGCAATGCTCTACTTGACTTACTACCACTCTTTAAGGACCCTGCTTTTATTAAGGCTGACTAAACGTGCTTTAGTGAATCTACTCCTTGTAGAACTACTTCTTGTAAATACTTGTAATTCTTTGAGGATTTTGAAACCTTTTGGCTATCCCAAGTATTAGGAAATCCACCTGATAAAGTAGTCTACATTACTCTCTTATTCCAAAACAAAACTCAGCCAAAAAGCACTAGTCTTGAACAAGAATTTCTTAACAAAAACAAAACAATTGTACAATTGTACAAAAATGTAGCTTATAATGTATTGTACTAATATATTGTGCAAATCAAAATGCTTATTTCCATTATTACTGGGATAAAATGCAGTAAATATGAATTTTATAAATGATACAAGTCCACAGAGCATATTTTTTTTCTTAAATAAGATGGATTCTTTTTTAGTATTGATTAGAAAAAGGCAACATCTCCCTGAATTAAAAACAAGTGTTTTGAGTTCTTGGCTAAAAAAGCACAGAAGATGCAAATTTCTTGGACTTTTCAGAAGATCACATTTTTATATTTCCATCTCCCCAGTGTAGCATATAATATACCACTTGAATTTACACTAGCCATAGACATGTCATATAAAAGAGTATTTTAATATGATGCCTTTCTATGATGAATTTTGAAGATTTGTGTCAAAGGCTATTAAATGGTACCTGCTTCTGAAGCACACCCAGCTGTAGTTTTTGAAAGTTTAAAAATAACCAATACAAATTCAAAGCACTTAGGGTAAAGATTTGTGGTTACTTATATGTTAAACATTTCTAATTAAAATCAGCAGAAATATTGTTGTAAAGAATCTTGTACCTAAAAACAAACAAACAACTAAAACAGGACACCAGAAAAAAAAAACCAACACATATACAAAACCAACAAATTTAATTTCCACACCATTTTGGAAAGAAGGGATGGAGGTAGAGAGGTGTTGATCAAATTTGCTGTCTGAAACTTCTTGTCAGTAGAAAAATCTTCTTTATCATCACTTCTACTCTGAACATTAATGATATGTCACAGTATTTTGTATTGCTGGAAGCTCTGAAGAAGCAGCTTCAAAGCTTTTAAGATCCAGAAGGAGTTGCAGAAATGGATTAGAAGAAAGGTCATTGACTCTGGAGACAAAATAGAGGAAAAGCATCTGTTTTCAGGAGCTGTGTGCATTAAGATGAAAGAGAGAATGGATTGTTGCTTTACCTTTTCTGGTCTATTTAGTCAAATTGTTTCTTTCAGCATAAACTCTGAAAAACCTGCACGCATCAAATTCAGTAATGTTTGATGCCTTCCTCCCTGATGGTGACAGTTCAAAATGAAATAAACCAGAGCTATGAAATAACTGATCGTTGGTAAATGAAGTAAAGAAAGACATAGATTTTGCTATCCCCAAATATAGCTGAAAGAAGCAATCTCACTTTAACGATGCTGATGTCCAATTGATAGCAAATGTTCAATTCCTGTTTTCCTGGGATATTTTGTAGAAATAAAATAAATCTGTACAGAAAAAAAAAGACAAAAGAGTGGCTGAAGGGAGACCAAAGTATTTCTGATAAGGAGAGCTATAAGTAAGGGTGGTGAGAAAAGTTTATGCCCCATGCTGATTTTGGAAAAAGTCTCAGCCATTGCTTTTTAATAGAATGTTATCAGCTGGATCAACNAAATTCTAACAGGGGAAATCTCCATTTTCCTTCCTTTTAACTTCCCCTTTTAACTGTGTAGCCCTATATCATTAGCATCGACTACTGTCATTGCTTGTAACAGGTCATAAACTTTGTACCAAGTCTGAAGTCCCTGGGACAAAGGCATGTCAAGCCTGCTTTGCTTCAACTTTTCTTAACCTTTCTGCTGGTTTTCTTACTTGGTCTAGCTCTAACAGCAATTCATCTAATTGACCTGGTGTCTAGGAGGAATTTGTTGTAGTTCTGACTTTTTTGCCTGGTACAGCCAGCCACGGTTTCATAACTCTAACATAATGAGGTAGTGTGGAGAAATACAGGCCTGGTATGATAGCAGAAGGTTTGAGGAATGAAGCCACAGGACATGACATAGAAGGAGTGAAGGCATGGGTTTGTAAGAATTGGGGTAGGGGCTTGGCACATGACCCCGCATTTATAAACAGGTGACCAACGGTCATTTGCAGAAATGTGCACCTGGAGCTGGACAAAACTGGTTTTATGGATAACACAGAAAACAACAATAGTACCTAACATGTGTAAGGTACCACATACAGTAAATTTGTATGTAACATGCAGCTGCAGTGTAATGAGGAAGTGTAAAATGTAATGGTGGCAAACATTAAAATGATCCTAACCGAATCCTAGAACGAGGATAAAGACAAAATTAACATAATCACTTGGCTCCTGACACCAGAGGCTGATATCTCCTTTTAATGCCCTCTCCAGCACTCTGGAACTACCAACTTTGCAACCTAGCAGAGTAGTGGGAGGGTGAGTACAACATCAGGAAAGAGATAAAAAATAAATGTGTGTCTTTCAATTTTAACTACATTATTACTATTACTGAGTATTTACTTCTATGTACAAATATTCTATCTGTATTATTATTTTTCTGTAACAATTGGATTCAGATGAAAAATTATTCTTGAATTAGATTATTAAGATTTCAGCTATGCTACCATGATATTCCTGGCTTTATATGTAATGTGTTTCTTTCTACCCATAAGGAAGATATTGACGCTCATGTCTGTAAGGAGCTATATTACCTCTGACTCAGAAGTCCTCCAAGCCCAGGTCCACTTCTGTAACTTTAGCCATAAAGGTGAGTGGTGGGTACTTTTAAGGATCCTCTAATCAGTGTTAGAAATACAAGATTTACTTACTGGGGAGGATCCTGACCTTACTGGAATCAGTTTCAAAGCTGTCTGGATTTTACCTGTGAGTCCTGAATGAGATCAAAACCCTCAAACTTGGCTGCCTGAAATTAGGTAATGACAGAAAAAGTTAGTCACTGTGGCCAATGTTGCTTAGACAAAACATCTTTAGAAATATTCTTCAAGGAAATATAATGACTCCCTCGTGTACTTCTTTCACTTCCCTGCTGAAGTCTTCCTCCTTTTCCTTGACTCTTGCTTTTTCTTTGTTTTTTTTTTTTT
>VXAV01008274.1:551727-575166 GCA_013399715.1 Alectura lathami
TTCTGTACTATAAACAACCAGCAAATTAAACCTCTGAACTATTAGAGACGGAAGCCAAGTTCCCTGACACTACTGTGGAAAAGTTAAACACCAATTATGTAGATATTTGTGGTTAAGTCCCTAAGTCAAGCTTTGTTTTGACTATAAATTACACAGATAATATATTTAATAAATATAATCTTGCTTGCTATTTTTGTGGTATTACTTAAAATCCTCTAGAGTATTTAATTACATGTGTAATTATATGCAGTGTTAATTAGCACTGGCCCAGTTGTGACTGAAGGCAAGTGTTCAAAAGATACCAGTACTCATAACTGGAGACAAATTTTTAAGAGTTATGTTCTGATGCATATGTCGGTAAGCTGTTGTAATAAACAATGGCAAAAGGAGGATAATGTTGAGTAGTAGACAGCAGAGGAAGAGGAAAAAGAGGAATTAAATATTTGAGATTCACATATAAGATTCTACTAAATAATCAGTATAGTATTTCATGAAAGCAGTCTCAACATTTCAATTATATTTTACATTAATACTGTTGAAAATCTTTGTCTAAATCACAAACTGAATTGCAGTAGGGAAAGCTGAATTTATTTTCTCCTTTATTCTCTTCATAACAGGTGAATATAACATATCAGGCTTTAAAAATTTTAAAATTAGCGAGGACAATTACATACACATACATATGTATATGGAGAGGTGAAAAAGAATTTTAATGTGCATATTTAGAACTGAATGTTATCCCTCTCAAATTTAATGTAGCTACTGCACCCCATGCCTACTAAACTCTATTAGAAGAAATGTTGTGTATGAGGAAAGAATGAAGTATTTTTGTAACTGAATGTAATAAATAGATTTTGAGTCACTGAAATCATCTCACTGAAGATGGAGAAAGTAAATTAAGTTCTCAATAGGGAAAATTAAAAAATTTTAGAAAATATATTTAAAGAATTTTCATTATGGTGCCTGTAAACAATTGGGAACAATTTTTAAGGTCCTAAAGTACTCTTGGTCTCAGTTTGAAAGCTGAACTAAAAGAAAAAATCATTTATTTAAAAATTACACTAGCAGAACTGAATGTTATCTGACAGAGAATCAAAAGTTTTATTTAGTTATTAGTTACAGTATGTATGAAGCTTTATGCTAAAATTAGATTATATTTTTAAAGAAGATTCTAAAGAACGTTAGCAACATAATTCTTATGCTGAAATCCCAGTTAGTGAATAATTATAGGATTGAGTAGCTGAAATAAAACATTAGACTAGTCTATCGTTTTGCCTGCTACATCAGAATTTGTTGGAATGACTTCCCCCTAAACCAAAATTATTAGCATAAATGAGATCAGTCATTTATAAAAGAGTTAGTGGGCATTTATAATAAATTTCAGTTTTCCTGTCAAGCCTTTTAAGATTTACAAGAAAAAGATTCTACAGGCTAATTATTGCTTCTTTACAGAAGCAAATATATTAGAAAATTACTGGGCTTAAAATCCCGTGCAGAAGTGGAAGTTGGCAATCCAGAAAAGAATGAATATTTGCCAGGTTAGCCCAGGAAATAAGTTAGAATTAATGTTTAAGATAAGTTTTGTTGTAAGAGTTAACATAGTGAGGATGACTCTTCCAAAATACTTTCAGAAAATTACTGTATAGCCATGTATTGAAGGGGAATTTATATTATCCTCTTACATCCTCACTTTAACCCAAATAATGCATCTCATAACAGAGGCCTGCTCTATTCATGGAGGACAACTTTGTTCATTTAGGCTTATTCCAGTGTCCAGCGTTACTACAGTTTTCAATATAATGCAGAATTGCAGAGAGGAAGCTATTCTACTGCTGTCTAATACAAAGAGATAGACTGATTTTTTTTGGTTTGTGCAACTAGCGTGCAGTGCAGAACTGGGAAACTGCTGTAATACTGGCAGAGTAGGATAAAATTTTAACTACCTGGTCTGGTCAATAATGTATCAGAGGGATGTAGCAACAGGTATTTCAGTGTGTTTTAGCTGTCAGCTCTTCAAAGTGACCGATATTATGGAGTACGACCAGTTACTCTGCAAATCCCAGTGCAGACTGAAAATATGTGGTGAAAGGAAGGGAAGTTTACTGTGGATGGACACTAAACCCACGCTTTTATCTGCCTTCTTCTACATCTTGAAAATTTATACATTGAAATGAGATTGAAAACAAATGGTCCAGGTGAACTTTACAATATTATTCACCTCTTTTAGATATCTTACGTAGGAATCAATATGTCTGACATCAGATCTCTATATCTAATCAGGCTAGACTCAGAGAGAGACAAACAAACAAACAAAAACCCACCACATAATTAGGGAGCAGTTCATCTGTTTAGACTTTAGGATGAGATGAATGAAATACAGAAAGTGTTCATAATTCTCCAATGATTATAAAAGAAAGAGAGCGCATATGTAGGCACGTACATTGCAGATGTATGCATTTGGTTAGATGAACTTCATTTTTTTTGTCTTTTACAAGTGAAGTGAAGAAATCAGCAAAGCCCTCCAGTTCTGTTTCACTAATGAACATGTATGAGGCACTATATCATTAGTCTTCTAGCAAAAGCAAAATTAAATATTAGCTTTCTGTGTAAATCAAGCCTCAAAAAAAGGGTGGCTTTCTGTACTTGCACTAGTGTACTGGAGATTGATCATACGGATGCACCTTAAGATCCCTTTACAACCTTGCTTTGACTGAACCATAGAAAAACAGATTTACCAAAAAAAAAAAAAGAAAAAAAAAGATATTTCTGAAAGTTGGCTCTGACCACATTTTCTTCTTCAGAGAATTGCAGAAGAAGATATTTGGCCATATATTCATCTGGTATCTGTGGGAAAAATAGCTTTTTTCTTTGTTCACATAGAATCCCAGGTCATTATCAATATTACTGAGTCCTGATCTATGGGGAATGGCAAGGCATTTCAGTCCTCTCTCCATAGAATCATAGAATCAAAGAATCACAGAATCATAGAATGGCTTGGGTTGGAAGGGACCTCAGAGATCATCTAGTTCCAACCCCCTGCCGTGGACAGGGCTGCCAGCCACTAGCTCACTAGATCAAACTGCCCAGGAACCCATCCAGCCTGGCCTTGAACACAGCCAGGGATGGGGCACCCACAGCTTCTCTGGGCAGCCTGTGCCAGCGCCTCACCACTCTCTCAGGGAGGAATTTCTTCCTGATGTCCAACCTAAACCTCCCCTCTTTCAGTTTTAGCCCATTCCACCTTGTCCTACCATTATCCACCCGTGTAAAAAGTCGGTCCCTCTCCTGCCTGTAAGCTCCTTTCAAGTATTGGAAGGCTGCAATGAGGTCTCCCCGGAGCCTTCTCTTTTCCGAGCTAAACAATCCCAACTCCCTCAACCTTTCCTCATAGGAGAGGTGCTCCAGCCCTCTGATCATTTTGGTGGCCCTCCTCTGGACCCGCTCCAACAGCTCCACATCCCCTCTGTACTGGGGGCCCCAGGCCTGGACACAGTACTCCAGGTGAGGCCTTACAAGGGCAGAGTAGAGGGGGACGATCACCTCCCTCTCCCTGCTGGCCACCCCTCTCTTGATGCAGCCCAGGATGCCATTGGCCTTCCTGGCTGCAAGAGCGCACTGCCGGCTCATGGCCAGCTTTTCGTCAATCACAACGCCCAAGTCCTTCTCCGCAGGGCTGCTCTCAAGGAGTTCTTCTCCCAGTCTGTACACACACCTGGGATTGCCCCGACCCAAGTGCAACACCTTGCACTTGGCCTTGTTGAACCTCATCAGGTTCTCGTGGGCCCACTTTTCCAGCCTGTCCAGGTCCCTCTGGATGGCATCCCTTCCTTCAGGGGTATCAACTGCACCACTCAGCTTGGTGTCATCAGCAAACTTGCTGAGGGTGCACTCGATCCCACAGTCTAAGTCGTCGATAAAGATGTTGAAGAGCACCGGTCCCAAGACGGACCCCTGGGGGACACCGCTCGTGACCGGTCTCCACCTGGACGTAGAGCCATTGACTACAACCCTTTGGCTGTGACCATCCAGCCAGTTCTTTATCCAGCAAACAGTCCACCCATCAAATCCACATCTCTCCAGTTTAGAGATAAGGATATGGTGCGGGACCGTGTCAAAGGCCTTGCACAAGTCCAGGTAGACGACATCCGTCGCCCTCCCTTGCTCCACCGTAGCCATCACTCCATCATAGAAGGCCACCAGGTTGGTCAGGCACGACCTGCCCTTGGTGAAGCCGTGCTGGCTGTCTCGGATCACCTCCTCATCTCGCATGTGCCTTAGCATCTCCTCCAGGAGGATCCACTCCATGATCTTCCCAGGCACAGACGTGAGGCTCACAGGCCTGTAGTTCCCTGGGTCTTCCTTTCTCCCTTTCTTAAAAATGGGAGTGATGTTTGCCTTTTTCCAGTCACCGGGGACCTCGCCTGACAGCCATGATTTTTCAAATATGATAGAGAGCGGCTCTCCAGCCTTCTGATTTACTGTTTGTTTGACTGTTGACAGCATTGCTCACAGTGTTTGCATACGGATTATGTCAGATCAAAATTCTGTATATTTTTTGTTCTTGATCATGTCGTTCAACCTACTCAGGGATTTGCTCAGCCGAGTCAGGGACTTGCAGTCCAGTTCATAAATTTAGAGCTCTGGTTTTCTTGTTTGTACCTGGTTTGCGCATGGCCTTACAGTTGTAAGAACTCAGTGGTTATTGGTGCGTGGTAGCAAGTAGCTCAAAGCCATTTGCACCTCCTCTTAATGATGTATCTCCAGAACAGAACTGACAGTCATGTGATTTCCAAAACCCATAAGTTATCCTTACAAGGGTTCAAAGAACAACAGAAAAATCATGGAAATAGAAATCACTCAATGCTATAATCTAAAAAAAAGTAACACTTCTGGATTCAGAAGCTTCCTGAACCTCAATTTGTTGGAAGAGTATTCTGGGGAAATAGCAGCACATGGATGCTCTATTCTCACAATTTTACGAATCTCGTACTGTTCTGTGTCAAAAATAAGGTAGAGATGGATTTTTGTTTTTGTCTATTACCTTCACATTTGTGTTCTTATATTATTTGCTTATTATAACCTGTTTTACAAACATCTGATGAAGCATATATAATTCTAAGTATTGGATAACAGCTGCCTGAGAGAGGTGTTCACAAAGTTTACAGCTCAATTCCCCCCATATCCTCCAAAAATGGTGGTCAAAGAAATGTATTCATGTCTTTCCACCAGCTTAATACTGAGTTGCTCTGAGATAAAAGGTATGGAGAATCCTAGATGCTTCAGCCCCAGGCAATCCACGGTAGCTCAGTGTGTGTCACGTGCTGACAATCTCCCTTCGCATGTTCCCAGTGAAGATTGCCTCTACTAGTACTCTGCTGCTGGGGCTGTTTGTGTTGAATCTGTGCTGTGAGGTATCTCAGTGATGTACATCACAGGGATTTCTCAGGGAGTTTTTATGGGCTCCACCTTATTGATATCAGTCATTGTTGCAGAAGCACAAGCAATTACCTTGTTATTTCTGAAGTACCTATAAATAAAACCTAAATATTTTCATTTTTGTGGTAAACAAGTAACTGTGGACCTGAACCACAACAACAGAGTCAGTCTGTAAATAATCTATGTTTTTATAAATTTCAAGTCATATCGCCATGTCACAGTATTTGGTGAAGTGTTCCGAAGTAATTAAAAGTGATAGGAAAGAAAGATTTTTTTTTCTCTGCTAACATTGTTCTCTCATTCAGCCAAGCAAACTCTAAATGCTTGCCCATGTTATTCGACCTCCTACAACCTATCACTCAGCTTGAAAGATATGCCACTTTTCCCCCCAAATCATTCAAAATTCTTGGACATATGGTGCCTCCTTCTGTAATTTCATTTGATCTTGATAAAAATCAAAGCATTAAAGTTTTATTTTTCAGTAAAAAATAGCCCCAAAAAACATAGTATCATGTTGGAATGATACACCAGTTTCACAAAGGATAGGATAGGATAGGATAGGATAGGATAGGATAGGATAGGATAGGATAGGATAGGATAGGATAGGATAGGATAGGATAGGATAGTTCAGTTAGAGGGGACCTTAAGAGATCATCCTGTCAAACTGCCTGACCACTTCAGGGCTAACCAAAAGTTATGGCATGTTATTGAGGGCATTGTCCAAATGCCCTCTGAGCACTGACAGGCATGGGGCACCAACCATCTCTCTACAAAGCCTGTTCCAGTGTCTGACCACCCTCACATTACAGAAATGTTTCCTCATGCTCAGTCTAACCCTCCCCTGGAAGCTCTGTGCCGTTCCCCTCCTGCCATCAGTTCCCAGGAGCAGAGCCCGGCCCCTCCCTCTGCTCCCCCTCCTCAGGGAGCTGCAGGGAGCAGCGAGGTCGCCTCCCGGCCTCCTCTACTCCGGGCTGGGCAGCCCCAGTGCCCTCAGCCTCTCCTCACAGGACGTGCCTTCTGCCCTGTCACCAGCTGTGTTGCTGTCCTCTGGATGCTTTCAAGTATCTTAACCATTTCATATTTTGGAGCCCAGAATGGCACATAATTTTTAAGGTGAGGCTCCACCAGCACTAAATGCAGTAGCAGAATCACCTCTTCTGATTGGCTGACTGTACTGTGTTTATCAAACTTTTCAATGCCTAGGACAAAGTGTTGTCAGGTGGGGTTTGTTAGAAGATTTTTTAGCCTATTCTTTTGATTTCAGATGAACTTGACTCTTTTTCTTTCTTTACTAAAGTACATTTTTCAGTGTTTTTTCCCCTCATAAATTTGGCTAGAACAAACTGTTGCCTTTGCCTTGAGAACAATGTCTACAGCTGATAAGATATCTTCTTCCTGTTGTAAGAGATTGTGACTTTACCTGGGTCACACAGCCATGCTGGATTTAATTTCCAACTATAAATACTCTTCATCAAATATTTTTGAAATTCCATGTGTAGGTTATTTTGAAAATGAGTAACAGTGTAGGGTTTTCAAAAAAAATATTGCTGCCATATCTTGATGATAATAACACAAATATTGTAGTTTCATTTGTATTTCTTTAGTATACAGGTTCTCCTTTATGCCCTTAAGTGTTTTGGTGCAGCATCCATTTAAATCATTAGGTAGCGCTAGTGTGGCCAAAGACTTCATGGTTTTGATAAAATTGTTGCTCAGCTTAAACTACACCTCGAAGTGGCATTCTTCTGGGTGATTGATTTCACTACATTTCAACTTGTAAAAGTACGTTAAAAAAGTATGTAAAAATAAATGCCCAAAGACAATATTCTAACTGTCCTCAATTAATCACAGAAAACTTTGAATGTGTTGACCTAAATTGCAAAGTCACTTGCTTGCTGTGTGGCCATAACCATGGAAATTTTGATCTCCAAAGATAAGTTTATGTGCAGAAAACCAGTCAATGATTTTAGAACTTGCTTTCACAATAGATCAGAAGGACCTCAGGCTTCGCGATCACTACTAATCATTATTTATTTTATTCTATCTTTATACTAATGATGTCATAAACGTTTTTCTGAGAATAGAGAATGGAGAAAAAACTGCAGAGATTGTAATATGCAAAGTATAATATAGTATGCTATAATATAATACAGTATGATTAATATGATATAATATTACATGTGTCTGATGTGATATGATGGCCATCCCCGTGTGCTGTAAGGCGAGCTGATGGGGAAGAATACTGCCCTGGCTGAACAGGGAACTTTTGCTGAGACTCCAGGAAAAGAGAGTTATTCTCTTTGGAAGAAGGGACAGAAAAATCGAGAAGAGTACAGGGAAGGTACTAGGATATGCAGGGAGAAAATTAGAAAGGCAAAAGCACCACTGGAACTTAATCTGGCTGCTTGCTATGGCCCTTTATCTGGCCACAGCAAGAGGAAGGTCAAGGAGAATTTCCATCCTTTATTGGATGAAGCAGGGAACATTGCCACCGAGGACAAGGAAAAGGCTGAGGTTCTCAATGCCTTCTTTATTTCTGTCTTTAATAGTCAGACTGATACTCAGGGTACTCAGCCTCCTGACATGGAAGACAGGGATGGAGAGCCAAATAAAACCACCACAATTCAGGACGAAACAGTCAGAAACCTGCTATACTATACCTAGACTGACAAAACTCCATGGGGCAAGATGGGAGCTGGCAGAAGTATTTGCCAAGCCACTGTCCACCATTTATCAGCAGTCCTGGTCAACCGGGGAGGTCCCAGATGGTGGGAGGCTTGCCAGTGTGACTCCCATCTAAGAGAAAAGACAGGAGGAGGAACTGGGGAAATACAGGCCTGCCTGACATTGGTATCAGGGACGGTTATGGAACAGATCTTCTGGAGTGCAATCACATGGCCTGTGAGGGACAACCAGGGGATAAGGCCTTGCCAGCATGGGTTCATGAGGCACAGGTCCTGCCTGACCAATGTTCTTCTATGTGTCCCAAAGAATTCTCCTGAAGAAACTGGCAGCCTCTGGCTTGGACTCGTTGATGGGTAAAAAACTGGCTGGCTGGCCAGGCCCAGAGAGTGGTGCTGAATGGAGTCGAATCCAGCTGGCAACTGGTCACGAGTGGTGTTCCCCAGAGGTCAGTACTGACTCCAAGCTATGAGGAAAGGTTGATCTGCCTGAGGGTAGGAAGGCTCTACTGAGGAATCTGGACAGGTTACATCAGTGGGCTGAGGCCAACTGCATGAGGATCAACAAGACCAAGTGTCGGGACCTGGACTTTGGTCACAACAACGCCATACAATGCTACAGGTTTGGGGCAGAGTGGCTAGAAAGCTGTGCAGAGGAAAAGGACCTAGGGGTGTTAGTTGATAGCCATCTGACCATGAGCCAGCAGTGTACCCAGATGGGCACAAAGACCAATGGCATCTGGACTTGCATCAGAAACAGTGTAGCCAGCAGGACCCGGGAGGTGATAGTCCCCCTGTACTTGGCACTGGTGAAGCCGCACCCGAGTGAACTCGCACACAGCCCAGTGCTGTGTTCAGTTTTGGGCCCCCGACTACAAGAAGGACATCGTGTCCCTGGAGCATGTCCAAAGAAGGGCAACAAAGTTGGAGAAGGGCCTGGAGCACAAGGATTACGGGGGGCGGCTGAGGGAAGTGGGGCTGTTCAGTCTGGAGAAGAGGAGGCTCAGGGGAGACCTTATTGCTCACTACACCTACCTGAAAGGAGGCTGCAGTGAGGTGGGTGTGAGCCTCTTCTCCCAGATACCTAGTGATAGGATGAGAAATATTTGCCTCAAGCTGTTCCAGGGGATGTTCCGGTTGGATATTAGGAAAAATTTCTTCTCTGAGAGAGTGATCAGGTGTTGGAACGGGCTACCCAGGGAGGTGGTGGAATCACTGTCCCTGGAGGTGTTCAAGAAATATGTAGATGTGGCACTTAGGGACAAGGTTTAGTGGGCATAGTGGTGTTGGGTTGACAGTTGGACTAAATGATCTTAGAGGTCTTTTCCAGCGTTAATGATTCTATGATTCTATGATAAGATTCTATGATATGATGTGATATGATAATATGATATGAATTTTGGCTGGAGAAAATGTAATTTGGACAGCAGACGTCAGAGTGTGCAATTAAGCTGAATGCAGTGAATGTTTTGATGGAAAACTAGGGCAGAGTTTCTGATGAAATAATATTATAGTGACCCTCAGATCTTTGGAGGAGCTATGTAGGAACCCTTTGAGAATCTGATTTAATCATTCTACCTGGTATCTGTTCTTAGTGCTAAGCTGTTTTATAAAAATTGTGCATTCGTTTCTCACCACCTCACAGATATTAGGAAGAAATTCTTTCCTGTGAGGGTGGTGTGACACTGGCACAGGTTGCCCAGAGAGGCTGCGGATGCCCCCTCCCTGGCAGTGTTCAAGGCCAGGCTGGATGGGGCTCTGAGCAACCTGGTCTAGTGGGAGGTGTCCCTGCCCATGGCAGGGGGCTTGGAACTAGATGATCTTTAAGGTCCCTTCCAACCTAAACCATTGTATGATTCCATGATTCAACGATTTAGACAGAGATCCTTGTAAAAACATGTTGGCTCCATGTTGTTATGAACCATCTCTGTTCAGGGATTAGTATCTATAACACACAAAAAATGAAATGCTGGATTAAAAAAAAAAAAAAAAAGTCATTTATTGTTCTTCTGATAAGATAGAGATGTACATGGCCTTTGCAATGTGCCACCATCCAACAATATAAATTGTTTGTTTTACAAAGATACCATCTCTGAATAGGTGTCAGTGTCTTTAGTGGTTTCTGTTCGTCGTATTGCACCTACATTCTCACTTAAAGCATTTTGTACTACTGCTCTGAAACTTTTCCATGTTACCACTTGTCGGTATGAAAGTTATATAGCATCAAAAGAATTCCTGAGCTATTGTGCAGAAAATGACTATGTAGGCTGCTGTCTGTCTTCCTAAACCAAAGAAAAATCATACAAGAGCCTATTATTTCCCTGAAATGAGTCCAGGAATATTATGAAAATTCATAAATTTTGATTTGCACAAAAAGCTTGTTTCAGGGTGAGTGGTTACGGAAGGGATCTTTGTCTGGCATCCTGAAGATCCAGCCCTGGACAGATAGGTGAGAAGTCTCAGGTGGAAGGCTGAGTGAAGCTGGCAGGCTGCATCTTGGTGATCAAGTGTGAGAGCCAGCAGTAGCTGCCATGGTGCCAAGATGGCAGCATGTGGATATTGCCAAAGAGGCAGATGTAACACTCAGAGAAGACTTTCCTCAGCTTGGTATCTGTGACCTGTAATCTCTGTTCAGAAGGGGAAAAGGCACATTGTTCTGTGATGGGATGGATTTTTTTTTTTTTTTTGGTGCCATATTCTTTTAGATCCACTGGAGGAATTCCGTGTGCAAGGGTCAGGCAGCCAGCTGATGCTCTGTTAGTCAGATGGAGAATAGCTCCTGAGAAGGATTGTCAGTGAAACTCAGCTGCATCTCAAAACCTCTGGGAAAAGCAGATTCAGTCAGCAGAGAAAGGACTGTGGAGGATTTCAGAGAGCAGTGGCTCTATTGTCATGTAATGCTGCATTGCCAGAATAAAACTTGATTTTCGTCGTATTTTACAATGCACTGATTGTATGGAATCTATCAGCCCAACAATAAGTTCCGCCTTCCCCATGATTATAGCACATCTTGTATAAATGACTAAACGAGAAACTAAAATTGCTGTGGCATAGGGATTTATTTTACAATAGGCCTTTTGCATAATACTATGGTGATGCTTCAGCTTGCTCTGACATACGCGTCTTTAGATCATCCTGTCCAAAGATTCTGAGTTAACATTGCCACTAGGGGAAGATAGCATTGATGAGACAGGAGTAAAAGAGACACAAAAATAGACAAGCTTTTAGTTACTTAAAGGATGTACAGGGAAAATTGGGAAGAAGCTTAGTGCCATTAAAATTTAGGATTTTATACACTCAAGAAATGAGTGGAAATGTGAACAATTAGAATCAAAGTTTGATTTTTCCGTGTCAGAGTACTCATAGACACACCTCCTTCCAGGAATGCATTTGTTTTGCTTATTAATGCTTGTTTCCAAACTAGCTGTTAAACATTCAAAATTCATGAGTTTAAAGGCAAACTTTGTCCAAAGAGTTTCCAGTAGGAAGGGAAGGAAAGGCAAGGCAAGGCAAGAGAAGGCAAGGGAAGGGAAGACAAGGGAGGGGAAAATCTCTGTAAAAATTGCTTTAGGAGCTGGAGTTGTTCTTAAGCACTGTGTTCAGAGTATTCATATGGGATGTCAGATCACTGTATTTAACTCCATACTCTCCATGAGAAGACTTTAACACAACTCCTGTGATGTTTGGTAGATACATCCAGAAGAAAATTGCTTTAGGCATTTAAGGAAGTGATTCAGGTGCACCTAACTGTAGGTGTCTTGTGCTAGTCCAGATACTTGAGAGATATCCAGGATATCTGTATAGGTAGCTGGCAGATTTAAAGCTGTTATATGGAAGACATACTACTTTCTAACATAGTAGCTGGAGACCAGGCAGGAGTCTGAAATGCGTAAGACACAAAAGCTTACGTATCCAAATAGGTCTTGTTTGCAAGAGGTGCCTCTCCATCCGAAACTTTTGCAATTTTAAATTACAGATTTGTTGATTTCGATAGGATGACACAGTGAAGCTTCCAGCCTAGTGATTTGGGGACAAAATTGAGATACATGATTCCTGGATTTCAGGCACTGCAGACTTACGAGAAAGGAGGCATTAAAAAGGGAGAGAGACGAGCAGCAGTCTGCTCTCCTTGGGCAGAGAGGAAATGTGAGTTCCAGATGTGCTGGAGGACAGTCACAGAGGTGGTATGATAGCTGTTGCCCTCTTCCCAAACCAAAAACAGTCATCAAATTGACCTTGCAGTTACTGATGGTTAAGGATCTAGCCAAACTGTGACAAAAATGGTTTTCATAAAAATAAAGTACTACCTCTATCAATCAGCCCTTTTATATTTCTGTCTTAGCATGTTTAAAATGATAGAGTAAAAAAATTAAAGGTTTAATGCAGGTAGATTTATGGAAAAAAAAAAAAGAAAATACTGGAATACAGGAAGCCTACTGGAGTGTTATTTTGGGGGGAATGGGGAGTTGTAAGGATAAATATGTATGCTGTTTTTTTTTTATTTTATTTTTATTTTTTCACTCAGTTCTGCCCAGTGTTGGATGCAAGATGACCACGTGTAGCTTTCAGGTCAGCCACATTTGTGAAATAATTGGAAAGCAGAATTCCTTTTCAGATTTTGTGGATGAAGACAGATATTACTCAGATCTCTTTATTTGACTTTGTACTGAAATGAGAAGTACAGGGATGCAACAAATCCAAGCTACAGCCTCAGTACTAGTAGTGGTCACTGGAGCATTGCAGATCAGCCACTTCAAAGACTCATACCCTGCCTTCCTCCCAAAAGTCAGCTATTGACAACAGTAATAGCTGGCTGGATCTGACTGTTCAGAATCACTGGCACCTCACCAAGAAACAGAAAGTCTATTTAAAGTGGATTTGGATGTATTGTAAACGAAGCGGAATACATCATGCTTTAAAGTCAAGGACAACTGTCAGTTCTGTAGAGGGGCTAGATGAGGCAAGAAGGACTTGCACAATCACTTGGAACCGTAAACATTTGAAGCTAATAAGAAAAGAGGCCCAGCAGCAATGAAATGTGAGATTAGCCAGACAGCAATTATCCCAGTAATAATACGGTATACGTTTCTTCTTTACTGCTCTTGTGTGGATTACAGAAACAGATTCTAAAGCAGAGCAGGATAAGCCTGGGAATATTGTACTTATATTCATTATAGGAGCCAGCAGGAAAATCTACAGAGACTTCTAGTCTCACTGAGGCCCTTGCTTGGCCTTACAGACAGGAAACAATAGCAACAAAACATTAAAGGCTTAAGAAGGAAGAAATAAAACTGGAAAAAAAACATACTAGATTCTCCCTGTTGAGCTCAATTAAGTGGACCAGCTCTTACTTCTTTTTCCTCTGCACTTAAATGACCGAATATTCTACTTCTCCTCCACAGTCTTTCACTCAACTTAATTACTCAAAAAACTGAAAGCTGAGGGCTCATCTCGTCCGACAGAATATTTACCAGAAAGAAAATTTTAATAATAAAAAAAAATAATTACAACTTTGTTTGATCTTCAATTAACATCTTCTATTTCTCTCTCAAAATTTGGTTGTCGGAAGAAGAGACTGTCTATTGTAGTCTGTGGTTACTGACTTTCCCTCATCTTTTCCTTTGTTTCATTCTCAAAGTGTTCAAATGGTCACAGCTATCCAAATACCATGTCAATTTATTTTCACCTTGTCTGTCATTACCTGTAAACAAGATTTTCCTTTACGATTTAATTTGTCTGTTGCCAAAGAACCTTTCATCCGCTTTCAAGTTGTAAAAAAAAAGAAATAATTTCACTGATGAACTCTGTAAAAACTGAAAAAAACTCTTAAAAATATATAAAGTTAGAACATTTGTATTATTGAATTTTAATCTCAGTATCCAACAGTCAACAATTTTGATCTAAAAGTCACCACCTTACAATGCAGAATGTACCTTTTCTTTTTTTCTGAAGAAAATTATGAATCTGAACAATATTTGTTTTGTTTTTCTATATATGAACTTTAGAGTTTAAAGGTGGTGGAATTTTGAGCAGGTTTCCATTTAGCTGCAAATATTTGGACAATTTTCTGGCGTAATAGTTGGTAGAAATTACAGCATCTAAATCTGTAATCAATGAAAAGTGCTGAAAACACACAACAAAATGTGCAAAACTCAACAGCTGCAGAATACAGATGGAGAGCAATTGGCACACTGCCTAACACCTTGCACCTACAATTGAGAAGCTATTTTGTCTTTATTTCCTTTTTTCCCCCTTAACAAGATTGTTCTTCCAGCTTTGTAAATGGTGTATAAACAAACGGGTAGTAAGGTCCCTCTTAGGTGAGTGCTCAGCTTCCTTCCCTGAAAGCAGCCCTCTTCCCTGCCGCAGGATGACCTGCTAGGGCCGCAGGAGTGCCACAGCTGCTCTGTCATCTCTTTCCTCACAGCTTTAGCACATCGGCAGAACCTGCCATAATTCCAGTTTTGCATTCATACACCAGCCTACAATGGGTTGTAAGTAAGGTCTCTAAATCCTAATTCTTCTTGGATATTAACTGTTTTACTGGATGAGATTATCACTCATGGAGCTAAAGCCCAGAGAAAACACCTCTCCTCTCACGCTTAAATATACATGATTTGTACTTTACAGCCTTTTGGAGGACTTGTTGCTTGTCACTGACACAGACTAAAAAATGGTTGATTTGTCAGTATTGGTTGAATCCGCTGGTAAGCACATGGCTGGGGAGCTTAACAGTAGCAAGGAGCTGACTGACGTCTGCTGATGTGAGTTGCTTCCCAGAAGAGAGAATAATAGTCGTTCTGACTTGCGAGAGCTTTCTAAGAGGCGTTATAAAACTACAACAGTCAAATTAACTCAAATTCTGGATTCTAGCTGTGTGAGACCTAGACCTACCTCCAGGTTCTAACACTGGCTGTCAAAAATCTTACTCTTTTATTTTCAGAATAATAATAATAATGATAAGCATAATACAGAATCAAGCTTTGGAATCTTTCAGTTCATTCATTAAATGATCATTGCAAATTTTGGAAATTTAAACCGTGGGAGAAGAAACATTTCACTATGGTACATAAGTTAAAACAAAATTGAAAAGGATGAACACATCACAGGACATTCAAAAGGATTCCCCATCCATCATCCCTGATGCTGAGACCAGAGCTTGAAACCCAGATTTCTATATTATCCAGACACATCATTCCAGTCTTGACTGTTTGCTTTCCTCTCAAATAGCAGTTAAAGAAATTATTAAATATAAAATGATTTCAGGTGTTCTCTGACTGCCACTGTTTTCCTTTCCACCCTGATATGACAGGCTTATAAGTTTCAACAATACTTTTTTTTCCGTGAATTTTTTCGTGTTACTTTTGGTAACACTCACAGAGAAAAAAAAAAGAAGAGTTTCACAAAGTAATCTCTGAAATCTAATCGGCGCTGTCTGTTACGATAAAAATGTCCCCTTTGCTGCCCAAAACCAGAATGGGGAAAATGCTCTGAAACGATTGAATTATATTGACATAGCAAATCACTGAAAACACTAACTAATTAGCTTAGTGGTATTGCTGCAATGTACTACAGTCCAATCCCATAATTTAGACAATTTTTGGTCTTTAAAAGGTACTTGGCCATTTTCTATTTGTTCTTCTGTAGATTTGAAGTCAATGGAATAGCCACTGACTTACTGAAAACAGCATTTTCCCAGTGCTGATGCTTTTGAAAAATTCTCTTTTTTAAAGCAGTGTGGAAATAATTGGATAAGTGTGTTGGCATGGACCAGGGAAGGAAAACCAAATTGCTTTTAAACACCACCTAATGGGCTGTAATGGAGTAGATTTAATTAGAATCTCTAAGGAATTGCTGACCAGAACAAAAGGGACCATTTTGCTCTTAAGAAAAGAGGTATTTATAGAAATATATATATAAAAGAGTCAATGCCAAAATAACATCTTTAACTCCTTGGCAGAGATCTCTGGGTACTTAAGAAATCTGATGTTTCTAATAGAAAATGCTTGTTGCACTATGTCGCCCTTCCTCCAGAACAGAACAGGGATGAAACTTGTGATTTACATGACCTAAGGACACTACTTGGAATATTTGCAGGCAGTAGAGCTGTTATGATCAGCAACAGCAACACCATGACAAGTGGTAGCATGATCAGAATGCATACCTTCACTTTGCAGCTGGAATTGCATCAGCCTTGACAGATTTTTTAACGCTTGGAGATTCATTTACTTGAGAGAAACAAACTGTTTTCTGCTAGCACAGATTATTCTATGGTTTGGACCAAAGCAAAACAAAACCTTAAAAATCACATCACCTTCCCCTGGTAACCAGAATTATAGCTTTTAAATTATTAATTAAAGTATGTATTTATTAGTTTATTAATTTCTTTGTGTATTTTTTTCCAATTATTAAAAACTAGACATTTTATTTAAGCTGTTTTGGATTTTTCTAAAATCATTGCCAACTTGAAAATATCACCTTCTTTAATGTGTTTTTTGATAGTGAATAAAAAGATTTTGAGTACAAGAGGTTATACAAAACCAAAACTCCTTTCTGAAAATGTTATGCTACACCGTTTACCAAATCAAGAGAAGACTTAAATCAAGCACTTCTGAATCTCATCATCCTTAGGATAAAGCATAAAAAGGTTAGGGCAAAATGCATTCTGACAATTATCCAGCATGTTCTCAGCTTCATTTCTTCTTTCTGCTAGCTGGAAATGTTCCACATCTTTACACCTTTAGAAGTGAAACAAAAGAAATGAAGATTCACTAAGAAGCTCCCCACAGTAGCTAGCTAGTCTTTCTGTCTTGGCCATTTATTTATTTTTCCATGGTGGGCTATTTCTCTTTGTAGATAAAGGTCCAAGTGAATGAAAGAGCGTGTTAATATAACAGTGGGGAACGAGAGAGGGTGAAGAAAATGGAGTCAATTCTACTGGAATAAGAGATGCATTCTTTAACTTTTGATATTTTGAGATTAGAAGGTAGGAAGGTAGAGTACATTAATTCTTTTCCACGCTTCCCATTGAAATACAACAAACAATATCTATGTTTTGAGGTTGTTGTTTTTAATTTATTTCTTTCAGTCTGGCTATTTCCAGTAGAACCGTTTTAACTGGGATCTACAGACCCAGACTGTCATAGGCTACCAGTACTGCTGTAGCCTGAAGCAGTCCATCACTGTGCATTTCTTTGTCAGTTACTCAGGCAGAGACACAGATGAATTATACGAGTTTGGCTGCAGAGCTCTCTTTGAGCTGGTTAAAACAACACAGCAAGCTTTTGATGCATAGAGTGGCCTTGCAGGCTCATGCACCAGTCTCTTTCTGAAAGCAACAACAATAATACGCATTTTCTTCTGAATGAAAAGCTTGCATATTATCTTTGCTCATGCACTTCTGCTCAAAGCTCATATTCTTCCTGTACGCATAAAGGTGCTTACTGGCTATCGTCATCTAACAAATCTGTAAATGTTTTTACAAAGTTGTGTTTATCACGTATGCTAGATTTTTTTCACTGCATTAAGATACCATTATTCATGAACTTATGAGGCATAAGCATTCGTTCTGTTTACCACCCACAAAAACATTTTAATTACATCACATATATCTCTTTTGTTCATATTTTGACTATTTCCTCCTTTCGTTCTATGGAAATGGCTGTGTTACTGGCAGATTACTGACACCACGAAAAGGCAGAATTCAATTTATTTGTCTCATGTTTTGAAATGCAGCAAGCTCATTAATTATCATCCTTTTCTTCTATCTGTATATGCAGTCAGTCTCATTGAAGTGCTCTGTGTGTTCTCACCAATTTTACAGAGACTGGATAAAAGCAAACACAAAGGAAAGTGCTACTCCTGAAAATTATGCTCAAGTTTGTTTGTTAGTGTATTTGGAACCTAGGAGAAAATAGTTAAAAGCTTTTCAATATAAATATTTATGATACAAACTGAATCAAATCCTTTTCTTTTTGTTGTTTGATCTCTTTTCTGCACTTCTTTTTAAATGGATAGCAGTTTCCAGTGCCCACTATTTGGGGTGATGGTAGTAAACATTATATCATCATTCTGATAAGACATTTAATTCTTTATCCTGATTTGTCATCTTCTGTCTTTGAAATATTACATCGCTGCATTTTTAGATTGATTACATAATTTTTTATCTCTAAATAAGGAACAATGCTTGGTCATTTCTCCCACTGTTCCGAATGAAGAATCTTTTCTTTCTCATTCTAATGTGAAATGTGGAATCAATAGAAATATTCAGGATGTTAATCAAAAGTCAAGTTCTTACAGAAAAGAGAACTAATCCCCCAAACCTACACACTTATTTCACCAATGGTATTTATTGAAGTAATACAATGTACAACTCATTCTGTTGAGAGCAAGGCATTTAAAATGGACCTACATATTGATCTGAAAGGAATGAATCTCTTTCTAAATGGTTCTGGCTTTCATTATAATCTTCTTGCTCCTTCCTCCCTAACACATCAAAGAAACAAGCCCAACAGCTCTTATTTCCTGCCCTCACATTTGATATGTTTAATCTAAAAAATTATGACAATGGTTAAAAATTCTAAAGGATTGCAGCATAACTTGTTCTATATCTATCATTTTATAATCCTACTGAATAGATCTGCAAAACTGGGGAATGAGCAAAGTTGCATTCCAGAAAATGTTTCAAGAAGCCATAAGACCAGGGCTTTCTGCCTTGAATTCTTAAGGACAGAAAGAACAGTTAAGTGACCTAGCTTTATTAGTTTTATTGATTCTAGTTTTATAGATTACATTAACTTTACCCAAGACTGATTTTGCAGGATCATGTACTGTTGATAGACTGCAAAATCCTTTTCAGTTGTGGCCTCAGCCATGTTTTCTCAGTCTTCATTTTTGCTGGATTAGAAATCTGAAGTATAGTGACAAATCTACCTTCTCTGGCAACTCCAGTAATTCTGATACATCTCACAGAAGATCTATGGTGCTTGTAAGCATGCATGTGTTCATGTATAGTGTGCATAAGCATAATACCTCAGAAGGAACTTGGAAGTCTGTAAAATTAGCAGCTCCATCACAGAGTAGAAATGTTAGTGGAGAACGGATGATTTTAGTGAATGAATCTCTGGCTGAAGATCAAAGAAACCAAAGCATAGTCCTTGCTAGCCTAACCCAGGGATTCTCCTTTTCTGGAACACAATTTTCATCTCCATCTGAGTATTTGACTCAGGTGTTGTTGAACACACATTATCTCTCACTATACAAGTCTAAATGGTATGGTTGTCCTAGCTCTGTGACCATTCACCTCAAAGACAGTGAAATGAAGCAGAAATTATTTACCAACTGTGTGTTATCAGAAGAAAGTACATCTTCCCATGTACAAGCAGCTATTTAAAGCTCTGAAAGTCTGATAAAAGAACACAAATGTAGGCAACTTGCCTTACAGTTTGGGAGCCACAGGGTTATCTTTCAGTTTGACTCGGATCACAGGACTTCTCCTAGACGTGACTAAAGAATGTCTCAAAATTGATTATTCTTGTTTTAGGGCTTCAGATAGTGGTAAGTTGTATTGTCTGTCCTAAAAAATTATTCTGTTTACATAAGAGCCATACATTGAAATGAAGAAATACATCTTATACTTTTTAAATTTCAGCTGTCAATGACAGGATCTTGAAAAGCCTTAGTCAGTGAGACTAAAAGATCTGCATCTGCCAATTTTCAATTTTCTTCATCATATATAGCAACATACACTTCAAGTTTACCTTCTTATTTGATAAGCTAAATCACTCACCATGCTTCCTATATTGTATAAGGGCTGCTTTACTCTCTGAAGCTCATACTATTTTTTCATGTACTTTCTGACATGAACAACAAGCTCATGATCCTCTAATAGTTTTAGTCCTGCCAAAACCACATAAAAATACATTGCATATGCTTTAGGACTTTATGTTGAATCATCTAAATTTAGCATTCTTTTGTAAAATAGTTTTTCTGGTTCTGTCTTTAATCCCTGTCAGCTTCTATCAGGTCACTTTATTGAATATTTTTATGCAGTGTTATATGTTCTAGAAGTGCATGCCTGTTTCAACCTACTACAAATCAAGCTGACTAGCTTAGCTTCTGGGTGACTTAGGTTTGTTCAGATGGCCAGCCATTATCTCCTCTTGCAACTTTGCCTCTATACCTTCTGCAATGTGGAGAACAGTTTTGCATGGGCAGAATGCTCACTTGCACACCCATATAGGTCTTTTCCAGCTCTAACCTGCTACTCTGATGTTGTCTTAGCACGTATCTTCTCTATAGCTTTAAGATCTCTTTAACATTTATGATCCATCTTTGGCCTTTCTTAATACCAAGTTGCCAACAACCTGCATTTCAGTAAATAATATACTTGATTCAGTGTTACTCAGTCACTGTGATGTAAGTGCCTGATAAAATACCATCTCTTCTTGCTAGTGTTTGACATTTGAGTTTTACTAAGGTTCACCCTACAAGAAGAAAGTAATTCAATGAATGAATTCGGAGTGCTTAGAGAGAGATCTCCTAGAGGGGAAACTACTTGTCTGGCAGTGACAAAACTACCCATTAGCTACACCACAGAATCACTAGAGGAAGAAAAAGAATATTCACATTTTAAATTTCACTTTGCCTGCTATATTATACAGCATAATGGTTGTTTTGAAGAATTACTTTCGCTACTGTCCCTTTGCTACAGCAATATGCTCCCAGAATGAAGGACTACTGAAAGACTGAAAGAAGTTCTGATTCTAAATGTGAAGGTCTGAAACCAAGGAGAAGACTTTTTAATCTTTTTTTTTTTTTTTTTTTTCCAGATTTGACTGTCTCCATAACAGAATGCCAAGGAAGATTCAGAATGCTTTTACAAGTCTCTCCAATTTTGTAAGTACAGTATGTATCAATTCCTCACTGTATTTCATGGAGATTTTACAGTAGTTCAACAGTTGTCCTGGTTTGAAAACGCAGACAACATAGAAAGATCTTGATGCAGAACAGGTCAGCCTGTCATCTGAAATAGGAATCTCTGGATCTTACATACCACAGTACACACACTCACCTTACAGCAGTGAAACAGATTCCCTAAAAAGACAAATTCTTGGCAAACAAATAGGAGAAAAAACNGTACAGAAACACTAACTAGTATCCCAAAGCAGTGTAGTCATATTCACACAGCACTCTGCCAAAATTAATTAGCCTGGACATTTTTCTGAAGAGCTAATTACCCTGACTGAAGCACCATGGTTGTACTCTTTGTTTGAAGCCAGTGATACCTCCATTTTATGTAGGTCTGGCACCTCTTACTCAGAACTTCACCTTTTCAACAAGCTGTGACACAAATACATCTCTAATTTCTATTAGTCATCACTCTATACATGGGATCTACTCATATCATACAGAATGAACAAATGGAGTCAGCATGTCAGTGTGCTGAAGTCATACTCCTGAATTTTAAAACAAGCTGAATTTTCAAGTATTTATCATGCATGTTCTTACTTGTAGGCTAAGTTTCATCTTAAGTCTTAATACTGAGAAGATGTCCTGAAACATGGATGTTAATCTATTTAACTAATTAAATAAATCTGTACTTGTTTAGAAATACATTTTAGCTGTAGATGTCTATTTTCACCATAGCTGCTTAATTTATTTCTGAACATAGTGAACCTCTTACATACACTGATTTGCATTGGTCTTGGGTCCTGTACATTAAAGATGTCTCTTATGAAATTAATTTTATGTGTACATTTTGAAAGTCTTTCACTTCTTCTTATTTCATGTGTTGTAAGAAAGGTTAAGTGGGATCTTATCTGACTGTTTCCCTTTCTCTACTTGTAGAGATATGCTTCTCTAGTATTTCTATCATTTGTGATTTTAAAATGGTATTTATATTTTCTTCCTTATTTTTAACTCATGGGTTATAGGATCATGTGAAAAACTTCAGATTTGTGCATTCTAGCTGAAGAAAAGTTTGCAAATAGGACTTAGGAGAACCCTAAAAAAAAATAAATAAATAAAGCACCAATGCCTCTCCCTCCCAGCAAATTTCCCTCCAGCAAATTTTATGGTTTTTAGTTCAATCTTATGGCATTACTTACTGGGAATGGAGAAAGAATGGTGCCTCTATCTATACTAAACAAACCTGATTTATTCATGCCTGTGGTATGAAGGAAATTACTTGTGTTTCTCAACTTTCTGTTATCCTTCTCTGGATACCTTCTGTTATAACCACCATTAGCCAATGTTCTATGAAAATGGTTAATGTGCAGATGGCATCGCATTGCCAATTTATCTTTGAGTTGTATCATTGCAATATATATGTATCATCAGAGTTTAACCTTTACTTTATATTTCACAGAGATACTGCCTGAACGTTTCATGAAAATGTATATAGTCTCTGCTACAACAAACAACAGGAAGTATTTAATATATTCCTTGGAAGAAAATTAATGAACAATGTCAGAGAGCAGCAAATGCATGACTGTGCTGGAAAGAACTGTTAGTGCCAACCTCATTCCTTCATCTGATCAAGGACAAATCTCAGTCTGTCAGTGAAATGGGACAACAGAAAAGAGGAGGATAGATAAAGTAATCATCCTAAATGAAGACCAGAACCAAATCCCATATAAAGCAACAGAAATCTCTGAGTATGAGATGTGATGGTTAGGTATGTCTAATGGTTTAACCTGTGTTATACGTAAGAAGTGGATCAGGACCTTAAGTTTTTCTGGTCAAATGCCCAGATGAAGGGGAAACCAAGGATGCTTTTGACCTAGGGTATATAAAATGGGACAAGTAATAGTTCTTCAGGATTTCAGTTCTATCTTCTGACTGCTTTATTCATGTTCTCAGAGAGCAGCCCCAGTGTGTGGCCTGCCTTTCAGACGAAGCATGGGCAAATTCTTCAAGTCTTGTTAACTTTATAGAAGCTTTTTAAGTGAGTTTCTTATGCAGTAATTAGACAAGAAGCTCTCCTACATAGTGGAATTCTAGGAAAAAAGTCGCTTGCAAAATCATGTAGATTACAGGACAATACAGTAGATATATGCTAATGAACAACTGAAAAACATCATGTTCAACAGTACCCAAATACAGTTTAGTCGTAGTTTAGATGGATAGAAGGTTGTCATATAGAAGTAAAAAAAAAACAGATAGTATACCATTAAAATATTATTTCTATCACTCCATGTACAGATTCACAGCCAATGAAATCTGTGACTTAGAATCATCCCAGGTTTATGGCCCATGAAATCCAGGATTATTTTCCAATTCTTTAGGACAGAGTTTGCATATATATGGACAAAAAATATTG
>VXAV01008274.1:585032-604680 GCA_013399715.1 Alectura lathami
TTTTTTTTTTTTTTTCCAAATGTATGAAATGGTTTTATTGATTTTTATTGATTGCTAGTTATTATTTTTTTCAGGATGCCATGGAAAATTGTGCCTTCTATAGTATGTTCTGTTGCATTATTCTTCAAGGCTATATTCCATGTGCTAAAGGACAGTTCCTCCACTATCAGAATGGGATGCATTATACCCTTAGTTCTGTATATCTCAGATAATTTTTAAGCTATCTGTAATGACATATATATTCTATAAGAGCTCTGCCTTTCTTCTGCAATGTTTGAAAAGAAACACTGGTCAAATTTATCTGAACAGTGACTCAATATAAGCACTGCAGTTCAAAGTGTCAGATAATGGTTTGTGTTATAAAATCCCTTTAACTAGAGAGGAAGAATCTTCCATAACACTGGCCTAACCCTGCATAGCATTAAATTTTCAGCAAAGCTCCTAAGAACTAGTGTAGCTTTCTGTTTGTGATTAGCCCTGTTGGAATTATATAAATTAAAGCATGCAGTCACACATGATCACTGAGAAGAAATGAATCTGTACATGCTCTAATGTTATGGTGCAAGTTATACATTAGCCAATTTCTGTGAGGTTGCCTGCATCAGGGAGCATATACAACATCTTTGCTTTTCTCAGTGTTTTTTCAAATAGCTGTTTCTAGAGAACACATTAACAAGGTTTCTAATGCTGTAAANTTTAAAATATTCTGCAAAATTCATCTATCTTTGTTCCAGTCTTTCCACATCAGCAACGCAGAGAGTATGAATATCACATTTTGAATTAGAATGAAAGATGCACAAAGGCAGCATTTTTAGTTCCAGTGGAAGGAGTTTATTTCATCATAGTAGTACTATTTCGTGGGCTGCACAACTGACAATGAACATAGAGAGCCCTATAATCAGATGTTCATTTTAGCTTGCTCTTCATGGAACAGATATACTGGTTGGAAAATCACAAATATGTATTTGTTTCAGTAGGCTTGAAATCATTACTGTTATCAAACTGATAGATAGTTATATATTTCTTTAAGCCTGTTGAAGGTATCCGGACAGATTGCCATGAAATTACATATCCTCTCTAATGAAATCTGAAGCTCTTTCACATCTGATATAAGTAAAAGTAAATAACTTAATTAATTTGCCATTGATGTTTTGTTCATTTTGTCTGAAGAGATGAGCTATCCATGGGCAAAGGGAAGGGAGCATATGGATGTGGAGGAACTTGGGGGCATGTGAATAAAGTGATGGCTGCATTATAAAAAAAATTAAGGGTTGATCAATTACAATGTGCTGTTTGCTAATTACTATGAAAGGAAAAACTGGCTAAAAAAGAGTACCAATATTAGCAAAAATTTAGGAGGTGGATTATATTGTACCATGCAATACCCTGTGGAACTTACTGGTTTATCAAATTTTTTTGTGAAAAAGTCTGAGACAGATTCTGCCTTCTGCCCTCCAGAATCATCTGTACACTAAATTAAATATCAGAAATGAAAATTCAGATTTCATCTCTGTCTGATTTAGGGTAAAGTTTTAATTTTGGAATATGCTATAAGTTAGATTATATACCTACAAGTATTCATATTAAACAGAGTAATCCTTTCACACTTTGGTCCAATAACTACACAAAATTACTTCATAAAATTAACATAATTGTATTTCCACTCAATTTGCTATTTGTTCAATAAATAAACGAAATTATCCTAGAAGCTTTTGCGATATCGTGGAACGTTAAATGCATCCAAAGCCATTCCCTTCTGTTCTTAGTCACACTCTTTGCCCTACAGGAAGTAAGGACTGAGCTGAGCAGATCTTTCCTCCTATCTTTAAAGGCTTGCATTTTGCTTGTAAATTTTCTTGCCACCAGTTGGCTTATACAAAGTAGCCACAAGGCCAATTTAGCCCTATATTTGTTTGAGTACTGGCAGAATGGTGATATCCTTAACTATTCATTTCCATAGTTGGATTCAGCAAATTTTATGACAAAAGAAGGAAAAAGTGATATTGTCACGCAGGAATGTCATCTACCCTTCAAAACAAAACAAAAAATAATTTCTCTTTCTTCTTTCTCTTTGTCATTAGCTTTAGAGATTTGTTTAAACTAGAGTTCAATGCAAGCACAAATTTCTTTAAACATGCATATATCTTCAGAATTTTTGGAGTAGAGGAGATTGTTTAAATGGAGCAAAGTATGAAAATGAAGTTTATAACTCAAGTATCTGACATTAAAACATGTTTTAGATAGATAGAAACAGTTAAGAAAAGTTGAGATATCATGGGTTTGGATCTAACGCCAGGGCAGTCATTTTGATTAGTCTGTTCATCATCTTCTTCAAGATTTCTTGAATGTTGCCATTTCTATATGTACTCTGCAGCTGTCAATAGATACTTCAGAGAAGATATCACAACGTAAATTGGCTGAAGGTTTAACCCTGGATGCAACTGCCATATTTTATGTAGCTGTAAAAACAGAATATGTTCTGTGCCTGAAATAGTTGCATTTAAAATAGATAGGAGGAAAGACTATCAGATTCCCATCAAAATTTCCTCAATTCTCTGGAGACTAGGTTTCAGAGATCTGTTTTCAAAACTATTTCCAGTCTCAGGTGTAAACTCAAAATGTTTGCAAGCCTCAGTGTTCAGCCAGTCCTCTCCTAATAAAATTTCTTGATATTTTAAATAAAGCCATGTTCATATTAGGTTACCATATAAGTTTACTGACAATTAAACACAGAATTGGCCAAATAATTTGTAACCTATACTGCTTGCAATAGCTACTGCTCTCTGTAAACAGCTGAGGAACAGGGCACAATTAGTCTTATTAAAAATCTTTGTCATGTTATCTGATAGCCACTGAAGGTTTCTGTCTTTTCGGTTATGGGATCCTAAATGTGCCGCTGCAGATTCTCAGAAGGAATAACTTGCTGTTGATCCGTAACAGGCCACTGGTAAAGATACAGGACAGTTACGTCATCTGGAGACCTGCATAAATTCACCAACGCGAGATTCATAGTAGATATGAGACTGAACCTTCCATCTTTCAGTTCATTCCATTTACATCTTCTAACCTGTAGTTCCTTGCACTGTGCTTACACCTCATCCCAGCAAAAGAAGCTTGTCAAAGTGCTTTAAGCGTTTTACATGTGGGCACGTATACAGATTGTACTAAGAAAACTACAGTCATTATATACATAAATGGAATTGCAGAAAACATCTTTCTCCTAATTTATTTCCAAGGCTTTCCTAAATGGGACATGAACATTTATTGGAGGTAGTCACCTTACAGGTACTCCCATGGAAAAATATCTCCTGTGCAAAACGCTAACAGAAATAAATCCTTTTCTGCTTTTCTGGATTAGCACAAGGACTTTTGACTTATTGCAGATATTAAGCTAGCGAGCTAGGAGACAGATAATTTTTTATACTTTGGCTTTTTTATAAATGAATTCCCTTCACGATTTAGCTGATTACAGTTTTAAAATGAAAATGTCTGATTTATTGCAAACATTGTACTGAAAAATATAAGAACTGACTCATTTGAGAGTTAAGATTCATTTCAGAATTTTTCTGAGGGAGCTGTTTTCAGCTATCTTTTTAAGTGCAAGATTGAAGTCTCTCAGCATATTCTCATGCCTCAGAGATTCTCATTAGAAGAAGTTATAGCAGCTGACTAGAAGGTAGAAAACGCTGGACTTCTGTATATTTCAGCATGAGCATTTTTCACCTTATCTTTTTCCCAAAAGCTGAGTCTAATGTGGAAACTAGCAGGCACCCCACTTGTTTTATGCATGAAAAAAGTGGCTCACTACTTTTTCTCCTGTATAATAGGCACCATTAGAATTCTGAAGCCAACACTTCACTACTTGGAATAACCACAATATCCCAGTGTATTTAGAATGTCAAGTGACACTCTAAATGACAAACGCTGAGCTCTTAATATCCCAACCCTATTAATGTATGCAGCACATTATTCCCTCTGCAGCAAGACACTGTAGGAACTGCACTAATAGAGTATTGGTATGATCAGATCAGTTTTACTTCCCCGTACTATTGCCATACTTCTGGCAACCCAGATAAAGCCTGTGAGATCTCTCCCCTCCTTCTCCAGTGATGACTGAGACCTATCTCTGCAAAAGTGTGTCTGTGTTTCTGTGGCAGGCAGAGAAAGGAAAATAATTATAGGTTACTGCTGCAGCACCCGAGATAAGGAGCACCAATGACAGCATGGCCATGAGTTAGCCTTCTGTCAGGAGAAAGTGGATCTTTGCTGTTTGCCCTGCAGATGGACAGCTGTCTCCCCCACAGAATTTTTAGTATGCATGGGAAAGACAGCTGTACCTGTTCCTCTCTTTCTAATGTTTAAAATCCTCCCCTATAGAGTGGAACTTTAGAAGTTCAGGGATGGACAAGAAATAACTTCTAGTGAGAGTGACCACTTAAGTATGTGTGAGCAAATAGCTGACAAATACATCGGTACAAACCAGGACACTTGCAGAGGCAGGAAGAATGGGAAAATGGAAATGCAGTACCCAGGCCATCAAGAGAATAAAAAAGAGATTCTGCATCTCCTGGGAATAATGAAATTATAATGCCCTGAATATGAATGCATATCTGAGTGAAGATTTTTCAGTGGAAAGAAAGAACCCTGAAGAGATGAAAAAAAAAACTACCGAGATTGACATTGAGGAAGTGTATAAGAGGAAGAAGGAATAAAGCACAGATTTTTTTCTTCATTAAAATAAGGAAAAGGGTGATTTTTAAATTTGCAAGACGCACAGTAAAGTTAGGGGACTTTGAAATTTTTATGTACGGCATGAGATGGTGCCTAGTCTGAGTTCCTGCTGTAATAATCACGGTGAGTGAAAGGAAGGAAATTGGAGAGAAAATAAATGTATTCAGATGTGTTTGAATCCTTCCATTTACTGAGAAACGGTCCTTATTGAACAGAAATCAGTAAAGACCAGAAGATTTGACCCACTTTGAGGACACAAAATAGCTACATCTTATTCTAACAGCATAGTCAAGCCTTCATCAGAAATACACAGGTGGATAGAGAGGCATTAGTAGGATTTGTACAATGAGCAGGCACTAATGGAATTTTTGTATAGAAATTCCTTAACTTGTGAGCATGAGATGCCTGCCCTGAATGCCGAAATATTGTGGGACGTACTCTTGGTCACTGTAAACTGTCATGCCTCAATGGAGTTACTCTGAATTGCACCAAGGTTGCACTTGACCCTCAGTGTTCAAAGAGGTTTTAGCATAAAATGACTCATTTAAAACCTGAGGCCCCGAGGCCACTGGTAAACAGCTGAAGCCCAACAGACTGTCCTTTTTCATCTTTCATCTGTTATACTCCTTACATTATTTAATAAGAAAACAAATGTCTCCTTTTCTATTGTGATGCTATATTTTGCAAGTTGTCAAGTCATAGAATGAACATAGCACNTAGACACCAGGGAAGTAGTGTCTGTGTTTCTAAGCTCGAGTGTGTCAGATTTTCAATTCCACTCAGAAACCTGCACTGTGGCACAGATGGCTTGATATGTTAATCTTTTACATCTCCAGCCCTTTGATCAGCAACCACTTGCATAACCAAAGAAAGAAAGAAACAATTGAAATGCAAAACACCATTACAGAATAGGACAGACCTGATTTTGCTTATTCAGGCAAAACCTCTACAGTAATTATCAGAGGTATATGCATCTATGAAAGGCTGAATGGGCAACGGTTGTTCCAGCTCTGATGTTTTTTTGAGAAGTTTCATGCTATTTGGGGTCTTTTAGAAAATTTCATGGTTTTCTAAAAGGCGTATATGTCTTTTCTCACTTTTACTCAGTGATTTTTTTCTGAAGGAAAAATGAGCTGGAAGCCACACAGCCTCCTGTGTTTTCAAGACCGTAGTTCTAATACAATGGACATCACACTGTATAGTTATTTGCCCTCATTTCTGACAAGGCAAGGGTTTTTTTTTTTGTCTCTACTATTCCCATAGCAGGCACCTTACTGCTTTGTCAGTAGGTTTAAATTCCCAGCCAATTTACGGTTTCTTAGCCCTTCTTCTTCCTTGATGTTTTCTCCACTGATGCACTTATAACAAGATATTGTGTCTCCTCTCAGCCTTCAGGCTAAGGAAGACTAAGTCATCGAGTTGCCTTGTATAAGACAAATTCTTTATACTTCTCTTATCACAGACCTTCTTGACTCTTTTTCTTCTCAAGATCTTCTTTCCTTGATATGAATGATCAGAAATGCATGCAACATTCCAGCTGAAACCTCAACAGGAATTTCTATAGTGAAATTATTTTTTTCCTACCTCTGACCCTATCTGAGGTTCTTCACCTCTCCTGCCCCTTACTCAAACACAGGTCTTTCTCATTGGCTGACAGCACAAAAATATGGCTGGCTGATACAAAGTATCTTGTGCATAGATATATGATTTTCATCTTGTAGCTTGGAGTCCCAACCCGCATGTAGAGACCAAAGGAAGAGGAGGCAGCAGGCTGCTCTGTTACTGGGACTTGATGGAACCTGCATCAGGGCCCAAAGAGCTCCTACTCTCAGGGTGTTTTTTCTGTACCCTCTTGTTTTAGAACAAAATAGAATTTATTCCATGGAAGCCATGTATCCCTATGCCTCTTGCCCTGCTCTAACTGTGGAAGCTAAAGGACAGATAAGTAATGCCACAGCTTCACTCTTTCCCACTCCCTCAAAGAGCCGTTTCTCTCCATAGTCTCCCTGCTGCATGTTTGATATGATTAACTCTGTCTCTGACAGAATGCCAAATACACATGCTGCAATCAGTTAGACAGCTTCTCAGCCTGCCCCAGAGGCCTCTGTTCAAGCTGTCCTACTCTGTGCCAGCTCTTTTCCAAGGGCTGCTGCAAAGAACATGGCGTATGAGAAGGCCCCAGCTGGAGAGCACCATACATTCACACAGGAGCACAGCAGCCTCTGTCCTCTCCCACATCTTTAAACACTTGCAGCATTACATTTGACCTACATAGTGAGAACATAGCTCTTTGGGGCCAGGTCTTCCACAGATGTAAAATCAGCATGGTCCTGCTGATTACGGAGGAGCTACACTAAGTGGCACTGACAACGAATCTGGTCCCTGGGTTGTATTTGCTGAGATACTGATTTGGGCAGAGCACCAAAGGCAGATCTGCCTCCTGTTTGCAGGATTTCTGTTTTACAGTTATGACACTAAGAAACCTTAATGTGCCAGTTTAACTGAGGGGGCTTGAATACGTAATTATTTCTGGGAGATGAGCAGCATATCAACTGCCAAGTAATAGAGTCCCCAGTGGACATCTACAATTTTAGCACTCTATTTTCTTCACTAGTTTTCTTTCAAGCCAGCCCTTAAGAAACAAACAAACCTACGACCAACAATATGAGCTTTTGTTTCAATTACCCACTTTAGCTAGTGCTTTGACAGCACAGATTTAAAGACAGATATCTATATATAAAGCCACAATTTAGCTACAGCACAGAGCACAGGACACTGACTTTGACACATAATTTCCCTTTCACTGCTGGAACCATGCATTCAGTATCCGATTTTGGATATAAGTTATTTACTGCCTTATTTAAATCTCCCCTACCTGCTTCCCTGCATAACAGAAGCTGTGGCGTCATTTCTGCTTTAAAGGTGCAGTAACCAGTTTCTTTTCTAGTAGTTAATTCACAAGTCACTTCATAGAATCATAGAATAATAGACTAGATTGGGTTGGAAGGGACCTCAGAGATCATCTAGTTCCAACCCCCCTGCCGTGGACAGGGCTGCCAGCCACTAGCTCAATAGATCAAACAGCCCAGGAACCCATCCAGCCTGGCCTTGAGCACATCGAGGGATGGGGCAGCCACAACTTCTCTGGGCAGCCTGTGCCAGCGCCTCACCACTCTCTCAGGGAAGAATTTCTTCCTGATGTCCAACCTAAACCTCCCCTCTTTCAGTTTTAGCCCATTGCCCCTTGTCCTACCATTATCCACCCGTGTAAAAAGTCACCCCCCCTCCCGCCTCTAAGCTCCTTTTAAGTATTGGAAGGCCGCAATGAGGTCTCCCCGGAGCCTTCTCTTTTCCCTTCCCCAACACATTTGTCATTATGATTACTCAAGATCACCAAAAATCAAATCCTCAGCCAATGCAAAATCAGCGCTGTTTCATGAAATTCAATGAACAAGTCTGATTTATGCCACGGAGCATAAATCTGCAGATGAGGAACCAGCATTAGTTATGGCCTCCAATCCCGTCAGATGCTCAGATCAAGAGCTGGAAATAACAATGCATTCAAACTAAAACTCAAAGCTTTTAAATATACAATCCTTTCCTGTACACTAAGGGCTTGTTTACATATGGCCCTTAACGGAACAAATTTAGGTGTGGGCACTCAGTGCAACTTTCCTATTTATCCCTGAAGAGAGGAAAAATGAGTTTAAATAGTTTAGAAATAGAAAAACATACATAACGTGGAATAAATATGTTCCTAAGAGGAGTTCATTTTGGATTTATTTTACTTGAAATTCACACCTTTCTGAATTCCCAAGTAACTGTCCTGCCTAAGAAGTCTGAGTCCATAGCCCATCCTAATGGCTGGAAGAATACCAGGATAGCAATAGTCCCTTCAAAAGAATACAGAAAATTTAATCCTTCACCTCTCTTTCTCCCTGCAGCTATCGTATACAAGTGTAGAACTTTCTAAGGCTTAACTGAAGATGTAACTTTCTGGTTGATTTAAACTTGGTGTTAGGGCATAAGCAGAGTGTTTATTCAAGAAATCTGTATGATGTCCTTCTTCTATGCACAAGGTCTAAAAATATACTGAGCACTGGGATAATTAATTACTAAGTGAAATGTTAATGCTGTGCCTACATGCATATCATATCTTGCACAAATGGAGCTTCCATGAAGTTTTATCTCATCTGGGGTATAAGATACTGAATCTCTGAAATAGTTCTTTGCAGGTTAACTAACATGAAGGGGTGGAAGAAAGAAACTTATTACCCCATTGGAGCTTCCTCTGATACCCACTGTAGTTCCTGAACTACATACTGTCTAACTTCTAGTCTGAAGAAAAAAAAAAAAAACAAACCTAAAACTAACACATATTTTATTTTGTATTTGGTAGACTAAATTGTAAACATTTTGAATGCTATTCTTGTTATATATATGGGTCTATAACAGTATATAAGTTTTGGAGCATTTATCTTCTGGAGTTTTTTATTGTTTGTTCCAGCTAAGTGCTGAGATTCTTTTAATCTTTCATTACACAGCCTCCATCTTCATGATCATTATCCTTTGCTCTGCTCTGAAGTCTATCCAGTTTGTTTACATTTTTCAGGAAATAAGGTGCCCAGAGCTTTAAGTGCAACATTCCAGGCTCACTTTCACTATATAAAGTCTTTAATCTTCCTGTTCCATGAGAGACATAAATATCTCTGCTCTTTGCAGATCAAGGTTGAAATGGTCCTTTAGCTGCCATGTTACTTTGTAAATTTATCTGATGGGTAAGATAACTAAAAAAAAGAAAGTTTTAGGAGGAAAAAAAAAAAGAGTGTCAGGTGCTGGCACAACTAGAAAGTATTGTTTACCACTCTTACATAAAAAGAAGTTTCTCAGCCTTACCTCCTACCATTACAAACATCCTGATATTAGCTGATTTGACTAAACTGGTTTTACCGATCAGTGGTCACTGATTTAACTGTCCTGCAAACTATCTAAAGTCTTCATAAATGTTATAAGCACTGTTAATCCTCAGATAATCACAAGTAAATCATAATTACTGAAAAGCATTGATTCCAGTAACATCATCCATACAGCACATGTGAATATTGCTGAGAAAATTAAGCCTCAGAGATAACCTCAGTGAGGAGGTCTGACAGTCTAAGTCTTTTATCGTATCACTAAATTAAGTGATGAAAGAACACACTCAAAAAATATTCTGACTGCTTTTAATTGTGATAGCATCCAAACCCCTCAGCTGGGACTTGTGTTTTAGCTGTTACTCTGAGGAATCTGTGCTCCAGGAGCAGAGTCCTGCCCTGACTCACCAGTGGGCTCAGCAGACTACAGGGGACTGTTGGTATGAATGTGTGCTTCTATTGGAGCCAGACAGTTCATAAATAGATAGAGGTACTCCAGTTACTGAGCTTAGAGACAAAATTTTGATGCACACACACCTAGCTTTATGTTCCTCATCCTGCAAGGAACAAAACAATCCCTTAAAGTTGTCCATAGAAACAGCATAAGAGATATTTCACTTACCCTCTCTGGAGGTAAAGCAGCCCATGTAAAATAATGGGTTCTTAGGGAGAAAATAGGTAATTTCAGGCATTTCTGTCTAAAGGTACAGGCATTTCTGTCTTGTTGTCAGAGAGATGTTGCTTTCATAAATACCATGTTGACTTTCCTCTGACAAGAGGAGCCTGATAACACAGGGTCCTGCCTGCTCACTCAGAAAGCAGGCAAACTGGCTTCTCTTACAACCTGAGACACTGCATCCTTCAGCATGCTTCTCATTTCCCAATCGTTATAGCAAAGCACTGCCCCTCAGCACACTTGAGAACATAAGCTCCATGGGAACCAGAAGGGATCTGCCAGGAGACAGATCTTGGTTCCAGAGATTGGCCCAATAAATGATTGAACATTTTCCATCTGACCATTCCTGGAATAAAACCACTGCTGAAGGACCTAAAGGACTGTTCTAATGCAGAGCACAGATATCCAGGGAAGGAGCACACTTACTGATACATCGTATTTCTGCTTTCAGTCACATGGGCTATATAAGGCACCATAACACGAAGGTAGAAAAATTCAGTAAGAAGTCATATAAGATCTGAGAAAGAGTTGTGTTTTCTACTGCTTAGCATTTCCACATATTCAAAAAAAGCATGTTAATTTAATATGGATCCCACTCTTTACATGGATAAATCAGCAGTTATTCAAAATAAGTATAATACAGAAAAGATGAAGAAGAAAGAAGAGAAAAAGAAAGAGAAAGAGAAAAGAAGAAGAAGAAGAAGAAAAAGAAGAAAAAAAAAAAAAGAAAAGAAAAAAAAGAAAAAGGGAGATAGAAAAGCTGGAAAAAAANGGAGAAGAAGAGAACAAAAACGCTAGCTAGGCCCAGTCAGCAAGGACTAAAAGGACAGAAATTTCTTTCCCCACCGTGGCAGTTGATACACTTAAAGCGCAATAAAGCAAAGAAAAATTCTTGTCCACATAAATAAGTTGGTTAAAATTATTCCCTACTACACCACAAGAAGGAATAGCAGACAGGCTTTTCTGAATCACAGGTAATTCCCTGGAATGCTTTGGGGCTAGCATGACTCCTCTTTGCTCCTTATTCACAGCAAAATTATTTAGTTGCTGTCTTACCTTAAAAGACTTTCAGTCCTGCAATGCAGGCAGTGGTGCAAAATGTAGGTAAGCCCTGAAGTGCAGGGAGTTTTAAGAGATAATTCAGATGAGCTCAAAGGACAGATTATGTGGTCCTGTTAGCGCTCACCTACTACAGAGAAGGGGAAAGGTGATAAAGGATTATGAGAGAAGGCTGCAGTATAGTAGACTTGCTGCTTACTGACACTATTTTTTATTTCAGTAAAGATCCTGTTATCTTGTCATTTCAGTAGAGCTCCTGTTATCTTGTCCAATCAACTATGAATTATCTGCCTTTCAAAGAAGCCGCTTTGTGCCTGGTTTGTGGAAGCAGTGTAGTTTATTGCCACATTTTGGAGAAGATTGGCACTGATAGGCAATCACTTTCTCAGAAAAAGATTTAAATACGTCAAGTGCATTATTTCTCCAAATGTAGATTCATAGATTTATCTACAGATTATTACAAATCAAATATTTTCATAAGATGTATTAGGACAATTGGCATTGTTCTAATTCTTGTTTTTGTAATTTGACAAGGTTCTATTTTCATTAAGGTTCAAAAATTTTATTATAAAACGGAAGCTATTTCAAGAGAAAAGTGTACCTTTTCATTTGAAATTGTGATGCTTTTATAACTAAAAAAAAAACTATAAATTATAATTAAAAAAAAAAACTAGAGAGGAACTTTGTCAGAATTAGAGATTTAGTATCCTTTCTCTCAATCTCCCTTTTTATTTTCATTTTTAAATCACTACCCTCCCTGTAGATATTTAGTTAAAAATTTCCAATCAGTTTTGTCATTTTTAATGCTTTATCCACTTTTAAAAATGCTCTTTGGGAAACACCACGCTTAAAAACTATGGGGAAAAAGGTAAATGTAGTATTTACTTATATAAATGCTTGCTTGAAATAGTCAAAGCACCTCACTCATCTCAGTCCTATTACCATCAAACAGTGTAGTTTTATATGCAATTCAGCAGTCTGGAAAGCAGTTGCATATTTTGTCCTTATGCCCAGGAAAAATGAAACCAGAAAAACAGTGTGAGATCCTCTAAAACATAGAAAATTAAGTTTGATAATGAAACAAAAAAAAACCTGTCCTTTAAATGATCCTCAATACTTTGAATATGGGCTAGGTTTTTCTGGCTATTCTTTTCAATAGTTAGTTTTTCAAAGCAGGTCCTATGACAGAGATGTGATATGACATAATGTTATTCCAGTGTACAATTGAGCTGAACATAAGAAAATGTGTTGTCAAAACCACTGCTTTATATAATGTTTTTTTTTTTCTTTAGACAAATAAAATATTTAAGATATTCCTGTCTTACTGCTTTGTTTCTGTATGTACCCATGACATCTTTTCTCTTGCAATGTGTCAGTGTGTTAATTTTGACTGTGAGCCAGATGTATCCAGTCCCACAATGTTGCTCAGAGTATGACCTTCTGATCTGTAACAGGTCCAGTCCCACCTCCTGTCCATGCACCACTTCCATGAAGCTGTATAATATGCAGGTCACTTACGAAGTTACTCTAAATCTGAAAATAGAGGAACAATTTCAAAGTGAGAGGAAAAACTTGTCCAGGAAGTTGTAGGGAACACGAGTAGTCATATATCTTAATGGATACTTCTGGTCTACAAATGGAAATTTGAAGGATCATTCTCCTTTCCTGTTTCCATTTCTTACCAGTATTGTTCTTTGGCATCAGCCTTGCTGGAGTGAAAATCCTCAGCATGCATAAATAAATATCTTCTCCTCAGCATCAACTACCTGGGTTGCTCTGCCTTGTAAACCTTTGCTTTTTGTTTGGTGTAATCACAGGGAATTGACACCTGTCAAAACAGAACAGCTGTTGCTTTCATAAGTATAGGCAACCTTATAGGCAAATGAGGGTCTGCATCAGAAGGTGATAGTGAATTTTGACTGGAATTCTGCAGGAGACTTTAAGATGTGTGTGAGCGCAGACTATATTTTATATAAGTTATTCCATGAGAGAGGGACAGGAAGGTGAGCTGAGGGCTGAATCAAAGAATCACAGAATCTCCTGTGTTGAAAGAGACCCACAAGGATCACCGAGTCCAACTCCTGGCTTCACACAGCACCACCCAAACCCAAACCCCGTGTCTGAAAGCGGTGTCCAAATGCTCCCCGAGCTCCTGCAGCTTGGGGCCGTGCCCACTGCCCTGGGGAGCCTGTGCCATGCCCACCACCCCCTGGGGCAGAACCTTTTCCTCACCCCCAGCCTGACCCTCCCCTGACACAGCCCCATGCCGTTCCCTCGGGCCCTGTCGCTGTCCCCACAGAGCAGAGCTCAGCGCCTGCCCCTCCGCTCCCCTGGGAGGGAGCTGTAGGCCGCCATGAGGCCTCCCCTCAGCCTCCTCTGCTCTGGGCTGAGCAAACCAAGGGACCTCAGCTGCTCCTCACCCACCTTGCCCTTCAGACCCATTCCATCTTTGTAGCCCTCCTTTGGATGCTCTCTAACAGTTTTATGTCCTTCTTATGTTGTGGCACACAAACCTGCACCCAGTACTCAAGGAGAGACTGCACTGGTGCACAGCAGAGCAGGAACAATCCCTTACCTCACCTGGCTGGCAGTGCTTGGCCTGATGCACCCTTTTGGTTAGCCCTTATGTTTGTCCCTTTTGGCTGCCAGGGCACATTACTGACATATATTCAATACACTGTAAAGTCACCATAAAAGGTGACACATGGTTAACTTTAGCTGGATCTGTTCTGTTCTGAATCCTGAGTGTAGAATTATCTTGATGTGAAATATCTTTGTGTCTAAACTGGCTCTGCTTGAGAACAGTGGTGTAACTGAGACACCAAGGCAGAAAGAACGAGGTCCTGCAGAAAAACAGGAAGAAAGGATAACAAGCTAAATTTAATGGTTACTAATTTCACTGATTATAATGAAATTTCTTTATTTTCCAGTTATCTTCTTTTAATGGCTCTTACTGACATTTCAAAAGTCTACAGACTGCTAAACTCTGTGATTTAATGTATCCAAGGCTATAAAATAAACTCACATTGGTAGAGAATTTTTTTTTTTTTTTCAGCTAGCAGAAGAGATTGAATACTCAGTTATGAGGAAATTTTACAGATTATTCCATTTGCCTTAAATCTCTTCTGCATTTTAGGATCCATGTGCAAACCTGACTCACCAGGAATTTAGATATTTTGCTCTTCTCCAGATCTCTTCTGTCAATATAAGGCAAATAATTTCTTTATTGAAAGATGAACTGTGCTGAAATCAGCCAAATACCCACTGAAGACTGAAGCAGCATTTCAGGAATATAGTACATTTAATGTAAGCCAAAAGCAAGCAAGTTTTAAAATATTTTCACCAGTATACCTTCTGATTTTAGAAACTTAAATTGAGGATTTATTGTTTTAGAGTACACTGTCTTCAACGCATTCTTTTTCTTTCTCCACAAAAAAATGTAACAGATTATCAGGATATGAGGAGAGAAACAAAGAGAAAAAAACAATGCTTCTAATTAGGCTTTTCAAATGGAGAGAGTTGATGAGTGTACCAGAATTCAGCATGCAGATCATAAATTCGCTTTCAGGAAATTATATAACTCATGGTAATCTCATTGTTTTGGATGGAGAAAATGGAGAATTTTCTGATACAAATTCACTCTTCTCTAGGCTCCAGTAGAGTGTTCAATAGTTCTTTTGCTTTCCCATAGATATATTATCTCTCTTTCAATACAAAATAAGCAAACAAACAAACGGATATCATAGAATTGTCAGGGAGGATCATCAGCATCAGTGGATAAGGGAAGAGCAACTGATGTCATCTACCTGGACTTGTGCAAAGCATTTGACACTGTCCCACATGACATCCTGGTCGCTAAATTGGAAAAGCATGGGTTTGATGGATGGACCACTCGCTGGATAAAGAACTGGCTGGATGGTCGCACCCAGAGAGCAGCTCAGTGTCAGAATGGAGACCGGTGACGAGTGGCAGCTCTCGGGGATCGGTACTGGGACCATTGCTGTTTAACATCTTTGTTGGTGACATAGACAGTGGAATCAAATGCACCCTCAGCAAGTTTGCAGATGACACCGAGCTATGTAGTGCCATTTGCATGCTAGAGGGAAGAGATGCCATCCAGAGGGACCTGGACAGGCTGGAGAGGTGGGCCCATGCCAACCTCATGAAGTTCAACAAGGCCAAGGGTAAGATCCTGCACCTGGGTTGGGGCAATCCCAAGCACAAATACAGGTTGGGCGAAGAATGGCTGGAGAGTAGCTCTGAGGAGAAGGATTTGGGGGTGTCAGTAGATGAAAAACCCAACATGAGCTGACAATGTGTGCATGTAGCCCAGAAGGCCAACCGCATCCTGGGCTGCATCAAGAGAAGCGTGATCAGCAGGGCAAGGGAGGTGATTCTGCCCCTCTCCTCTGGTGTTGTGAGATCCCACCTGGAGTACTGCATCCAGTTCTGGGGCCCCCAACACAAGAAGGACATTGAGCTGTTGGAGGGGGTCCAGAGGAGTGCCAGAAGATGGCCAGAGGGCTGGAGCACCTCCCCTACGAATGCAGGCTGAGAGAATTGGGGTTGCTCAGCCCGGAGAAGAGAAGGCTCCGAGGGGACCTGATAGCGGCCTTCCAGTACCTGAAGGAGCCTACAGGAGAGCTGGGGAGGGTCTCTTTAGAAGGGCATGGAGCGATTGGATGAGGGGTTATGGCTATAAATCAGAAGAGGGGAGATTTAGGCTAGATATTAGGAAGAAATTCTTTACTGTGTGGGTAAAGGATTAGCATTATGTTCTAACTGATTTCTCTTATTCCTGGCTCACTGCAATAAACTTTTAGCCTTAATCAAATTTTCAAAAAGACAAGAGGACTGATTCTTTCTTACATTTCTTCCTACATAGTCATTCATACATAAGCATATATTTAACACTGTTGATCAGGTATACTAATGTGTGACACCTCATTTATACTCTGCAAAGATGAACACAGAATAGACAGAGCAATGGAAAAGGATATACAAAAGTAAAAATCTTTTGGACACTGAAGGTAAACTCTGTCCATGCACCCATGAATCTCTATCATCTGTAACAGGGTAAATGAGTGCATGTAATTAGAGGCAAAAACTGTTGTAATTGCTAAAAATAATCCGCTTATATGTTCTAGGTAGACTTTCAAATAAGAGAAACTTAAGTTTCAGAACATATTTTTGATATTTCTCACTTCATCACTTAGAAGGCAGAATGAGGGAACAATGAGGATCTGGTAAGAAAATAAAGGATATTGTCAACTGACATCAGTTTGTCATTTTCTCCTACTTTAGACTGAAAATATTTCACAGAAAAGTAAGAGGAGCAGGTGTTATAATAAGAAAACATTGACTTTTGTGGTAGCCTTTAATCTCTCAATATGAAAGAAAATATCTTCTATGTACCTAAGAAAAATCAGCCCATGATTCAATATCAGACAAGTGGTAACATCTGGTCTGGCTCTAGTCTTAACATATAATAGGAGAATTTTAATTCCTGTGAATTTCTTTCTTTGTGTTATTTTAGATTTTACTTTAAGACAAAAGAAAAAAACTCTTTAAAGTAAGAATATTAAAAGATCAAACACATATTTTTCATGTATATCTAAACTATTTTTTTCTGATCATCTATCTAGAGAATGAATATTTTTCTGCTGGGTTTCTTGTCAGGTAATTTTTCCTTTTTGTCATTAATATTCTCTATTTTTACCTTATAATCAATAAATTTTATTTCCTTTTATGCCATAAAGTTAAAGATAAGCAAAACGCAATATCTAATACAAAGCTAGCCTGTTGTGCTTCAAATTATTTCAGCGGCTGGGCAGCAGGATACAGATGGCCTGATTTGCTCACTTGCAAGAGGTATCTTTAGTTTATTCGGCTTTAGTGGGTATTTGAGTTCTAGGTAAAAATATTGATTTTTTTATTCCTAAAACACACACACAGAGCACAAAAAAAAAAAATCCAAACTACAGCATAACAAACAAATATACAAAACACTTCAAAGCAACACTGATATAGGAAGATTAAAATATCCAAATGCTAGAAAACGTGAGATCAATCAAACCTTTCTCTGTAATTTCCAATAGGGGGCAATAATTCTAGTCTGTAAACAGGCAGTTTGAGTTAAAAGAAGCAAGGCTGAAATACAAACCTTTTTACACTGACTTCAGCAGAGACAAGATTTTCCCCTGATCTTCCAAAACATTAAGCACATATAATATCCCCTTTAAGTCTGAACCATTATTACTTCTGGTTTATATCCTAAAATAAAAGAATCTCAGATTGCTAGCCAAGAGGAGAAACATTTGGTAGAGTTAAGATAGTCAGACTTTTCATACTAAAAAGAGCAGCTGTGCTTATTCTCTTTGCCTGAAATCTATCAAATTTTTCAGCAGAATTTATCAAAAAGGTCAGGCTGTTCCTAATCCCTGAAGAAGTAAAAGTAATTCATTAGAGAAACTGTATGAACACTTGCAGTTTGTGAAAATAAATAAGCATAGAAATCTATTAAAAATACTGGAAGCGCAGGCTCTTGACCCACACACTTTATTCCTGCAGTAGCTTCACCACTGAGAAGTAGACCTTCTTAAAGACACCCTCTTCTTGCTAATCACTTCTCTGCAACGTTTCTAAATGTGGGCTTTTGGTATTTTGTTGTTTTGCATGTGTGTGTGTGCATGTGTTTTTGTTGTTTTTGTTGTTTTTGTTGTTTTTATGCTGTAAGATTGGCAGAGAAATTTGTTTTCTATAGCAACTCTATAGATATAGTCATTGTCGTATGTATCCTGAATATGTCCAACCAGAGCAAAAAATATGCTCCGTATATTTTTCTCAGATGTATGCAAATTTGCAACTGGCTGCTTTTACAAACTTCAGCTTGTCCGCAAATAATTGTCATACTACTAAAAATATATACAACTTCTTTTATCTTGCTATGTAGTGTCACATAAATGTTCTCAGTCAGACCTGTACAGTAAAGAATTAAGGCACAAAGCTTTCACATTTACATCCACATTAAGGCACAAAGCGGAACATTTACTCTTACTGGATAAAATATCAATTTCATTTGGACAGGGATAGTGTCAGGATGAACAGGAACCAGAGGAGAGTGATCTTTTGGGTGATCAGTAAAAATTCCAAGTTAAGGCTTATAATTATTAATACAAATATTAATGAAGGGAAGTGACTCCAAAAGTACCATGGAGAATGTTTGTCTGTTTCCAAATTGCTCTCCAACTGACTGTATGTTATGATTTAACCCAGCAAGCAGCTTAGTACCACACAGTCATTTGCTCACTCCCCCAAGTGGGATGGCTAGGAGAACTTGTGGGTTGAGGTAATGATAGTTTAATAGGACAGAAAAGGGAGGAAATCATCATAATAATTAATATTATTATTATTAATAAAAGAATGTGGAAAGCAAGTGATAAACAGTGCAATTGCTCACCACCCACCAACAAATGCCCAGCCAGTCCCTAAGCACAGGCAGCCCCATCCCGGTCAGCTCCTCCAGTTTTACTGTTCAGCAAGAAGCTATATGGTATGGGATATCCCTATGGCCAGTCTGGGTCAGCTGCCCTGGTTCTGTCCCGTCCCAGCTCCTTGTGTACCCTCGGCTCCTATGTGGCAGGGCAGCATGAGAATCTGAAAAGACCTTGACTCTGTGTAAGAACTGCTCAGGAACCACTAAAACATTGGTGTGTTATCAAGTTTCCTAGTATCCCAAATCCAAAACACGGCACCATACCAGCTACTAGGAAGAAAATTAACTCTATCCAAGTGTAAACCAGTACACTGTAATGGTCCAGGTTTCTTCCAAAGGTATTGCATTTCAGTCTAGAATGCTTACAGAACCAGTTACACTTCCAGATGCATAACTTACACTAATTTGAAGATATAGAACTCAAGCTCTCTCAAAATTTTAAGACATACTAATATTTCAAAAAGAAGTCATTAATTTGGCTTGTTCTTGTACCAGTAATTTCTTGATGAAAACAAGCAATAATAATTTAGTTTGAAAACATGAATGATTTTCATCAATCATTATGCTCTCTTCTGTGTAGTGTGAATTACAGTTGTTCATATCTAGTAATCAAGAAACAGGTCATATCATTTATCGCAGATATATCTCTAAGGCAGAAATGCATTGCCGTAGTTTTATTAAAGAGATTACTTCTGGGAACTGTGCTGCATTTCAAGAAAAATCTTTTCCAAAAGGACAGTGAGCACAAAAAAAAAAAAAAAAAAAAAAAAAAAA
>VXAV01008275.1:0-46310 GCA_013399715.1 Alectura lathami
TTTTCTCGTATCATGTTTGCTCCTCGCTCAGTGCAGGTAAATTGTTGCTTAAAAGGGGTTATCATGGGTCAGGGGGTCTCAGACATTAAATTTTCATTCCAGAAGTACAGGTTGATGGTAAACATGCTAAGGGGTGCAACAGTTTGTGTTGAAAACATAAAAAAAAAAAAAAAAAGGGGGACAGCTACAAGATTTCAGAATGCTGATTTGCTGAAAGAGGAGATTCACTGAAATCAGCTGGTCACATGAAAAAAAGTCTGTTTTCCTGAACTGACATGTCTGCTTTGGGAAAAATTATCTTCTAAAAATATCCACCAACTACCTGTCATATTGTTAGATACACCCTTTTAGACTTATGTCCCCTGTTTTGCATTCAAAATATTTCCACAGAGCTCCTCTCAAGCCTGCTGCACACTGCTCCCCAGTGCATACACCTCTGGCAACTCCCTCCTGGCCTGGAGGTCCCTTCTGCCCCAAGCTCCCCTGCTTCGTTAGCGCAGGACGTAATGAGTTCTGCCAGTTCCTGTGGTTCTGTTGCTGCTACAACTCGTGCTATCACCATTCAGCAAACACAGCCGAGGTGTCAGTTACCAGGAGACTCTCAGCCTTTCTAATCTAATTTTTCAATAAGGAAAGTTTGGCTCAGAGCTCCAGGGAGTATTTGACTGTTTGCCCTCCTGTTCCAGCCATGCAGAGATGAGACCGTGTTGCTCTTTCTGTTGTGGCAAGGCTTATTTAAGAGGTTCCTATTCTCCCTTTCCTCATCTGAGTATGTTAGGGCAGTGCTAACATTTATGGGCAAGAGAAAGTCTCAGCCTTTGTGACTGTCCATACCAAGGAAATGAAAATCAAATGAATCAGCAAATCAGACCAGTGGTATCAGCTGGGAAGTTTTAATATAGGGAGAACTTTTAAATTTACAGCCTTATTGTGTCATTCTTTGTCTTGGTTAACCTAAGCTTTGTTGCAATGTCTGCAAAATATGAATATTCCAGTCTTGCCAAGGATGCCAGTCATCCACCCCCACTGCTGGGTGATGGTGTGGGACATTCACCTCTGCCTGCCCTACCTCCCTCCCACTCCTTGTTGGAATTGAAGAGTGGAGGGCTAATGCTGAACTTTCAGTCCCTGTCTCAACTCATACCTTACCTGGGGATCACAGCGGGCTCACGATGAGTTACTGGCCCTTTGCCTCTTTTGGGCCAGCTCCTTCATGGACTTCCCTGTATACTTCCGTTCCTCCAAGCTGAATTCCAGGCTGTAACACCAGCCTTCACATTCCCCCTATGAATTGCTGGCAAATCCTTCCTCTTCTTGCTGTAGGAACCCCATGGACCTTGCTGTAACTCCTGACAAATCCATCTCTTTGGTTGTTGTGGCCAATGCACGATCCTAACATTACCTCCATGCTGTGCTTAATGCTGACAGCCTTGGATATCCCTGTAGAAGAGCGAGCCTTTCACTCAGGGTCACTCTTACATCCTGTGCAGGATGAAAGTTTGTGTTTTGTTGGGTTAGTTAGGTGCAGGAGAGACACAAGAGCTACTGGGATGTGGGCAGATGATGGGGTTGGTGAGTCTTTTCTGCCTCGGTCACTGAGGTCTGTGCTGGCTCCCGCACAGCCTGCTGGGGCAAGGGAAAGCTAGCACAGCACAGGACTGCTTTCCCTAAAACCAGTTTGGTGGCTCTAGCAGGTTTCTGGACTGTTGTGAAGGTGATGATCAAAGCTTCAGTTGGGAATAGGAGCAGGTATAATGAAGGACAGAAGAGCTGCTCTGAAACACTTCCCTAATCCCTGCAGTTTAATGCAGCGCTAACAAGACTTCCCCCTCTGCCAGAAGAAGCTCTTCCTGCCTACGCAGGGCTGGCAGATCCCAACAAAAGATCGAGCCATCATGTCCTTGTGGGGCTGAGCTGCCAGCCCCATTCCTGATCGTTGCTGTAACTGCTGATCAGAGCTGAGTCACGTTAACTTTCCTCCTGTAAGCTGCTTAGTGGTGCTGGCACAAGTAATTTCCTTAGCCCTCTGAGCCTTCGTTGTTACAACATGGATAGCAGCCAACACCAGCCAACACCACTGTGTGCCCAAGGCCATCACAGCCAGAGAACTAACCATGGACGAAGCCCTCATCCTGTATTCAGTTGTGAATTTGACTGTTTTAGTTCATAATAACAATCCTAGCCCTACTCAAACCACAAGTACTAGCCTTACAGCTGCAGCTTGAAAGATTCCAGCTAGTCTAGCTCCTGCAGAGTCCCCCATAGTGGGAGGAAAACTCAGGCTAGCAGAACTGGCCATAAAATGCTGATCCCTGCCTGTGCCACTCTCATCCCCGCAGGATCTGTAGGCAGGATCTGGACGTAGGTAAACCTTTTGCCTCCATGTGTCTCTTGGCAAGGTGTTCCACATATGTGAAAAAAAAAGCTTTGGTTGCTTTGAATTTGGCTCCTGCTCCCTTCACCTGATGGTCCCGAGATCTTTAATGGATAGAAGCAGTTTGGGGCAAGTCATACTTCACTGCTGTAGCTATGGTCAGCTTGATTCTCAGCTCTGAAGAGGGGGACACAGAAAGCCCTTAACCCAAAAGGAAACTATTTCAAGTGAAGGTCCCAGAAGGCTCCCTGAGGTCCTCACTTCTTTGCAAACTAAGTCACACATACAGGTACTGGAGATGGAAAGGCTGGGGGACAGGGACAAAAAAACATCTATCCAAAATGGCAGAAATCAGCTTTCTTTCTTCAGAAAGAAAGTCAAGGCTGAGATCCCTCTGACTGAGCAGGGGGAGAGTCAAGGCCGACATGGTTCAGCTTCTGACCATAGCTGAGAAAAGGACCAGTGTCTCCAGCTGGGTTTGAAGTTGCCCTCTCAAATCACGATTTCCATCCTGCTGGAGCATGCTTATTGGCATTTCTGAGAGTGTTGTGATACCTGAGTGCAGTACTCAGCCAGCCAGGCATAGCACAGTAAATGTCTGCCTCGTGTATCTCCACCCTTTCTCTCCTCCCAATGATTAATTATTGTTGAACTGGTCCTTTAATATTTAATTGTCACCTTGGCTCCTCTTTCCATCTCCTCCCTTCTCAAGTGTCTCTGTGCCTCTTTTAGGCTGTCCCTTGCACTTTCTCTGGGCTTCTTCTCCAAATCAGCTCCATGCCTTAACCCTGCACGAGAGAAGCCCGTCTCCCTGCTGAGCCCAAACTAAGCCCATGCAGCATCAGCACGATGTGACACCTCCGCTGGAGTCCGTGAGGAGTCTTCAGTCGAGTTCAGACCCCGGAGATGAGGTTGGTCTTTAGAGTTTGCTTTTGAGTTCTGCTGGCGAAGGGAAGTGAGATGGTTCGTTAGGTTTTAATGGGTGGGATGAGAGGCACTCATGGGCCAGGAAAACAGCCACCGTGTTTGCCATTTCTTTCTTCCTGCATTAGACTGGAGCTGGGTCCTGTTGCTGTCGATGTAGCCCCAAAGCAACCCTGTGTCAAATAAGTTGGACCCTTTCTCATTCACAAGGTGCACAAGACCATGTCAAGAGCCATCTGGCTCTTGGCTTGCTCATTTGCACTTTTCACATCACAGCTAACAGGCCACTGGGTTACTCGTGTCCTCCTCCTAGATCTGGGCTGAAGCCATGTGCTAAAATGGGAACCACCCTTGGCCCCTGCTGATGACAGCTTGCACCCAGGGCGAGCCAGGTGCTGTCTGCCACTCTCCATGCTTTCCCCAAGGACTGCATTTTCATAAAAGACGAAAAGAACCTGCTTGACTGGCTGTCCCGGCCACTTTCTGCATCTTGGCACCCTTCCCAAGGCTGGATTGTGTGTCCTACATCTGAAGGCTGGGGTAGCAAATGGGGTCAGCAAACCTGCATTTGGTCCTGCTGTACGTCTGGAAATGGGAAAAGGGAAGAGGCCAGATCCTCTTACTGTTGTTTTGCTTGCAACTACTTCAGAGGCCCTACAGCAGAATTACGAGTTTTTCAAGAGTGGAAGACATCGAGTCAGGTCATGAGATCACAAATTATTCGAGGCGGCATTAAACACTGGTAGGCAGAAATTGTACCCACAGGACATATGGCAATAACCTGCAGGGAAGGGGAAAAGAGGGGACAAATATGTTCTTCACTGGAAACAGGGCTGCTTTGCCCATTCTGAGAGGTTTCTGTGCTATGATTGGCATTGCTGTGTGAAAGCAACTGCTTTCATACCTTAGCTTCAGTAATGTTCAATTTCATTGTATATTGATACATTTCAAAATGAATGCCTCAGCAGTCCTTTGAGCCCTATGAGTGTCTGCAACTAAAGCCCATTTAAAGCTTCTGGCTCATACCTCCTCCCAGCCTAGGGAATATGCTGACCTTTCTTCTGGCTGGCTTGAGGAAACGCCTGAGAGTCCTTTTTATCCGGCAGTTGCAGCTGGCCAAAGGACCAGAGCAGGGGGTGAGCAAGGCAGGGAACTTTGCTCTGTGGCTGATATGAAAGATGCCTCCAGGCTGTCAGCAGCCTCTTCTTTGATAATCTGCATGTTCCACCCCTTCCTGCATCAGCCAGGGCTGGAGAGGGGTTGCTAGTTGCTCAGGAGCCCTGGGCAGCATGATCTGAGAATTCACTGCTGCATACAGCAGCACAGGAGTGCCTCTGAAACTGGGCCACGTGGCTTATCTGCAGTCCTGATACACGATATCCAAGCAGCCTCTCAGAGAAGCCAGAAATTAAACTCCTGCAGTGGGCTTTTTGGCAGCTGGCTCCCAGCTTCTCCCAGCAGTTACCGAGTGCCATCTGTTGACTGAAGGGTGGTCATGCAAAAAATGGAAGGGAGCCAAGGTGAAGATGGTTGCAGAGCACTTGGGAGAAGCATTGGTGTGGGACTGAGAGGCTTTGGAGGAGTTTCACAGGGTGCAAAAGAAAAAGGAAGAAGGGTTCAAGGCAAGGTGATTTCAACTGTTCTGATAAAGGGATGCCAGGAATACTTCCTGGGGCAGTCATGTTCATGTTGACAGAGCAATCAGATTCTTTCCTTCAGCCTTTGTGCAAGAGACAAACAGCCTTGCTGTCAAAATGTGCAGCAACACAATCTGCAATCTGCTGGATGCTATCCTGGAGCTGGGTGGTTGTAGACTGCTGTCAGAATTTTTTTTTTTTTTTTTTTTTTTTTTGTNGAGGCTTTGCAGCACACAGCTAGAGAAAGGGATTATTTCACAGTTGTGAGCACAAAATGGACAGCTCATTGCTCTGACATCCTTCCTTTGCCCCATAAAACCTCCAGCAAACTTTGCCCTGAATGGAGGTCAGGGCCCCCGAGCGGGCAGCTGGCGGCTAAGCTTAAGGGCGGTCAGCCAGCCCCCTCATGTCCTCTTGATTCCTCCAGCTTTCAGGCTTTTCCTGAAAGCAAACCTCCACCCATTACAGGGACAGTTGTCTCGGGCTGCTGATAGTTGGCAAAAGCTGACACATCCCCCTTCCATAAGGTGGAAACTGCAGAGCCACCCTGGAGTGTCCATGCTGGGTATGCCCCATGGCTTCTGCTCTGAGCAGGCTTCAGAGATGGCACAAGCCAGCCCACAGGAGCCAGAGCACAATAAACAGCTTGGAAAGAGGTCATGCTGCTTATTAAAGGTCTTTTGGTGCCTTTAGAAGGATAAAGGGATTACCTTGGGGGTGGTGGACAAATTCCTGTGTGAGTAATTCACCTGTTTCCTCCAAACATCCTTACTGTCATGCACGGATGCAATATACGCTCACTGTCTGAAGTGCTCTGTCAAATTGATACATTCTGGGAATAGCTGCCATTAGCTGCCTGTGAGAGCAGTATTTATGTGCTTCAGCCACCAAGGTTGGTGTGCTCATGTGGACAATTTTCAATGTCCTGAGGTCCTGTAAGACCACTAAAATATCTTGCATCCAGCACACCCTTCTCACTGGAGCAGGAGACTGGGGACTATCTCTGGCTATTCTCCTTCCCATGTGGGTCTTGGTGCTCCCCAGAATCAGGGTGATGGTCCTGGAGGGTCACCCTTACCCTGAGGAAGGCATGGATCCCATGGGAAGGCAGCACTAATCCCAGGAACGACACTCACTTTAAAACAAAGCGGAGTTCAGAGCAAGGCCTCAAGTTGAGGACAGCCCTGGTGTTATTGCAGCCCTTTCTGACCATAACACCATGAATAAACAAACATATGTGCATGTATAGAACCCCATAAATCTCAGCATATTTATAGGGCTTGGCTTTATGAATCCTGTGAGTATACCAGGAGCACCAACAGGTCCCCAAACCTGCTGAAGCTGCAGTCACTGCTCCTTTGACTGGCCCCTTTTGCCCTGGGGTTTCTGTGGCCACAGCTTTAACCAAATATTCATCTCGTCTGTCTCAGATGACAATGCAGAAGTAGATGCCTGTCATTTATGCCACTCAGACAGGGTAAAGGACTGCTGAGAAGTGTCAGCTGAGGACAGTGGAGTAGCCAACACTGCCCTGGAGGAAACTGCAGCTCTCCAGACACATTAGCAAAGGCAAGGGTATTTTGGGGCTCTTCATGCATGCTCATGGCACTGCTTGTCACTGGAAGAGCTTGGCCATGCCATCAATAACAGCAAGAACCAGGGATGGCATGGCCATGAGATCTGTGGAAACTGCTTGTGAGCACTTAGCTCAAGCTTTGACAGGTTGGGCATGACGAGCACCCTACTGTGATCCACGGGTAGCACAGCAGACCCCACTGCACAAGGCATTTACCTTGCACTGTGCAAACAACCCAGCCTTAGTATTTGGGATAAGTGTGTGGATCTCTGTGTTAACCTACACCTGGGTTTTGGTGATGTGTGCAGATTCCTTGAGCTCAGAAACATGACCACCAACAAGACATGGCAGCGGCACTGGACAAAATGTTTCTGTGATCATTGACTCCCTGACTCAGCCCAGCAGCATCTCCCACGGCTTACTCCGTCCCTCTGGCACCCAGCCCAACCAAAACCAGGCCACCATTCTTCTCTCACAAGAGCCTATGCCCACTTGGAAACCCAAGGCAGCATCCTCCCTGCTCCCTCTGGCTCAGGTGGGTTCCCAGGGCAAGGAAAGTCTCTGCGTGCCTCCACACCTGCACAGCTTTGTCCATCACAAATCTCTTGCTGAGCACCTGGACTCTAGCAGTGCTCTTGTGTCTTTCTCCAAAGCTTCCATCCACAGCTGAGTCTTCATTTTTTTCCTCAATCCTGATTCCAGAAGCACTGCCTGGGGAATTATTTCAATTTACTTTCATCATTGGAAAAGCTACTAATTAATACGGGTCAGTCCTTCCCTCTGAGCGCTTTTGCTAAGCCATGCTTCCCCCTCCTTGAGCAGCCTTGATCTCCAGTAGTTACAGCTAAGTGCAGAGGAGGGGCCAGATTCAAAGTTCTTCAAAGTCTTTTGAAGGCTGGCTTGAACCGTGCTGGATTTGGGGTTGAACTTCCTGGACTGTCTGAGTGGATGACCTGCTCACAAGTGTTAGAGGGGATAGGTACCAGCAGCAGACCTGCTCCTTTCACCTGCTGGACCACACAAACAGATCTGTCATTGAGTTTGGGGTGGGTGGCAGTCCTCAGGCAAGAAAATATTCCCCCATGTGCTTCCAGCTCCTGTTCACCTCTTGCTGGATGTCAGAAGGTGAAGGAAAAGGCACAGGTTGGCACTGAGGGAAGACACAGCACATGGCCAGGGCGTGGTCTGAGATGAGGGTTACGAGAGTGGCAACCCAAGACACAGCAGTTCAATGCTGCCTGTTTTCAGAAAGCCCCTCTGTGACTCTTGTGGGGTCCTCCTGGCAGCTTTCAGCTGGGGACTTTCTTGGGGACCTTCACCCTCAAGCATGTGTGTTCTGCCACTCACGGTGCCGGCTGACAACATCCACCCCACAACATCGCTTCTCCTCCCTCCCTGAATTAAAGACACATTTTAAAAGCAGGGAAATAAAAATAAAGAGAAAAAGGCAAGTCTGGCACTTGTTTCCCATGAAGGCTCATGCACGTACTCGCAGTGACAAGACATTCAGGACCACAGATATTTCCACAATTCCCCACCAGGCGTGCAACTAGCCATGCATAACAAATAACACGACCCCATGAATGGCCACGAAGCGAAGTCAAGCTGTTTGCCTGATCCATTTTGCATTGTTCGCCAAGCTTTTCCCACTTTGAATGAGGGCTTGTGGCATCAGGAAGTTAAAAGGAGTCAGGAGGGGGGAAAAGGGGGAGTGTTTCTTTTAAAAAGAGAGTGAGATTGGAGAGGAGGACACAGGCACTCAAAACCCTGTCTGTGCTTGGTATATTAGGCAGCCAGTGCTCTTGGCTGGGAGCCCAGACGAGGCTTTTGTAATCAAAACATGATCTTGTATGCTGTGCAACCAGTGCTGAGAAAGGCCGTCTGATGGCTCTCCTCTTTTAGCTCTGCGCTGGAATCCGCCAGGCTTCGCCGCCGACGTCCGATATGCACCGAGCGGTGAGTGCCGCCTTTGTGGGTCCCAGGAGGGCACGGGACAGCGGGGTCTTGTACCCGAAAAGGCCCTGAAATGCCTTGCACTCAGGGTGGCCTTTTGCTGTTTGGAGCTTTGTTATTTTTATTCCTCGCCCGCCTGCCAGCAGGCACCGGGAGCAAACGAACCCTGCTGCGTCACGGAGGGGTGTCAGGGGGCAGATTTGGGGTGCTGGGGGGCGCGTGGAGATTGCCAGAGCAGGTTGCAGTGGTTGCTTCGGGCCAGTGTGCCTCTAGGGTGGGTGGGAGATGGGAACAGATAACAGAAAGCCACGGAGTGCTGGATGTTGCCTATCCCGGCAAGGGTTGCAGCTGTCAAGCCAGAGGATATTTCTTAAAAAGAGCGGATGCATTTGCTTACGCAGAAGAGTGTTAGCTACAGCCCCTGCTCCTCTCTTCTCCTCCCTCCCCCCCACCTTCTGTCTTTCTCTGCTTTCCACCCTTGCTGCCTCTAAGGTCTCTTGCTGCAGCAGCAGACAGCATGCAGGAAAACCCTGCACGCAGCGCCAGCCTAGAGCAAGGCATCCCTCCAGCCCCCCATGTGCTGCACAGTGCCTGTGTGTGTGTGCCACTAAGCGAGGCGCCGGCATTTAATGGAAGCACGAAGGCGCTCACTGCCTGTTTCTTCTTGTGTGACATTTTAGTTGTGATAGAAAAAGGCCTCTTGTTCTCTCTGCCTTGCTATCTAGGAGGCACCGGGCTTTCTGATTCAAAGCCATCGTACGTTTGTTCTGCCAAAGCCATTTATAACTCTCCTGTCACTGTGACATACGGGCACCTTGCTTCCCCGGAAGAGCTTCGTTCTGGGGAGGGCACGCTGCAGCCACTTTTCACCCTGAGCACCAGCTTCAGCAAGGGCTGGGGTGACGGCTTCGTTCCAGAAGCGGAGAAGAGGGCACGTCCCCGCTATCGGCTGGCCGGCGGCGGCTGCTGAGCTAACGCTGACTTGGCTGAACTGTACAATGGGCGAGTCCCAGCCATCTTTTGCTTGTTAAAAGCACAAATACAATCTCTGCAGGAATTTTAAAATTCTTCCTGAGCAGGCAGCTCTGTCAGTCCTCCTTCAAAGCAATTTGAGGATGAAAGGGGTGTGTTTGAGGGCATGCACCTCTTTGATCCCACCCTCAAGCAGCCAACGCCCCAGCACTCGGCAAACACCGAACCTGCCAATTTAGTGCTCACAGAATAGCTTCTGTTCAGGTAAACATGGAATTCAGCTTTAATCAAGCTTGCAAAATGGCCATGAAAGTGTATCCACCCACATATACAATCTGCTCATCTGTCGTGAACCTGGATGATGGATGGCAATGGGAAAGCGCGTTTCATTCTCCTGCAGACCTCGACAAAATCCCATTGTCCAGCAGAAGAATGTGTGGGTGAATGTGTGGTTTAAATGTCCGTGTTGTTCTACCTGAGCATGAATGTGCTCCTGTGTCCTGGCAGAGCAGCCCTTGCAAGGGCTATTATATCAGCACTGATAAAATGCCATCGTGGTGATATGATTGAAGATGTTTGTTTGTGCGAACCGGTTTTCCTGCCTTTCCCCTCTCTGGTTTCTGACAACATCCATATCCAGCCCACCTCCTTCTCTGTGTTAGTATCACACTGTCAACCTTTAGTCCCTCTTTCCAAAGAACATTATGCAGGGAAATTTCTGTCCCCGTCTGTGGCCCTGTTCTTTTCAGGGAGGGTCTAGATCAAGCATAGGTCTGCTTGATCGGAGCTGAAATGTCATCAGCTCTTTTCTTTTTCGTGTAGAGCCCTTGAAAGGAATACCTCGTATTGCAGGGATGCACGGTGATTCAGCAGCTGGATCCCTCCCTTTGAAAGCAAGCATTGGCCATGCACAACAGCAGATGATTTGCAGCCCTCGTTCCCAGGAGCCCCGTGACACTTTTGGAAGAGCAGCAATGCTAACCCCTGGCTGAACTCCCACATGCTACCTATGATTATTTTCTGCATTATTGTAGCAGTAGCATATTTTGATGCTTCTGTGCCAGTACAGGACAAAACCACAGGCTGTCCATTAGCAAAGGGCCAGCGGATCAAACGTGCCCTCATTCTTACCTGGCGTCCATCTCCCAGGCAGCCAAAACCTTCTAGCATTAAGGAGATAATTCGTGCAGCTCAGCTGAAATCCTGCTTTCTCAAATGGGCAGGATATCCCTGTGTGTTTCTCATCTTGGTTAATGCTAGTAACTCCACTAAATGAGACAGAAGAAATCAAGGGTCGGGTTCACAGTGCCTTAAATTCTGCCTCGTTTGATGTATGGGCACACCGCAAACACAGACATCTTCAGAAGGCTGGAGCCTCTGTAAGGCACTGGGTAAAATGCACAAAAAGATGGGAACATGGAGTCAAAGGCTTTCCCTCCCCTGGGCTATAGCTTTGTGGTTTTACTCTTTGCCTTCAAGCCTTCGGCATCTCACTGCGTGTTTGCTTAGTGTAAGAAAAGCTTTGTTTGACAGCACCTTCTCTGGACCTCCACTGCTCCAGTTTTTCCTCTGGTGACCTAATTAGGACCAGGGAAAAGGTAGGAACGCAGAAGAAACTCTGCCTTCTCAGGAAAAAGGCCTTGCAAGCCCATGGCTGGACCCAGGGCAGGCTGGCTGACACCACAGGCAGGGAGGCACCAGGGCACAAGCATCAGACCCAGATCCCATGTCCCCAGCAGCTGTGGCTGGACCCTGACATATCCTTCCCTGAAGGAGGTCACACCTGCCATGTTGTGATTAATGAAGGAAAAATCCCTTCTGCCTGTGCAGAAGCTCTTCCCAGCCTTTGCAGCTCTGGCTTTCAGCAGTGGGGCTGCTAAGATTGCTGGGGAGGATACTTTTGATTCAAGAGATTTAAATTGATTCTATTTGCTGATTAACCATCTATTACCATTTGATTCTGGTTTCCAGGGCTGGAGCCCAGCTTTCTCCTAGTGTGTCCCTCTCCCTGCCCCACAGCGCTGGCTGGGGGCTGAGGTGCCCTAAGGCAGGCTCTGATGCCAGCCTTGCATGGCCCAGGCCAAGGATGAGGCCAGGGTGGTGGTGTGGGCAGTGGCAGAGCTGCAGGGAGGCAAGATGGGCTTTGCCTGGGCTCCAGCCAGGTCAGCAGTGGGTGGGCAGCCTGGTGCCACATACCCAGAGGATGCTGGCATGCACAAACCTCTTCCCCATGGGAGTCACCCTTAGCTGTAGTGAGATGGATGATGGTTTCCTTACATTTCCTTCTTAATTCCTCCAAACTTTCCCTGTGCTTTGGGCATCATGCTCTGCAGCTCCTTTGCTGCAGTTCTCCCACTGCAGATTTCCTGCACAGGGCTAAATGGCAAGGAAGGCAGGCTCAGCGAGCCTGTTGGCTAGAGTTGCAGTGGCAGCAAAATAAGTGTCCAGGCACGCAGTGCCTTGCCCATAAACCCACGGTTTTCTTTCCTCCCCTCCCCAGTCTCAGTTGGTCTTACCCATCTCTGTGTGAGCTGAGGAGAGGGAATGTGAGATCTCTGCAGCATGCAGATGCCATGCTGATAAGGAAAGCACAAAAACACTGTTTAAAAATAAACCTGTAGTGCCTTGGAGATCTCAGCTTTGCCACCTTGCTCTTCATGTAAACACCAGGCAGAGTCTAGACAGTATGGATCAACTCACTGCAGTGAGTTGATACCCATCAGCATTAATTTTCACTAGACAATGCTGTCACTAGAATTTAAAAATCTCATTTTTTATCCCCTGTGGTAGCCAGGGTGCTGTCTGAATTTAAATGGAGCGCACTGGGTGTGCCTGAGAACGCCTGAACCAACAGCAGGCAGAGGTGTCATTTACTTCATGCACCTCAGTGGTGTGTTAGCTTTGGAGCCTACAGACAACTATCAAAGTGGGCCATCACTTTTTCACTCAAATCACCTCATCACTGAATTAAAAAAAAAAAAAAAAAAAAANGAAAAGTGCAATTCTGTCAGGAAAAAATCAATTTACAAGATACAGTGTCCTTTTAAATGGAGGTCTAAGAGGGGAAAATGGTGTGGAAAGATCACACAACCTCCCCCCACCAACCAAGCAGAAGGACCGGGTTTGTGTCCTTTTTGTTTCATGACTGAAAAGAACTTTGCTACCTCTGTTTCCAGGATGCCACTGTGGATGATGCTGTGCTAAGGAAGAAAGAACAGAAAGATGTTGAACTTGATAAGAAAATCCTGGCTCTGCGAAAGAAGAATGAAGCACTTATACGAAGATACCAGGTAAGTCTGCTTCATTCTTATCTTCCTCAGCTCTGTTTTGGAGTCCTTACAACTCACAGCATGAAGAAAATAGCAGTGTAGGAACGACTTTGATAGCCTTTATCTTCCCTCTGGCTGCCCTCAGCCTTCCCTCTGGCTGCCCAGGAGTGACGTTTACCCTTCCCAGGGCAGTGATATGGTCTCAAAGTCATCCCAGGCCAGTCCCAGTGTTTCTGTTTTTCCGGTCCTGGATTAATCTGCCTTGGCCAAGAGAGCCTACCCAGTGACCTGCATGCGATACCCAGCCTGGCATGTAGGAACTGTTCAGCGTGACATTGTGGCAACCCAGAGCTCTCTTTAAGTGTGTTTTACCCATGAGTGTCTGCATGCAGCAGTGCGGAGTAGGACAGCCTGAGGGCAGTGCTGGCAGAAGGGACCCCTTGGCTTGTCTGGGATATTTTCCTGCTTTTACCCGTGGCCACTTGGCTTTGGGGGCTGCTTAACATTTGCTGGCTAGACAGGCAGTCCTGAGAGTGGCAAAGAGCAATTTGTGTCTTGGATCCAGAGCTGAAAGACTCAGTTGCATTCTGGGCTGGGTCTTGCTTAGAAAGACTTATTGCCTTTGATAACAGAAGAGCCATTTTGGCCTTTTTTTGATGACAGCAGAAAAAAACAGTACCTCATGGAAAGCTATGGGAAGGGTTGAAGCAGTCAGGGAAGAGGAACTCTCACCCTCATGTGAAATGTTACCTTCCTACTTGCCACCACTTGGCATCTAGAAGATGCTGCCTGGTAGATAGGCAGATCACAGCTACCTTCACTTGGCCAGAGATGATGCCCTGACCCCAGCCTGGCACAGGGACCCTGACTTCTGTGTGCAGCCGTCAGTGTCTGCAGGGCCAATGTGTCTCCCAGCCTCTCCATCTCCCCCAGCTGCCTGTCACCCCTTGCAAGTGCACACAGATGGGACACAAGTTGGTCTGTTCTCTTTCGGTGGGTTAATGTAGGAGAAATTCTAAACAGAAATATCACAATATCTGCAGACAGCCAGGTACAGGCTGATAATAAGGACATATCTGTTTCAGGAAATTGAAGAGGACAAAAAGCGAGCAGAGCAGGAGGGAATGGCTGTTACCTCCAGGAGACCCAAGCAAGATGGACTCACTATTACCATCACCAAAGCTCACAATGTAAGTGCTGCCTCTTCACCACAGCCACCACAAGCTCCAGTCCTGCCTCCACAAGCTTCACAAGTGACATTGCTGAGGGAGATAGCCTCCACAGCAAAGCTCTTTCAGGCATGGGACATAACTCCTAAACATCACTAAAAGGGTGTGAAAGCTCTGCAGAGATGTGTGCCCCAAGTGGTGTTTGGTGGTCCACACATTTCCAGCCATGCCCAGGCACCTGTACCCAAGCATTCAGAATGAACAGGCAGGCAAATATTTATGTATATTTGGACAAGTACCTTTGGCCCTGGGTGGGTCCCAGGTGTGAACACTGTTGGAAATATGCAGGCAGAACATATCAGGTGTATGTATGTCACTGGAGACATCAGGAATGCGTTTGAAGATACCTGTAGGCTGGGTGAAATCATGTTCTCCGTAGGGTTTGTACTTGCAAAACAAGTAGCCCTTGGTTGCTTAAGCCCTGGCCCTTGCTTTTCTCTGGAGGTGCGCTGTTGCACACATTTTTCTCTCATACAGGACCTGAAAGATGCAATTACCCAGACTGAACACTATGAAGATAGCCCAGCCCTCTCGATGGTGAGCACGACCCTCAGGAGCCATCCACTTGGCTTCCCAGGCAATCTCCATCAGGACTTAGACTTTCCTGATCTAACTCAGAGAGGAGGATGACATTTGCTTCCTTAAAACTCTGACATTTTAGTCTGAAATGTCAGATTTGTAAGTGCAAGGGATTTTCCAGACCCACTGTAATTGTGGGTTTTGCTGCTGAGCAGACAACGAGCCCCTTGTTCCATAGGAATGTCACGGCACAGCGCCGGGCGCAGTAAGCTTCCCCAGGGCAAGGCCTGCCATTGCCATAGCTGGCCTGCCCTGCTTGTGTGCAGGTGTGTTTGGGGAAGAGGGATGCACTGGCGAGCTGAGGGGCCTGGATTTGCTAACAGAGGTGCTTCATTTTCTAGGACAAAAGGGTAGTGAGTGAGAAATGGAGTCCCTGTCCTCCAAGCCCTGGATTTGGCGTTGGCAGTGAGGAAGAGGAGGAGGAGGAGGAAGCAGATCATATGTTCACATTCAGGATGGGGAAGAGGATGCAGCTGGCTGTTACCATGGACAACAAAGCCAAGGTGAGCAGGGAAGAGGATTCCTCTTACGCTGCAGCCTCTGTCTTACAAAGGGAGTTCTGTTCTGCCTCTCACCTGAGCCTTCTGCTCAGCATGCCCCCAGTGTCCATCTCTGAAGGGAACAGTTCTCCTCCCACTCCTTTCCTCTCATTTTTCAATCCCTCAGCACAGCCTCTGTCTTCATCTCGAGCTGCCATGCTCTGTGTTTTCCTCTCCATATGGGATTCACTGGAATCAGCCCCCAGGTCTTGCTAAACCTCCCAGCAGCCACATGGAGCCAGGCATAGCCCCTTCTGAGACATCAGTCACCTCATTGCTCGCTTGGGCCACCAGCAGAATGTTGAACTCTGCCACTGTGCCTGGAAAGGGAACAGAAATAAGTGAGAATTCAGACAGATTTAGCTGCATTACTTCCCAGCTATTCCCCAGGAGGGAGTGATGTTTAGTGGTAAGAACAGCATCATTTCTGCCTGTTGCTCTATCCCAGAAAGTCCTAAATGCAGAATAAAAACCAGAGTGACATGGATATCAGTTGCAGCTGCCAACGTGACAGGCAGCAAATGTGACCCAGTATTTTCAGACTTAATTAGAAATGTTGAGAAACAGCAAAAGTAATTGAAAATGAGAACTCATTTTTTAAATGTCAGAGCATCCCTGCCTGGGTGCTCCCCCTGTCACTCATGGGGTCTGTTCATCTAGATGTAATGATTGAAGGATCCTAATGGCATGCCAGTTTTACCAGGAAGGATTTGATTGAAGTTTAGCAGTTGACATTGGCAGCATGTCCAAGGAAGTATGTGCCTGTATGAGCTTCACACTCTTACCTGCTTCACCTCTGGAATATCTCAGGGGACGGATCTTGTTCTTGCTGGAGTCATTGAATTTGGCCACTGAGATAAATAGGAACAAGGATCAGAAATGCCACCTCCCCTGGAAAAATGTGATACCTGTATGCACAGATGCACCTGCATGGGAGCTCGGGGAAGCCCTGCAGTTAGTGAGTCTCTGGAGGGAGACTATTGCTGCAGGTGGTACTTCTTCTTGCCGTTTAATGGGTTCCAAAAGAGCACAAGCAGCAAGGTTATCTCTTTATTGATTAACACTAAGAAGGCACTAGTGAGACACCTGGAGACACAACCCCAAGATGTGCACAGCCCCTTTGTGCAGACTGTGCCAATGTGGCACAAAGCCATGGTTGTCCCCAGCCTCGCTGATACATTGGGGTGGAGGAGGGCAGCCCATTTTTTCAGCACAGTGGAAAGGAAACAGTGGCAAGAAGTGTTGGTCTCCTGGAGCCAATTTTAGGCACAGAATCAGAGCGGGCTTTTTTGGAGGGAGGTCCAAGCCAAAGACATTTCCCAGGGTAACGAAGAGAAACCTCACCCTTCCTGCTGCTCTGGTGGTTTGGGGTAGGAGCGCTGAAAAGCTTGGCTGTAAACAAAAGGCAGAGAGCCATTTACTCCATCTGAAACAGCTTGGCAATATTTTTCCAATTTTGTGCCTCAAATGCCTTTTCATTTCTGTTTCTCCCTGACCTAGCTACCCTTTCTTTCCATGAAGAAATAGGCCACAATCACAGCACCATTTCAAACTCATTATACGTTATGTGGAAGGAACGGCATCATTTTGGAAATAATGTACCTTTCAGAATGAATTTTCAGGAGAAAGAGTCTGAAGCCTCTCATTTCCTTCATTCCAGACACACAACTAGCAGTGCGAACATCTCTTTCAAATGAAATCGCATTCCATAACAACCAAACCATCTCCTGATATAACAGAAAAATGCTTTTTTTTTTTTTTTCTTAGAATAGAAGGTACATAGAAATGTAACCACCTTCATTACCACCTGAATTTATCACTGAAATATTTGAGAGTTTCCTCCAAGGTTTCTCATGGCCGTGTAGCTGTGTGTGGGGACTTATATTTGAAGCAATTACGTTTGCAGAATGAATGGCTCTTGCAGGCAGGCTGTGTCCCCTGGAGCCCCTTGCATAATCTACAGCTCAGAATTCAAGTCCTAGATGGGGATTTGTATTAGCGCAGAGCACTGGCAGCTAAATCACATTGCTGCCTTAAACTCTGCACTGGTGTTTTTCAGCAGGACCAATTAATAGACCTCTGAAATTTTTCTGCTGGAACTGCAGATCTCTGGAAACTTCCCATAAGTTCCCTGTTGTGTGGTATACACAAATTTGCTTGCACTGAGAACCTTTTGCAGGCCTTAGCAGCCCCTCAAGGTCTCCTGAGTGTTGGTGTAAAGCACAACCCAGCAGGCTGACTTGATGACAGAGGAAAACTGATTTATTGCTGAATGTTGCAATGGCATCAATCCAGAGCCCTCCTTTGAATTTAGTTCTTAAAGTGGATGAGTAGGAAAAGCATGGGACTGTAATGGGTGAGAGGAAAATTACTAGGATTTTGGACAAAGTTGTATTTGCTATCACGTGAAGTGCAAGCTTATTTCTCACTACTGCTCTATCAAGGCATCCTCTGAGCTGCTGAAGATAGAAGGAGAGGTAGATAATTTGCTTCCCAGTGAGAAAGGCTTCACCACAGAGAGACTTGCTTGGAGATACTGTGGTGATTAAATGGGCCCATTTCATCTGCCCCCCCCACCAGGCTCCTATGACCATGGATGGCAATGTAACTGGGCAGTGCAGAAAACAATTTACTTTAAAAAGCTAAATATCACAGATCACTAGAAAGGGAGAAGCTCCAAAGGAAAGGCAGCTGGAAAATTGCACAAACTGGACAGAAATCCAGGGTTTTTCTTTGTTCCCCTGGGCAGAAATCCAGGGTATTTTTTTATTCCCAGTGTTCTTTTTCCTGACGCTGCTCCGATGGGCATTTTTAGCGCTACCTTTGCAATCTAGGGCATGTCTCACACATCAGATGGGCACTTCTCAATTTACAGTTTCTCACTGAACTGCTACAAGGCAAGCAGCGTAGCTTTGTCTGCAGCTAGTGCCAGAGTCTCAAATCTCTCACGGACAGTGGAGGGAGCGGGGACAGGCTCTTCCAGCCACTGCTTTCCATTTGGGCCCCACTTGCTGTTCTCCTTGGCTCTGCATGGGTGCTTTCCTCATCTGACATCCCTCTCTTAACATGGGGAGGGAGGAAGAAAGGGTATGTCCCAGAAAAGCCAGTGGTCCCCCACTCCTGTATATGTCCAGCTATCACAGCTCTGCTAAATGGATATTTCCTCTATCAGCCTCTCAGGCCTCTCTGCCGTCTGCTCAGTAAACTGCAGGGTGTAATGGCTTTGCCAACGTGCCAGCCTTCCTATGGTGACTTTTAACACGTAATGTCCCTAGGAAGGTTCCACCTCCCTGTACATCCAGTAGTGCACTTTGGAGCATCAGCCCCGTTCGCAGCATTTGGGTACAAGCTCTTCTGCATTGGTTTTCAGGTTTTCAGGTAGAGGCTTTGCTGTTGTTTGTACACCTGTCCTGTGTCCCTCCTCAGGAAGGACTTTCTCAGACAGTAAGTGGTGGATCCAGCTTTCAGACATACCCACCCAGTGCTGAGCCTCCCTGGCAAGAGTTATTTGTGACCGAGTTATTTGTGACCATGTTATTTGTCCAGAGGACAGGTCATTGCCACCTAGGCACCTAAAAATGCCCTTGGGTATGGCTGGAATTAATGGTTGATGTACAAGTTATGGATTAATAGCTTGCTATTACTCTGGTAAGCCATCACTGGAGTTACTTTCTTAAAAAAANACTAGGATGCTAGCCATCTCATATTGGTGCTTTGTTTAGGGCAGGGCAGCCCAGCTCTCCAGTTCATTATTAACCTCACCACATTCTGGGATTACCATACATTCCGGCTCAGGGTTTAAAGGAGGGAAAATGCATTGCCTTGAATGATGCAGGAAACTCAGGATTATCCCTGGAGCAAAGATATTTCGTGGGAATAATAACAAAGTGATGTACAGCTTCAGCACCAGAGTAGCTACCAAGCTTGAGCAATTCAGTGGTTCCAAAGCGAAGTCAGACCATATTTTCAGCCTCTGAATCATGCTAGAAATAGAGCAGGGAGACAGGACAGCAAGTAGTTCAGCGCCTGTTCTGCAAGGCATCATGTATCTGGCTGCCTTCAGACCTTCCAGCAACTCTTAGCTCTTGCCCAGATACACCAGTCAAGCAGGACTCAGCCTTATACAGAGGGTCTAACCCAAGTCCTTCCTGTGATTCCCAAGAGCTTTGCTGTTATGTTTTTGGAGAATGCCATCTCTGCCCACTGAGGAAGCAGCAGTGTGTTGCTTGGGCTGCTGAGTTCCTTGGTGGCGCTAGGCAGCATCCTTGGCTTGAGGGTTGCTGCCAGGGAGGCAGAAACTGAGGAAAAGAGATTCCTTAAGAGAAAACTGCTTTACAGATTGCCTTGGGCAATTGCCCAGATTGCTTTATAGAGTTCTCCTCCCAACAGCTGTGAGGGAGGGACAGGTTTTTGGAAGAGGACAGGCTGGTGTGGGGAGAGAAAGCAGAGAGGTGCAATCTTGCATACGTCTATGCCAAAACCAAGGGTGGCTGTTTTTGTCCCTGCTGTGACTCCAGTGGCATTGCTGGGGTTAAGCTGTGGACCAGTGACATGTAGGGGGCCTCGAAAAACTGCTGAGCACTTCTCTTCCCTATCTGAAGGCATAAGAAACTGTTTAGTTTCCCTTATAAAGGGGAATTGTGAAGCATGCACAATGGTGTTTACCACTTCATCCTCACTAGCTGTGGGAGCAAGTCTCAGTAGGAATGCTTAGATTTTCAGAGCAGCTAACAAGATTTTGATTTTCACTTCCTTTTCACTGCAATGGGAAATGTTTGTTCAGGTATCTGGAAGACACAGCATAAGTTGGCAAGCTGCTGTACAAGAGATAGCTGTTTACATAGTCTATAAAGGAAGAGTTAAATAAAACTGCTTTTCCCTGTGTTCATCACAAGGTAAGAGCACGGGCATTGTCTGTTAGTGTTGAGCAGTATCTTCCTAAAATGACTGTGTTAATTTTTTGTCTCTGAGATACGGGGTCATCTCAGCACAAATGCCAACAGGAATGAAACCAAAGGATACTCCTGTGGCCACTGATGTTGCCCCAGGAACCCAAAGGGAATGGCAGGAGAGATTTGCAGCTACAGATTTATCCAGCTGAGGTCTGTGGTCTGAAATACGAGACCAAGACAGTCTACTCAGAAGGTTAATTCTTTGTCGGCCCACATCCATTGATACTGATCTGCAGTGGCATAAAGAAAAGCCACATTGGTTTCTTTGATGGCGAGCAGGAGTCCTGTGCTGACCCTTCTAATTTCAGTCTCCAGTTTCACTGAAATTTAGGAATAAAATACATGAATCAAATGTTCTTTTAGTTTTGAAACATCTTATTGTTGTATTGGCCAATAGTTCTGGCGACAGAAATGTGTCACCTCTGGACATGGTGTGACTCAGTCATTCAGAAGTAGGTGCCACTTGAAAGCCAAGGCCTAAGCACTTAGGAGCTTTGTAGCTGACTGATCCTGAATTCTGGTCTGTACTACCTAGTTCTTGCTGTATTAAAGCCAGGAAAACAGGCGAAATACTGTGCTTGCACACATCTGCACTTATGCATGGATGTAAACAGGTTTACTTCAAAGTTGAGGCAGGCTAAGAGCTTGAACACAATAACAGAACTATAAAATAACTGGTGTGGGGTGGGACACCTGGAGGTCTCCTAGTCCTGTCCCTATCCCAACTCTACTTCAAAGTTGTCTCAGGTTCCTCAGGGTTGAGTCCAGTCAAGTTGGGAAAATCTCCAGTGATGGGAGCTTTCACAGCTGCTTGGGGCACCTGATTTCACATGTTTGACTGCTGCCATTGTGATTTTTTTTCCAAGTCTTCCTCTTGTGGCAGCTTGTGTCCATTGCCTCTTGCCCTTTGAGTATGTCTGAGAGAGGTTCGGCAGATCCTGCCCAAAGACCAGGCTGAAGAAGGCACAGAGTACTTCATTCTTTTCCATGACTCGTGGCGCTGAGTCACTCACCCCATTCCCCAGCGGGCCAACATCTTTCTTCGCTGCTAATCTACGGACAGAATTCCTTCTTGCTGACCTCCACATCCCCCAGCTGAGCTTTGTCTTTCCTAACCCCATCCCTGCACGCCCAGGTGCTGCTCCTATATTCTTCTTTGGGAGCTTGTCCCTTCCCACCTCCCACACACTCCCTTTGCGCGTTTAAGTTCAACCAGGAGCTCCCTGCTCAGCCAAGCTGGGCTCTTACACACCTGCATTTTCTTGCACAGCAGGAAGTCCTTACTGATGTTCTTGAGCCTTGTCCATGCAAATTAAACAGGTCTCCTGGGCTCCTCTCCCTGTTTCCTGCAGGATCCTGCATACCAGTTCCCTGAACAAGCCAAAATCTGCTCTCTGGCCTGCTGCTTGCCTTCCTTGCTGCTCTCAGACTCCTAAAATCCAACGTCCTCTGGTCACTGATGCCAAAGTTGCTGTCAGTCTTTACATTTTCAGCTGATTCTCGCTTCATTTCAAAATTCAGACAGTCAGTTGTAAGGCACTTGTAATTTTGTGACTGCCACGGGATGTGCAGTTAAGGACAGTATAGCATGCCCTGTTCATGGAGGGAAAGTAAAGCTAGGATTTCAGAGCAGTTTAGATTCTAATTTGAACTTTCTGGCTCTGTCCCAGCTGTTAAAACCATATCCTCCTCAAGACAGATACGTGGACTAAGACCTTTAAAACAGTTCACAGAGTTTGTAGGTATGGGGGCACCTTCAGGGCAAATATCCCAGCTGCAGGTGAAAGTGCAGCTGAATGTCTGGCTGTGGTAGATGCCAGGACAGTTCTACTCCATATTTAAATGATTGCCTGTTCTCTTGCTTGTCGAATTTTGCTCTCTCAGGAAAAGGATCTTGGCATCTCTGGGAGTGGCTCACAGACATCTACTCAGCCCATGGCATTGACCAAATGTGGAGAACAACACAGAAAGTACTAGAATGCCATTGAGCAGATTGGCAGCAGGTCCTGACTTTGAACACAACAGCAGAAATAGTGATGGTCTTGCTAAGGGCAGAAAAACTTGTTAGAAGCTGCAGCTGAAGCCTGAAATGTATAAAAAATTCCCAGCATGTCCGCAGGGCTTTGGCAGTCAGAACCAAGAGCAGTGCAGGGACCCACTCCTCCACCTGCATGCACCAGACTGACTCAGGAAGTCTCTGCTGAGACAGCAGGATTGCACAATGTGAAAGCAGAATAAAAGAGGGATGGGAGGTCTGATGCTGAAAATACTCCTCTACCTCCTAAAACATTCATCATGTTTTAGGAAGCTTGACGACTGGACAAGCAATAAAAAAGGTCTTGCTTACGGAGGCTGTCTACACCAAGGCTCCCTCCATGCTAACATCTGCACTTCTGGCAGAGCTAAGTGAAGATGAGGCTAATGCAAGACATCTTGAAATCAGATGTCAAGGCAAATTCACTGACGCTTGCAAGACTTCCATGCAAATCTGAGGTCAGTGTGGGCTGTTTGTTTGTGAAACCAAGTTCATAGCAACAAAGGGTTCCCAAGTTTCACTGCAGTTTACTTGGAGATTTTGAGATCCTTGGAGATTTTGAGATCCGTGGAAATCAAGACTCTGGTATGTGTGGAAATCCAGAAAGAAAACCAGAAGAAAATATGCCATCCTTTAGAGAGGGAAACGTCTGAGGGATGAACCCTGATAAAGCTAGGCAGAGGCATCATACAGATGAAGAGAAAAGAAAAAGATCAGAGATAAAGATGGAGATGACTTACTAAGTCTTTAATTTCCCTGCCAGGCAGAAATAAAAAGGCACATGATGGGGCTGAAAGATGATACTGTAAAATGAGAAGTGTGTATTTTTGTACAAAAGTTGTACTCATTTTATGGAAGTGATGGCTGAGGGCACTGGCAGGGGCTCAACCAGCTACAAAGATAATTAACAAAATAAGAACCAGATGTAAATCCATGAAGTAGAGACATGAGCTGATACAAACAGCTGGAAATAATATCTGGAATGGGTAAACCACCCTTGTTCAAGGAGTTCATGTATCAGTTTTCTAAACTATTCCTCTGCTGAACAGATCACTCCAGAAATACAGACGCACAATGATTATGAAGGTGATAAATTATTAAGGGTTAGTGCACTTCAGGGTAGTAGCTGTTTTGTGGACAAGAGTGGAGAGACCACCACCATTTCCCTTCTGTCTCACCCTGTAGGTTTCTGCTGCAGTGTAACCTTACATTTTACTGGGACATGTTGTTTGACGAGAGGACAACTACATATTTGTGTCAAAAACAAAAATGCAAGGTGGCTCACCTGTCTGCAATTAAAATATCAGTCTTGTTCATGCTGCAGAGCATCTGAACAGGGGAAATCCTGCCCTACCTGCTAGCATGTGCTCAGTTAAACAAGGCTATGTAACGTTACATATCCCCTAAAGTATCTGGGGTGCCAGCTTTACAGGCCAAGAAGTCTGGCTTGTGTTTCCATTCTGCCAGAGCAAAACACTGTGCAGTTTGGGGGCAGGAAGGGAACTGCCCAGGGCTAATGGAGGTATTGTTAAGCTCATCCTGTCTCATTCAGGGCAAGCGAATCGTCAGCGAGAAACGCACCGAGTGCTTCCCTGGCCCAGGCAGGGTGCCAGACCTGGGTGAAGAAGAGACAGACCACTTGGTGGCTTTCCGCCGGGGGAGAAGGATGCAGATTGCCATCACCATGGATAACAAGGAAAAGGTAAGCGGTTCTGCTGAGTGAGAAGTGCTGTGGGGGCAGATTAGGAGCTAGCACAGCAACAGGACTTTGGGAGAGACTGTATGTACAGTCAGTAGTTTGGAGCTTACTGTCATAAAACTCTCTACCTTTTATCACTGTGAAAGGGGAAAGGCTGCAATCCTCTTTCCCTTCTCAGTGTTCCTAGCTAGCAGGCTTTTGTATGCACAGGCTCCGTAAGAAATACCAGATGCTATTTCAGGAGGATCGATGAAAGCATTGCCAGATGCATGGCATGAATCTCACTGACGACTCCTGACTCCCACCACCTTCTTTTTGAGGCCATAGAGCAGGTTCTGAGTCAAACGCCCTGTCTGCTTGACACACTGCACAGCTTGAAAGTTAACCGAGCTGGGCAATATCTGCTTCTAAACCCAAGTCCTGCTGTGCCTCACCATAACCTACTGGGTGAGCTGGCTGAACGTTGTTGATCTTTGATACATATTTCAAATACTTCTTTGCAAATACCTTCCTCTTTACACACGCAGAGGCATGTGATATTTCCCTATTCAAGAGTTTGCTCAGATAAGTAAGAATGACCGAGGCAAACAGGGTCAGTAAAGACTGTGAAGGAAAACAACACTGTAGCTGCCAAACACACCCAGGAAAGCTGGGAGACCTATGCAGCACTCTCTCTGGGACAAAAGCCAACCATCTGCTGACTACCCACGTTAATCTTTACCTTCTCCTCCTCCCTAGGGTTTCCTTAGACTCTGAAAGCCCATAGGCTCCTTTCTTGTGGCTACCAAGCAGTTCTTTGAGTGCCATAAATCTCCAGGGTCACATTGCAGCTGTCACCTGGTTCAGGGAGACATCTAGATGCGATGATGGGCCAACAGCAACCTGCCTGTTCCTGTGCTGTAGCTATCCTTGAGGCTTTCAAATGTAATTCTGCGTTGTTCATAGCAAGTCTCCCTGCTTTTGTTCTTGCTGGGCTTGTTTAAATCTTATCTCTGAGGTCATCAAGGCAGGATTGTGCTAGCAGAAAACAGGAGGAGTGCCTAGGTTTTGGTTTCAGATCCGGAGCTCAGTTTTAGAAGTGTATGGACAGCCCTGGAAAGGGTAATATCTCATATGCTTTTACTATGGTTTATGAAATTTGAGGCTGAGAGTCCACATATTCCACAGTCTGTGTGGTTTTGGTGATGCCTTGCTGGGACTGCTCTCAAAGAGGTTAGACCCAGAGCATGTATGAGAGCAGGCCTGCTGCTGTGCTAGCTTAGAGCTGTGTCTGCCCACACATTTTTACATGAACCTGAGGCTTTGAATCCTAGACTGACAAGGAGGGTGTGATGTCCCCAGTACCTGGCAGATTTGATTTTGGTTATTCAGCAGAGGTTGTGTCTTGCTCCTGCTACTTCCAGGTCCCACTGTGCTGCCATTCATTTAAGCTCATTCATTTAAACTCAATGAATGCAATTACCTTCATACAGCAGTACAGGGAGCTCATGTAACTGTCATCCTGCCTTCCCTCAGTGGTATATAGCCACAGTGGTCTCCGTCACGCATCTTGGGCTAGAGCGTAATCCTGATAATCCCCAGGAATGCAAACAACTCCATGCTGCTCCTCTTCAGATACCAAAGTTCGTTTAAGGTCTTTCATTTTTTTTTTTTTTTTTTTTTTTTTNCCAGTTGCTCAGTTGGCAGAGGGTAGGACCAAAGCTGCAGCACTCTTCTCGCAGCGGGCTGCAAGGGAGGCTGCTGGATGCTGACATCTGAAGGGAGAGGGATTGTGCGGAGCCATTCAGTGCCTTCATGTCTTGGACTAATGTCACTGGCAAGGACCATTTAGCGATAGCATCATGCTTCTTGCTAGCACAAAAAAAAATTGTTCCCTGCTTGCTGGTACAGAGCTTGGCAGCATACCTGCCCCAGCCTCTCAGAAGCTCACATAGAAGAGAAGGAGAGCTTGCTGCTCCCTGGAAGGCAGGGTGCTTTCAGAAACCATGTGTTGGGACAGAAGGCAGGGAGCAAGCACAGGGGTTTCCACAGGGCACAATACCCAGGGCTTGGAAGTGGAGGGGTTGATAGAGCCCATTTTGAAAATGGGCTTTTGTGGGGGTATTTGCTGTTGTCCTTTGGCCTCTTTATATATTTAGAAAAATATATAAACCTGTGTATTTGAAATTCTAGTTTCCAGTACCTGTTAGCAGTTGGATATGTTTCAGAGTCCAGCTGAGCTCAGGAGATCTCCTTGTTTCTGGTGATTTCCCTACACTGATCAGGCCCTGTTCTTCCCTAGCTAATGACGATACCTTCCTATGACTATTTTTAATTGTGTAACTTCAGACAACAGCCAAGAGCTCTCAGTGCACAGGCACCTTATGAAGTGGCTGAAAGAGAGTTAAGTGTTTGGGACTCCCAGTCACCTCTACAGGCTACTTGCTTCCACTTGCACTTGGTCAGCCTTTTCCTGGGGTCAGTGACAGGAGCAGATGGGGCCTGAAGTGACAGCTCACGCTGACATCTCGCACATCATGCCAGCTTGATCTTGTTGCGGCAAGTGCCATTTGGTCTGACCCACCCTGTCACTACAGCTGTTCCTAAGCTGCATTAAGGATTAGTGTTTTAAACAAGCACTTCTGTTTTCTGGTTGGGATAATGGTTGATAGTGCAGACAAGCCTGCTTTGTGTACTGTACCTCAGAGCAACGAGTTTCTCCATAAGGCACTGGAAGACTGCAATGCAGAGAGCAGATCAGAATTAGTAGTACCCAGACAGATAAATCCTTTATTAAATCTTGTTAGCCTGCAGAACTCAGAGCACATCACGTGGATGTTGAATACTGCAACCCACTCTGGAAATGGAGGCCAAATCCCACTAGTGCTGGTCACATCACACACAGACCTCTGATTCCCCCCTACATGAACGGGGTTTTAGCACATCCCTGCCTCCCAAGCTGCGGCAGCAATAAGCGTGTGAGCAACACAGAGCTGCTGAGTGCTGCGTCACTGCAGGAAAGCTGGTAAAGAGACAATGTTCCTCTGCAACCCACAGCCACCCCAGCACTGCACAGAGGAGCCGGGACCTTCCCAGTGCGGGCCATGCACTAAGGGGAGTGTTAGTGCAGCACTGTTTGCACTGGCACTGTGTTTGCAGCAGCAGCCAGCGGCACAGGGGCAGGGAAAGAGCAAACCAGGGAAGTCTGCAGCCGTCCCTCCCCTCCTATACTCACCAGCCCCCAAGAGAGGCCTGCTCTGCCAGGAACAGCACCTCTTTGACCAACCTTTTCTTGCCTGAATTCTAAGCTTTTTTATTATTATTATTTATTGCATCCATCTAAACTCCATCCCCTGCAACATCCTCCAGCCAGGAGCTGCAATGTTAAGTTACATGCTGTGTGGAAACATGCACTCCCTCCTCTTTTTCTTCAGACTTGTTACCTGATAGCTCCACCCAATGTCTCTGCATCACAGGGAGCGGTGCACAGATCATCCCCCGTTCACTTTTCCAAAGCACAAATGATTTTATTGACCCTTTCGCATCTCCCTTCAGCCATCTCTCTTCTGCAGGCTTTTTTATTTTTACTGTATTCATTTAATACAAGATTATCAGAACTGTACATGTTATTCAAGCTGTGAGCTCATGGTGGATGTACTCTGTCATGCAATGATGTTTCTGGTTTGTTCTCTATTGTTATCCTAACTTTTTTTTTTTTTTTTTCCCTAAATAATTGAGCTAACCTTTTCAGAGAATTAGTCACAATAACACCAAGATTTCATTCCTGAGTGGTAATCATAGTTCAGGCTTCACCACTGTGTGTGTAAATGTGAGAAGGGGCATTTTTCTCCATGTGAGTTACTTTGTATTATTGATATTGAATTTCATCTGTAATTTTATGATGCAGGCATTCCATGTTGAGAGATCTTTTGCAGCTCTTTCCTGACAAATTACATTCTTTGCCCTGGATGATTTAGTATCATCAGCAAACTGTCATCTCTCTGTTCAGCTCCTTTTCCAGACCATTTATGAGCATGTTGAGCAGCACATGTTCCCGTGGCACACCCCTGCTAATCTTCTACTGTGGAAAGCGACATTTTTTTGCCACTTTCTGTTTTCCATGCTTTGATTAGTTGTTAATCCACAGGAGAAATTTCATTTCATCCCCAAATAGCTCAGCTGCCATGAGAGCCTGATGGGGCTGTTGTCATCTGAGTAGCTGTTGGGACCCCAGTTCAAGGCTTAGCTTTCAGCCTCCCTCATTATCCCTGCACCGTCTCTCCTTTGGGCTTTTTCCCTTTGTGCCCCAGCTGGTTCCCTGCTCATTCTGAGTTGTTTGTGCTCCTTTTTTCCCATAGAGGAGAGAGGATCACATCCATCATTTCCCTTCACTAACATCCTGTAGTCTGGCCACTGTCAAATCTGGCCCCTCCTCCCTGCACTTGCCAAATTTATCCTGTTATAACATTTGAAGGCTATCCTTGCTATCCCAGTTCCCTCTATTTTTATACATTATGAAATTCATTAAAAAGCAAAACAAGCAAACAAAAGGCTTTCATTCTTTCTACCCTTGGTGCTTCTAGCTAGAACCAGATTACCAGTCCTACACCACATCACAGCTGTGGCAGAGGCTGTGCACAAGAGGAAATGTGAGGGAAAAAAAAAAAAAAAAAAAAAAGTTGTTTGCATGATTTTCTTTTCCAAAACAGCCCCAGTCTTGGACATATTCTGCCGTGTTGAGCCCTGTTGTTTTCTACCCCACTATCTACAGCTTGGACAGTCCTGTTAGCCCATGTCCTGTGGGGACCTAGTCATCCTGTCTCTTTGCAGAATGAATTAACCTGAGCACATCACTCTGCTGATACAGCTGCATGGCCTCCAGTGCTGCTGCTGGCTTGGAGGTGCCAGAGCTGGGACTTTTCTACCTACCTCTGGGCTCTTTCTGCACGCAAGACCAGGAGTAATGCCTGATGTTTAGCCCCCGTTTTCCTAAAAGGCCACTCCATGCTCTGGCAGTGTTTCAGGGCCATTAATACATTGGAGCTGCAAGCCAGCAGCACAGCACCAGTGGAGCACAATAGTTAATTAGCAGGTTACAAATCACCTTTTAAACGGACAGCTGATATGGCTTCAGGGCTTTTAAATTGTACTTTTATTAACAGTTTCCCAGGATAGTGTATCAAAACTGACTGTTAGTAATCAAGAGACACAGAAGCTGTTTTCCGGACTTGTGCAGGTGGGTTTGATCCTGTGCTTGCACAGGAGAGGAACCAAACTTGCTGCAGGACTTTAGCTCCCTTCAGGCATCACAGTTAGCAGGGAGATTTTTCAAAAGAGCTGCAAAAAATTGATCTGCTTGTGTGCTGAGCTAGGTTCAAAAATTCTGCTCTCTGGGGAATGTGAGCACTGGAAAACCCTAAGAACTGGAAAACCCTATTTTTCTAAGCCCTTAGAAAAATCTCCTCATGCAGAAGAAATGTGAGTTATGGTACTGACATGTGCCTGGAGAAGTGGGTACCAGAAGGTTAATTTAACACATCTGTTGGCATTTATTTTTAAAATAAGACAGTGAAGTAGCCCAGAGACACCGAAGCTTATCAAACCTTTTGGTTTGGAGACCTGATAGTACAGAAACGTGGGTGGGTATGGCATCAGCATCATTGATATATGCATGTGGGGAAAGCAGACAAACCCAGTGTCAGAAAGTAGTGGGGTCTCGTGGCTGTATCCTGGCCAGCAGCAGGCTCAGGCCCCCTTGCACCATTCTGGGGCAGGGAAATTGAGTGACCCTTGCTTAAATCTTAGGACAAACAAACGTAATCTTCTCTGTCAGCTTTGGGCTCCTCCCATCTCTTCCCTGCTGTGCAGGAGCAGTTAAACTATGAGTTGATAATGTCATTGTCATATTTCACAATTTTGGGGGCGGAGAGGAGGAAGGAGGAGAAAAACATGTTTTGCTTCCCTGTGGCCTGGGTGTGTCATAACAGGCTAACAGCAGCTCTGGGGCAGCACGGAGAAAATGCAAAAATCTGCTCCTGAGCCTGTGCAACAGCACAGCTAGCCATGTTTTCCTCACTGCACGGCTCAGACCTGCTTTTCGGGTAGAAGAGAACCAGATTTTTTTGGTCCTCTCTGTTTTCCACAGTGCCCTTTCAGAAGCAAAAATAGAACCATACTAAGGAACAAGGCAGCCTGGCTTTGTGTGGAGAGGAGTACAGAAGGATGGAGAGTTATACAGTGTCCCTGGAACAGAACAATTCGTGGTGTGCACAGAAGCGCTGGTGCCCAAAGCGGGACAGCCCCCACCTCGGCCGCGCAGCAGCTGCATCTCATGAGCTGCAGCATGGTCCCTCTGCCCACTTCCCAGCATGTTTCCTGGGTGCAGGCTCGCTCTTCACTGCTCCTTGGCAGAGACGGGGCTGAAGTCAAGCTGTGCTGGGCTGCAGACAGCCAGAAGCACGCTGCTCCCCCCGCGGCTTACACAGAGCCTGGCTCGGCACTCTGGCTGTGCGGATGCTCTGGCTTTCCGCTTCCCGTCTTTAGGGACACAATCAGGCATTGTAAAGGGTCCAAACCGAATCACTTGCTGTGTGAGCTTGCATGAGAAATATGCAGGCTCAGATGAAACAATGAGCACACCCGTGCAGCTCCCTGCCTTAGTTTCCCCATGAGCTGTCTGGTATTTCCGAGGTAATCAGTGCTCCTTCTCTCCTGTCTCTCCTCCCAGCCCTCCTGTTTCCCCCAGGGACAGAGGAGGTGACTTTGAGCATGGGCTGAGCATTTTTTGTCACCTTGTTAAATAAATACTCATTATTGCCTTTTACCATGACCTGGCCAATTGCAAAACCCAGGGTGGCTTCTCTGGATGCAGACCCTTCTTTGCACTTTTCCCCCAGATCTTTGCTGACAAATCCTAGGGTGATATAGCTTGTGTATTCCTTATCGTATTCCAAGCATCTGCTTATACAAGCTCCCACCTGCATTGGTGCTACACCAGCTTCACACCAGTGAGACCAGTGAAGCTGTTGTCTGCCGAGTACAGTGTTGGGGAGCCCTGGCTGTAAGGTCACACTTCTCACATGCCTCAGATTTAGCACATGTACACAACCCCAAAAACATCTGCCTGCTGCTGTGGGTGCAGTTCATCCATGCTCCAGCTCCCTCCCTGCACAATCCCACAGTGTCTGTGCAAACTGGCTGCAGGGGGGATGAGTTGCCTCAGGAACTGGAAGGTGTGGAGGCTGGTGTCCCAAGTTTCCAGGATCCAGCCCTGTCATGCTGTGGCTGGTAAATAACTGGAATAAAAGTCCTGTTTCTAGCCTGGGTTGGACTTCACAGCACTGATGCTTTCTGGAATGGCTGACCTGTCAGTTTGTGCTGTGATTTCCCTCTTTGTTTTTCAGTTTCGCCTGGCTGTGCAAAACGGTGGCACGGTAATCTCAGCCCCACACACAGCCTGGCCCCACAGCAGTTCAGCGCGGGGGGGAACGTGGGGGGTGCTTCTGCTCTGCTGGGCACAAGGCTGCAGCAGGCTGAGGCCTCTCTGAGCTGGCAGCGTTCACGTGAGGCGGCCCCAGGGCTGCCATGTACGGTTACAAAATGAAGGAAGGCTGCTGTGACAAATGCTGTGCCACTTGGCAGCTGTGATATCCATGCTGCTGCAGTGTCCAGAGGCGAGCAGGAGCCTGCACAGCAAGCAGCCCTCCTTGTGGCACCCCAGCTATTAGTTAAGCAGGGCAGAAAGCCTTTCTTAAAAGATCTTTATGCTCTGCAGACTATTTTGCTAAGACCTGCTGTGATCCCACACCATCCTTGACAATGGCTGCATGTGCAGCAGTATTACCAGATCCAGATCTCTAAAGATACCTAAAGCTTTGCCTGCTTTGGAAGTTCTAGCATCATATAGGTTACCCCTCTCCCTGTGGCTTGGGAGTAGGAGTGATCTGTAGGAATTCACCCCTTTTTCTTGCTCTTCTCCTTATATTCCTTACTTTCCAGCCTCCTTTATTGTTTTTTTTTTGTTGTTGTTGTTGTTTATTTGTTTGTTTTTTCCCCCTCTCCATTTTAGCTCAATTCAGGGCTCCAGGAACCAATCTCTCTTTTTTTTCTGACCGATTCTGGGTAGCTCTTATATGTCACAATGGGGAGAGTGCACATTAACATGCACTCTCCAGCCAGAAGTCCTTGCCTAATCCTGAAATAATTCCTGTGTCTCTACCCTTGCAGGCAGAGGAGAGGAGAACAGCAGAGAAGAGGAGATCAGAAAGCGACAGAGGCCCTGAAAGTGAGCATGGCCGTAAGGTGAGTGGGGCCCAATGTCCCTTTGAAGCACACTTGTCTTGAAAAAGGGAACCAGCAGAACATGCCTCCCTGTCAGTAAGCAGCGTCAGCACTAAAGCAAGCTCTGATGTGGTCCCCACTGCTCATCCCTCTCCTCCTCCAAAGCTTTGCTGAACAGCTAGCACACCTGAAGCAAAACAAGGCTGGAAAACCAGGCTCAGCAGCAGGAACCTTCTCATCACACCTTCTCATGGCTGCTTAAGTCCCTAGCACAGCAGCAAGGACATCAGGAAGCACGCTTACCTGCATGCAAAAGCACCAACCCTACTTGTTTTGTCTCCCAGAACATTTGCTTGTGGCTTGAAAGTCTCAGGCCTCATTAGCTACAGCTCCTCACTTCAACAGAAACTGAGTAGGACAGAGGTAAATTAAAGCACAGGCCTTCCTACTGACTGTTTAATGCAAACCCTGGAGGACATGCTGGCTCCCCTGAGCCTGCAGATGCTCTTAATTAATGGAGCACAAATTGAATAGACCCACCTCAGCTGGATTCATTACGAGAACACAGATGGGCTCTTAACCATTAATCCTAGCTGAGCCCCCTTAAAGCAGAACAGGACAGCAGGATGGCCTTGCAGTCCAGCTGTGCCCCAAACAAGGTGAGTCCCTTGTTAGGGGCCATCTCCCCCTGTTTGGCAGACCCCACAGCTACCTGTGGGAGAGCAGCCTCAGTCTTTTCCTTGCTTTTGGCCTCCCCTTTGCTAAGGGCAAGGTGCTGGCCCAGGGCACATCCCTTGTCATCTGACTCTGGAGACTGAGTCCAGCTCTCACCAACTGGGTGTTGCTTGGCTCTTGGTTTCTTCTCTTCTATGGGCACATAAGGATTCATCGTGGCAGGACCTGCTGTGCCTTGCTGTCTCTGAAGCTCCTGAGCATCTCTGGACCTTGTGTCTAAACCAAGGGGTGGGTGGTTGTCCTTGCTTTGTTCTGCCTTTCTGCAGACTCCATCTCTCTCAGGGATGCAGTCTCAGCCCCCCAGCTCCTGCCAGCTAAGGAATGGAGGAGCAACTACTGCTCCTCCAACCCACGCAGGTGAATCTCCTTGGCAACAGGGCTTTCAGTCACTCTTTCCCTGCTGCTCTGCTTTTATCAGTAGTGTAATGCTGAGGAGTTAATTCCCATTTGGGGAAGGGCACGTGTGTGAAGTGATGAATTATCCACTGGTAATTAACACCCCAGGACTCAGCACTAAGCTATTTGCTACGCAGCGTTGCTTGACAACACACTGGGGGCTGTTGGCTCCTGTTTCTACCACATCCATTAAGCTGGTGGCTGGGTTACCCACCTCTCCCTCTTCACGTGTTTTGCTGGAGCTTCACAGAGCTCCATCAGCTCGGAACCATCTTTTCATTAATCTTTAGACTTTTGAAGAGCGGCAGCCCTTAACTAGTTTGTTTTGAGGAGTGATAAAGAGGCCGAAAGTGATGAAGCTGAAGAGCCCCTTCCACATGAGGACTCATGGCACTTGCAGTCATCCCTGTGACTGTGGGTTCTTGGGTATTCCTGGTGGTCACCAAAAGCTGTGAAGGGTTTCATAGGTATAACCCTGATTTAGGCATCCCAAAATCTTCACATGGTGCATCTTTTATGGGATTTAAACCTCTCAAAACTGGGAAATGTTGCAGGCACCCTGGGAACTAACTACATGCTATAAGTAGACTTTGGCAGAGTGCCTCTTGTGGGAAAAATGGAGATTTGGTTTTAAAACCTTCAGAAGAGCAGGAACACAGTAAGTGAAAGCCACTGGCTAATTTATGCCTGCAGTTAAAGTGACTGCAATAAAAATGGCATGAGTTAATCCTGTGGCCTTTTGCACCTAGACCTACAGAGGCATGCTTTAAAAGTATGCAGTTAGGTACTGAATATCTAGAATGAAAACTTGTGTCTTATGTGACTGTTCCCCAGATCAGGAGGATACTTATCACTGCAAGAGCCCAAGAAACATTGCAGTTCAGGTTAGGGAGACAGCAGCGAAGCCCCATCTCATTCAGGGAACAGGAATGTATCCAGATGGCAAAATTCAGGGCTTTAGTGGGAGGGATTTTAATGCTTAGAAATATAATGCTGTCCATGATAGTCTGGACAAAGTGGAACAACTATTCAGAAGTGCATTGCCACAAATGATCACTGTCATTGTTGAATATCCCTGGGAGGGAATGATTGCTAGCTCTGCTCTGACCATGGATTTACAGCGTGGATCCGAGCAAGCCGTATAACTTCTTCCTGCCTCAGTTTCCCTCTCTGTAAAGTCAACGAAATGTTACCAACCATGGGACCAGCATATTTAGGCTATGGCTGAAGCATAACCTTTCTGTGTGCACATTGCTTTCCAGAGGCAGAAGCTCACCTTGCTCCAAGCTGTTTTCAAGTTTTACTGAGCATCTCCGGTGGTGTCACCGCAGAGCAGACTGAATGCAGACGTTTCTGACATTTTATTAACAAGAAGCTCTTTTGCCTCCACTAGGAGGGTGGGAAGTCTGTCCAGAAGAGCCCCGGCGACCCGAGTTTCCCCATGAGCGGACGGGAACGCTCGGAGTACATCCGCTGGAAGAGGGAGCGAGACCAGATTGACCTGGAGCGAGTGGCGCGGCACAAGAACGCAAAGGGCGAGTGGCGACGGGCTTGGGATGTGGAGAAGTCGGAGCACATGTAGGTCCTCCAGTGTCCTGGGGTGGTTTGTCTGCAGCAGGCTGCGTGAAGCCAGAGATGAGATCTTGTGCAGATGTTCATTGCTTATGGAATCCCACGCTGTCATCTGCCTCTCCCTGATTAAATTTGCATCACTGCCTCTTTCTCCTGGCCATGTCTGTCAGTGGGACCAGATACCAGAGCAATTCTCAGCTGTTCTTTCTGGCATGAAGTCTCTTACCCTGATAGGAGATATTTTGTGCTGACAAGGATTGCCTGCCTTTGGTCCTACCAGAACAAGGACTGAGGGAGGAAGGGAAGCATGAACCACTGCTCAGTCTACATCCGGAGAGTCCTCTCCATCTCCACCTGGACAGGTCCAATGGCAGGAGGGTGCAGGTGCTCCTCATGAAGCAGGAATGGACAAACTCATGTTGTTAGCCCACGGGTTCTCTCACAGCTCCTCTTGTTTCTCCTTTTCAATCACAAGATGAGAAAACAGACTTAAATCCTCCTCATGAAGGAGTGATTACTTCAAAGGGCTGCCTGTATGATACAGGAGAAGTGCTGGGGATGGAAATGTGGGAGAGCTCTCAGTGGGGTCTGACATTTCCCTGTAGGGTGTGGAGCTAGGGGACAGTACATGGATTTGCTGATAAAAAGAAATTATTACAGGGCAGAAGGATGGGACAATCTTTTGGCTGAAGAATAGGACTGAATATGTAGATTTTCAGTCAGTGAGGCCCTGATAATCAGAGGTAAATTGACTTCAGTGGGTGCTGAGTATTGTTGGCAAGACAGCTCTGAGCCCTGCTGTTCCCCCATATATCCATTTTTAAGAGAAAAACCATGGTACCCAACAAGCAGGATTAGAAAACAACCAAACAAGCTTGATACGACATGGGAAGTCCTGAACCTATTTCAGATCGTGGTTAGAAGCTTGGGAAGCTGCATTTGAGCTTTGTACAGTTACACTACAGGCATTTATAGGTTACATGGATGTTATTAGAATAAATATATATCTATGGGTAATGATGGAAGGGTTTTAGAGGTTCTCCTTTGGGGTAGAATTGCCTCACAGCCTCATTTCTCCTGGTTAGTGCATGCAGTTTCAGCTTCTGCTGTCAAACCTGCACGTTTGCCAGTGGGCAGGTGCAGAAGGGCAGATGGCTGGAGCCTGCGTCGTCTTGAGGTCTCCTGCCCACGCTTTTGCACACTGGAGGAGAACGGTCAGGTCTGACAATGCCTGTTTTTAACCTGCAGGTTTGAAGAGGACTTTGTTAAGGATGGGGAGCCAGCCTTGGATAATCCCAGCAATAAGAAAGGTTGGCAAGGGACACCTAGACTCTGTCCTGACGCTAATGAATGCTGATCGTGCGAGTCCCAGTGCCACAGCTGTCATGGCTGTCAGTTGTGAAACTCTGCTTTCCTGGGCAAAAGCCTCTGAGCGCAGTGTTGGGGTCTCAGCCGTCTCTGCTTTGCAGAGTGCTCAGGGGATGGGATTTGAGCATCTGGGTGCTAGTGCTTCTTACCTTCCCAGGGAGAGCAGTGGCACGGTTTCTGTAACCTTTTACAACACAATACGGAGGCTCAGCGCTGCCTCCTTTCCCAAAGAGTGGTTTGAGAGGCAATCCTATTCCAGAGCACTTCATCTCTGATCCCTGTGGCACATGCTGGCTTCTTTATTAGCATAAGTCCATCATGACTCCTGTTTCTCAGGAGATGGGCTGGCAGAACAAAGCTTTCCCTTGCAACACCCTATTTGAACGCCAAGCTGTCTGCCACCTGTCCATCACAGAGCCTCACTCACTTTTGTGCATGCTTTTCTTTGTCCTTTTAGGGGGAAGAAACGCAAGGAAATTCCAGCACAGGTCCTTTCCTCCGAACGGGAGAGGTGAGTAAATCACATGACTCAGTTGTGTCACCCCACGAAGTGTCAGCACCTCTGATGAACCCCCATGGGGAGTTCTCTCCAGGCATTGTCACAGACTTGGAGTGCCTGGTGGGGACACAACACGTGGCTGCTTTCCTAGCTGTGTGATAAGGTCTGTGCTCTGTAGCAAAACCAGCCTCCCAAGAATAGCACAAGGGAGACTGTATCCAAGGAATAAGATCTAAATTTATTATTGAAATTTGTAATAGAAAATGCAGAAGAAAGACCCCTAAATTCTCACTTTATAGCTTTAGAAAATACACATATAGCATGCATACAGCTTCAGAGGCTTCCTTCTCCTGGGGTACTTTCCAGTGGCACAAGGATGTTGGCCCTGTCAGTGATCCATCAGCCAGTTCTGCCTGCTTTTGCATCTTCTAGGTGGAGGACAGCACGGTGTGAACGTGAGCGATCCTGGTCCCAAAGCAACGAGCAGCCGAGCCAAAGGAAAGGACCGACTGACCGGCAGAGCCAGAAGGTAAAGAGGCTGGCAGCAGTGCCACAATCCAGTGGCTGTGATGTCCGCCGCCAGGTCTGATTCCTTGCCTAATTGTGAGGAGGGACAGACAGAGACAGTGGTCTGCCATGGCAGCTGCTCGGATGAATCCATGTTAGCAGCAACCGTGTGTCTCAGGCAAGAAGTGGCCTCCTCCTGCCAGCTGTGGGCAGCACACAGCAATATACTAATTTTCACAGAAGCAATTTCGGAATATCTGCAAAACTGAGGGCATTTTACAGGTTCGCCCACATCCTCCCAGGGGTCCCCTCCCCTACTGCTCGCTGTAATTAAATTCCAGTACAGCCTCCAGGTTCCTGGAGCCACACTATCGAGCAGTTTAATAACAGCGATGGTCTTCACAGCATTACCCAGAAGAAATTAGCTGGCTGGCTGGAGGTCAGCTGCTGTTTGCTGTTACTTGGCTGAAGCTAGAAGTGCTGGGCAGGGTCTGTGCATGCACGGTTCTGCTGTCAGGGTGGTATTAGGTCTGAGATGCAGAGCCTGGCTCTGTATTAAACCTGGAGGTTTTTAAATGTTGCTTTTGTTCCCTGGGCCTGTGCTTTGAGGAAACGCACCTGAGCAGCTGTAACTCTCAGCTAGTCATGCTGTGGATTTTGGAATCTACTTACAGCACGAAGATGGGTTGTCTTCTGCCTTCCTAAGCCCTGTTAATTAGTCTTGTTTTCAAAAATTAATTTAATTATGTTAAAATGATATAGTATCAGCAACATGCAAATAATGAAGTTAGTTTTGTCTGCAAATTACGTTCAGCCTCTTTCTGTTCCTCAGCTCCATCCCCAGTACCATGTGATTTGGAAACAAAAGCTGATGAGCTGAACTCAAGCTTACTCTCCCCCGGCCACTGCCTGCAGCACCAGGGAATTACAGCAGTTCCCAGAAGATGTGCATGCCAGTAGATGTACTTTCTGTTGTTCTGTCTGTGAACAACTTAGAATGCTTCAGCCTACAGGCTAAACGTTCAAGACCAGGAGAGATGCACTGACTTCACATAGTTCTGCCAGCCCATCAGGGCCAAACCAAACTCCCAGACCTCAACAGCTACCCTCAGGACCAAGTGTGGTTCTGAGGTTTGCTGCCAAAATTTGGTTATTTGTGATAAATGCACAAGAATTACTTCAACAGGTGCAGTGGAGAGGAGAAACTGAAGGAAAAAACATGTCCACCTGATAATAAATATAAGTTAAATGACAAGTAGCTGCTGAGCAGACGCTGCTACCCCTACACTAGTAGTAAGGTTTTTAACGGCCTCAGATGACCTGGGCTGTAGGTCATCATCCCTTCTAAAAGATACCACTTCTTATGGTGTACAGCTTTCCTAAAATCACACACATGCTTTGGGCTAAAACAGATTCAAAGGAAGGCTACCAATGCAGAATTGCTTCTACTTCTCTCTGAACTTAACTGTATCAGTTATTGTCCAGGTTTCCTCCAAGCTAATCAGAGAACACTGTTTCTGGAGACACCTTTTCTTTGGACTTTGATCCATCTGTTTCTTTAAAATAAATGCACACCTAGTGCTGTGCCCTCTGCATTGCAAGGGGCTCACAGCTTATTGCTGTGCAGCAGGTCGTGTCTCATTGTGGCAGGCATGCTCAGTGTTCCTAAGGGCTGGAAGAAATTGGGGAAAATAGGGACATTGTGCTTTCCCTGCCACTGTTTGCTGGGAACACGAGTTATGCTCTTAGCAAAGATCATTTTCTTCCTTTCTCTTCCCTCCTGCTGGAGTCTTTCTGTTTTCCTGCTCCTCAGGGTCTAGGCTGGTGGGGGAAAAAAAAAAAAAAAACTGACTGGTAATTTAGAATCATAGAATGGCTTGGGTTGGAAGGGACCTCAGAGATCATCCAGTTCCAACCCCCCTGCCGTGGACAGGGCTGCCAGCCACTAGCTCACTGGATCAAACTGCCCAGGAACCCATCCAGCCTGGCCTTGAACACAGCCAGGGATGGGGCATCCACAGCTTCGCTGGGCAGCCTGTGCCAGTGCCTCACCACCCTCTCAATGAAGAATTTCTTCCAGGAAAGAACAGAAGGGGTTTCCCTGGGAGCTTCGTGTGGTGATACATCTGATTTATTCTGGCCACACCTTCAGCTGTTGGCTTGTCCCACCACAAGAGCCAGGATGTGTCTCTGGGCCCTTCTTGGGAGGGTCAGGTGTATAAAGCATGGGGTCAGTGAGTTAGCTCATCCAGATGTGGCCCACCCCTGGCCCTGCCCTGTCATTGCTCCTAAGCAGCAGGATGTAAGGAAAGATTTCAGAAAATATGATGGTGTTAGACGAATATGATGACAAGATAAGTCTCATGCCTTTCCAGTGTTTAATCCTAATGCAAGTCGTTGCTTTCTGCTCTGTGGACATTTTAGTTGTACAGCTAGCTGTGTACAGTTGGTTAAATGTGTGCTGGTAGGACACTAAATGAAGGAGCAGTGTTGGCTTTGAGTGGCTACTTGGAATGGACAAAGAGTTTCTTGCTTCCCTTTTATAGGCAGAGCAGAGGGATGGATCACATAATGTTCTGCTCTCTCCTTGTGGGTCAAACGACGACGCTCAGGTCCTGCCTCCAGTTTTAGCTCTGCCCCAGTCAGACCCTGGGGAAGGTCAGGCCCCTATCTCCATCTCCTCTCCTCTTCAGCAAAGGTCTGCTTACTCCCCAGAGCTTGCCTGTGACAGGCAGATGCTGACTGGTTTCCAGAAATCATAACAGGTTCTTGAGACATTTCTCTCTCCTTCTATGCTGCAGAGCCATGCTCCAAAGAAATGCCTTGGCTAGCTGTCTTATGGCAGAAATTCAAGGAAATAACACTGGGCTGGGATTTAATGCTTTCTACAGACTGCCTCCGAGCCCCTGGCTGGCCACCTCGAAGTGCTGTCACTGTATCTAAGAGTGAAATAATTCATCATACTCCTCCATGAACATCCTCCATTAGAAATCGGGCTAGAAGCTTTCTTGATTTATTTTTTCACTCTTGTTTGTTGTTTCAGAACTTCATATTTATCAGCTACCAGAACGGAAAATCATTTAAAACTACAAAGAAATATCTTTAATGCTGCTGAGATGAGTAGCACGCACATGGAGTCTTGCCCTAAAGTCCTTGTGTTCACATGTGGACCTTGGAAAATTAGGGGAAATGAAGAGGCCAAAAGTTTATCAACTGCAGCACGGCCGCCTCCCTCAGCACTAACTGCTCCATCCTGCCAGAATCACTTCAGAATAGCTTTTCTTCCACCCATCCTTCTCCACTCGTGAACTTTATTTTCCTCATCTCCTCCTCACTGCTGCTCCTGTGTCCTCTGTTGATTAGACGGGGTCCTGTCTGGTCACGTAATTGTGTCTCTGAAGCTGGATGAGCATCCTTTGCTCCCCTGCTTCTCTTTGGGGAGAGCCATTCCAGAAGCCTCTCCCCTCATTCCAGAGACTCAGGATGCCTTTGGGGGTGCTGAATATTCCTTACCTTCACTTGGATCTGCCCTTTATCACTTACAGATTTCTCTCCCATCCAAGTCCAAGCAACCCAATAGCAGCAGTAAGATCCATTTGGAGCATCTGATGGTGACTTCCATCTGCACCATATCCCAAAAGGAATTTGGAGCTGAGTTCCTGTGTGAGCACCTATCATGAATAACACTAGCCAGGGAATGAACAGAGTGTTTTTGTTGCAAGTCAGCGAGTAGTGACAGTGATTAGTTAGCAGTAATGATGGGGAGGAGGAACACGTCAGGCAGAGATGTGGATAATTTCAAAATGGCTGTTTAGCTAGTTTGGGCTACCTTTAGACCTGTGGGGGTGGTCTGTTCTGGGCTGGCTCTGCAGGAGCCATAGAGTGCTAGAGTAGGCAGAGCAGGGCGAGGCAGAACCACACAGTCATCCTTCTGTTTAGGCATTGACCTGGGGAAAGTGGTCAGTAGTCCCACCTCACAGGACTGCTCCAAGCTTATTAAGGACACCATACCCAGCTCTACATCCTCAGGGAGCCTTGAGGTGCTTGTGACGGTGATTCCCACACCATTTTCACAAGGGTGCGTGGGGTCACTGTAACTGTGCACATATGCCTCTGGAAATGCCTGACTGCAGTCACCTCAGCGTGCATTTACGTTTTTTGTGGCTTGGACCAAGTTTGCCAACTGAAGAAGCCAGTGAGCCCAGCGGGTCTGTCTAGAGAAGGATGAAATCTCGCACACCTTTGCACACACGTTTTAGGAGTGTGTGGTGGGGAGAAACGTATTCATATGTACATTTATGATATGCATGTGTGACACAGCTCATCAGGCACATGTATGAGAGGGGAAGGATTATAAGATCTGCCCTGCCCAGTAGCTCTGCATGGGCAAATTCACATCTGCCTTTACCCATACAAATTCAAACAAGTGAAAGGAAACACTTCTCCATGCAGCCCTCAGCTGAGCCGTTGCCCTCTTTGGCACAGGATGTTGCAGTTGCTGCAAATTTATTATGGGGCCAGAATGCGCTTACACAAATCCTTGGAAGAGACTGTGCTGAGCATGACTCAACCCAGAGACAGCGACTCAGGCTGAAGAAATCCCAGCCTCTGGAAGCTGTGTAGGGTGCTGGGGAGGTGCTAAATACATTTGCCCTCTTTTCAAACTCTACCCCTGGTGATGCTGAGAGGACAAGAGGGCCTGGTTAGCCGTACCTTCAGTCTGATCCTTATGGCCATTCTTGCAGTCTTGCACTTGCATGTCCATGCCTCCAGTCTCTCCAGCTACTTCAAAGTAATTTCATCCTCCGCTGTCTGCCTCTGTGCTTGCCACTGCAGAGATCTGGGATGCTTGGGCACTGTCAGGCAAGCAGGACCAGGCTGTGGCAGGCATCAGCACAAGCAGACCATGTATCTTATTAGTCTAATGACAACTGTCTGTCCTGGCAATTGGATTTAATGCTTTCATTACATCTAGAATTATAACAACCAGTTCATTAAGACGTAGTGGTCTCAGATGAGTGTCTCTGGATGGGCTGAATGCTTTGCAGGTGCCAGGACAAGGAACTGGACCAACTACATTAGCCATCTTTATCTCTTGTTACCTGGACAGAACAAGCAATGGATGGCCTTGGTAGAAATTTCTGCCCAGGCATCAGGGTGGGAGAGTGGCTTCTTCATGAGAGAACCTGAAGGCCTAAATTCTGCCTTTTTTTTTCTTGACAGATGGGAAGCAAAAGAAGGCGAAGACATGTCTTTTCTGAAGGATGATCCTGACAGCCAGGTGAGTTCATCAGTTCAAGGGTAGCTGTCAAGTTTACTCAAAATATGCACTAGCAGGAAAGTTGGAGGCTGTCAGCCAGTGCACAGAGGGGAGACCTCTGTGTTGGTGTAACGTACCCCTTGTTAGCACTCTCCAGGTGACAGAATGTGAGAGCAACTCCACTTCTTGCACTGACCCTCTTCCAGGATAACAGCCCCCACTTAGTCTGGTCCCTGCTTCATCATTTAGCTTCCTTTAATGGCCTCAGCAAATTTGCTGTCATGTTTTGGGAACCATAGACAAGGAATACCATATACTGATATTTTAATAAGCTGAAAGAAATATATCCTCCTTTTTTTCCTTTTGTTTATGAAGGGCCTTGGTATCGACAAGCAGAAGAGCAAAGGTGAGGAGCGAGGGGAAGAGAACTGCACAGCTGAGCTGGAGGAGAAGATGAAACAGCCAAGCCTCCAAGACCATGGGGCCTCCTCATCACAAAGGCGAAGTGGGAAGGCCCAGTCTGCCCACAACGGCCAGAAGGAGGAACGGAGAAGGGTGAAGGGGCTCACCAGGGAGGTCTCTGAGGCCAGCACAGGTGACTTGGAGCCAGGGCCCAAGCCAAGTAAGGAAGGTATTGAGGAAGATGCCAATGGGAAGCCTAGCCCTGCTGACATCTCCCAGGAGAAGGAGAGCACGAATAGCTGTGCTTCACAGAGTGGCCTTCCAGGGGCTGTGCAAGCCACCAAGCACAGCAGCGAGGAGACCTTGCCACTGCCCATGGGAGCTGATTTAGATGGAGCTGGCTTAGAGAAGAAGACAGCTTCAGAACAGGAATCCATGGAGGACTCTTCAAACGGCCCTGGAGGAAAGCTGGACACAGCAGCAGGAGACAGACTGGATACAGCTCAAGGACAGCTGGTGAGAAAAAGAGGGGAGGAAGTGACCCAAAACACTGCCCTTGAGGGACAAACACTTGCTCTGAAAGGAGTTGAAGATGCTGAAGGCACTAAACACACAGGAGAGCCTTTGCCCCCAAGGAAAGACAACTCTGACAAGACTGTTGTGCCTGAGCAGGACACGGCAAAATCACAGTCCGGGGAAGGGGACCAGCCTGAGGATTGCAAGGACAAGGACAGCAGGGACACCCTCAACTAGCAAAGACTGCACCAGCTTGCCTGAGATAGAAGGTGAGTTCCTGACCCCACTCTTGATGGTGTTTGTTATCCTGTAACACTCACAGCCATAGTACAGGTCCACAGCTCCATTTTCTGTGGCCACAAAGGCAACATACCAGAAAAATTTGCACAGAAAACTGGGCTGCTTGTCTGGCTGGTGACAAGCATTAACCAGGGCAAAAACTGAAACTGTTCCTGGGAAGGCATAATCTCAGAAAGGTGGGAATAGCAGCATGAATTTATTTCTGTCTCTGGTAATTCCAACTAGAATAACTAGATGTTAGCGTGATTTTATTCCCAAAATACTCACACAGCTACAGAGGCCCACCTTGTGGGCAGTAGTTTGCTCAGCTTCATATGGGATTCTCTTCCCAGTGCAGGATTTGTGAGTGCTAACCTCTGTGAATGGTAAACTTCAAATTATATACATGGCAACGGTAATGTGTAAGGCAGGATGAGATGACTCCTGTTCCAAAGGCCTATGAACCAAACAGAAAGGGGGAAGAACACACCTGGTGACATAGCAACGCTCCAGGTTTCACTGAAGCAAAGAAGTTTCTTCCAGAAAGGTAAGTGCAGAACAGGAAAAGCTGAGAGAAAGGAACAAAAGATATGACAGGCAGAGAAGTAAGGTAGAAATTAGGAAGAAGAGACAAAGAATGAGAGTAGGGGCTGTTTACCAAATATATTCTCTCCAGGCAATGTCACGGATCAAGGTGTCACACCCACACTTGCTACAGCAGCCCAGTGAGTCTGGATGTGATCCTGCCACCAGGTGAGGCACTAAGGATCGCAGTTTACTCCAGCTAACTGGGGCCAAGCACAGAAGCATGGGCTTCCTCTCTTTGAAGAAGAAAGATGGACACTTCCAGAATGAAGTCCAGCCTGCCTAACACCTCAGCTGCCCTCGGGGTACTGGTGCTATCCTGTAAGTGCGGCAGCAGCAGTATTCCTAAGTAGGCACTTCAGGCGATTAGCTGCTCAGAGGGAGGCAGGCAGATTGCCCCCACCAAGTGCCCCTCCCTGATTCCAGCAGACTTTTCTTCAGACACATAACAAGCAGCTTGTCCTCTCGTTTTGTTTAGTATTCACCCCAGAGGCACAAAGGAGCTTAGGGATGAAGTGGTTAAGCTGCTAACAAAAAGACTTTCACTATAATCCAGTGCTAGACAAAAGGCATGGAGAAGTGCAAGTCTTGCAGCTATTGAAAAAAAAACAGAACACCAAGAACCAGCAGGAGCTGGTTCTGTACTAGAACAAAAATTCCTTCAAGAGTGGAAAATTAATTCCAACAGTATTTAGGAGAATGTGGAGACCTGGATGCATGTAGAGTGACTTTACTCTCCAGGCTATGCGTCTCCAATTGACCAAAAAGTAGAGGAAGGAGGAACTAAAATTATCCTGAGAAAAGTAGTCATTAATTAGACACCAGCTAAGAGGCAACAATAAATTAGAGCAGTCCATTTTCGTCTCAGCAATGCACCAGAGATCCCAATGGTTTGGTAATGGGGCCCTGAGTCCACTTCAGCACAGCTCTTTGCTGCATCACTCTTCAGGGAAGTCATTAAAGCAGGCTTAATTATAAACACAGCCTCATGTCCTGGAGAAGACACGGTGACTTAAGCTGGTATTTGCACTTCAGTGCTCGTGGATCCGTTTGGCTGAGCTGGAACCTGAGAGCGATGCTGCACAATCGGCAGCAGCAAGAGGACTGAGAGCTCAGGGCTCAGCAGGGCTGCGCTCTCTCTGGGAAGAAGGGCAGCCTCCAGGTACAGAAGGGGAAAATGAGGGGCTAACTGGTGCCCCAGACCACTGGCACCCCCCTCACCTCAGGTATTTACCCTCTAGTATCCCATTTCAGCCTGCCTTCCTCCCCTCCATCCCCATTTCCCTCCTACATGCATTGCCCACCCTGCCACAAGACAGCATACCCTTGTCTCACCAACCTCTCCTTCCACAACAGTACAAGAGCAATTTCTAGCTGTGCCTCGGCATCAGATACCACCTTTGGATGCAGACAGAATAAAGCAAGATAGTTAGATAGGTCTTTTGTTTTTTTTTTTTTTTTTTTTTTTTTTTTTTTCNTTTTTTTTTTTTTTGGCTATTCCCTGTAAAACTAGATGTTCAAGCTTCAGGGGAGCCCTGGGCAGGATTTGGAGGGCAGGTCTGGAGGGCAGGTCACTTTGGGAGAGTCAGCCTCCAACCCAAGGTGGCAGTGCTGATCTGTGTCGGGATCACAGGAAAAGGCACAGCCACATCACACCTTACATTAAGAGAATGCACTTTCTTTTTAGGCTTAGGGCAACCACCAATCACTGATTCACGGCAAAGACATGACCTCTCTGAGCAAACTGGTCCGTGACTCTTTTATCTGAAGGTGTCTTGCACCTTCCTCTGACTTCCTCATTGGCAGGGTGAGCTATTTCTGTGTCCCTCATCTCAGAAATAGGTTTCTTCTGTTCCTTTTGTTTCCCCATTACATCGTCTGCAACAGCATTTAGGGATGAGTGAGTGAGTGCAGCTTGGCTGTTTGTCTTCAGTGATGTTCTAGGGCACCACTGTCACCTCCTGTGTACTGAAGTCACCACAAAGCAATGTGACCTCTCCCTTTGCACCAGTGACAGTCCACTATCAGGGCTGGTTTCCCAAAAAAGATCATTTGCAGACAGGCTGAGTTATGCCATGATTTATTTGTAGTGTGGTGAGCCAAAAGGAAGACAGAGGACCCCATCTTTAATTCTCTGCTCCCTGTGTGCAATTTGTCAGGAACATCAGTTGGCAGGAAAAAAAAAAAAAAAAAA
>VXAV01008275.1:46352-57127 GCA_013399715.1 Alectura lathami
AAAAAAGGCAAGACCTGCATCTTCTGCATCTTTCTAGCAGTAGCTCAGCACAGCCGGTCCAGTTCATCTCTGTGGCTTGACAGCTGGGCTCCTAGGAGCAACAAAGCAGCAGCGATGTCAACAACCACCACCACCAAAAAACCAAAAGCTCATTTGGCTCAAGTCGGTTACATCGTCAGTGCTGTTGGAGCGAAAAGGTCTCGTGTCTATTCCTGCTGTTGCTTTGAAGTTCCCAAATCAACATGACAGGCTGCATAATGACACAGATGGCAGTCATAAACAACTGCAGGCTGGTTGCAGTCACTTCCCTTCTCCCGTGGCTTCTGTTTCCTTGAGCTCTACAGACAGATTGGGTTTAGACCGTGTTATGTATAAAATGCTGCAAAGCTCTACCTTGTGTTCCTGTCATTCTCCCCAAAGTGTTATTTCACAGCAGTTCTTTGGAACCAGGTGCCCAAACCACCTAGCTTATTTGGTTCTTCTCGCCACTTAGGGAACAGGCAGTCCTGAACAGTATTTAATCCAGCTAAGAGGCTGTGGGCTCACATGCAGTTTTTAACAGTTTATGCATACGCTGAACTGCAGACATCCGTGCCTAATAGTATCCATCTGACGTCAGGCCAACACAATGACGAGGGAGAGAGGGGTTGTTTTTCCCTTAACAGTGATGCAAGCTCTCTGTAGATGAAGGATGAAGATGGCAAGGCTTTGTTCTCTTTTGTTCTGCAAGCCTTCAGCAGGCACCGAGCAGCTCTGTGCTGGTAACTCCGCATGCATCCCAGCTGGAAGCTTTTAGTGTCTTCTGTGTCCTTGTGGCCAGCAGACATTACGCCAGGGAAGGACCTGAAGTGCCTGGCACAAAATGGGAGAGAAGTTTGTGCTGAGAGTCCAGATGGAACAGTCTGAGTGACTGTTGTCATGGAGGAGAGAGAGTTCACAGCAAAACCAGATGAGTAATGTAGCTGGGACCCACATGAGATCTGAGCAGCCTGAAGGAGAAACTTCTGGAGGGATGCACCACCGTGGGTCACAAAACTGCTAGTAATGTCCTGCCAGGAGGTAGCAGGTAACTTCCCAGTGAGATTTTTTTTTTTTTTCTGTGAAAAAACAGGCTTGACAAATGCCAGGCACATACCAGAAGTGCATCTGTCTGCTGAACATTTCCTATTTCTTAAAACCCAAACTGGAGCTCTCATTAAACCTTTTCAAAGCAGAATATTTTAATGTTATGTTTTGAAATACCGGTGATTCAGTTTTGATACAGTGCAATTTTTGGAAAATCAGTCTAGAAACAGAGGGGATGATTTTGCAAAATCAAAACCTATCAATCCCCAAAGGAATGTAAAAATATCCATTGCATTAAAAGTTCATATTGTGGAATTTCTATCAAGAAAATCCTGTACCCAGCCGCTTCACCTGAGGTCAGGGAAATGTCCTCAGCTCCAGGATCTCACCCACCCCAAAGCACAGCAGTACCTGTAGCAGCAGGACTCATCCAGATTTCACTCCCCACAGCAGATGCTGCTCATCCATGTCTGCAGCTGCTCCTTGCAGCAAGCAGCCACCATGTGGATTTCACAGCTTCCACTGCTAACATCTATTTATGGCACTAAAAACCTCCTGCACCTTCAAACCAGTTGGAGATGCTGTGCAGCGAGCGTGGTGGGGCTTTCATCCTTTGCTTCAAATAACAAGGAATAAATATTTACCCAGAGTGCAGGACTGGAATCCCTGGAGACAGTCCAACAAGTCCCAGAGAAGTAAATGACATACAAAAACCACAGCAGCTTTTTTTTTTTTTTTCTCTGAAATCTCTTGAGAAAAATTAATCTTAACATCTTTAGAGAAAATACAGCTGGGGGTAAATTCCCAGAGCAGCCCCAGGGACCTGACCTCGCAGCTCTGGCTGACGTCAGCAGGAGCGGGGCAGGCAGGGCCTGCGTGCTGCAGGGCTGGGGGCGTCGGGAGGGGTCAGCTCTCAGATGCAAACCAGTGCTAAAGGTTGTTGCGAGCAGGTGCCAACACTTGTCACCACAGCTACGGGGCTACCGAAGAACAAACGCGTTTCTTCAAGGTTCAAGGCTTGAGAAGATGCTGTCTGCTGCTGCGGCTTTGGGATTTGGCAGGCAGAGGTCTCAAGGGCTTGACTAGGAGAGCACTCGTCCCTCCGTGCAGCCCACCATCATGCTATGGCTTTGCCAATTCCCAGAGCACATCTTAACACCACGTACCACCGACGCAGAGGGTTTAGCGCTCATGCAGAACATGGGACAAGACTTGATGCGGTGATCTTCATACCTCTGGAGTTATGGAAAGCCTTTCCAGTGGGAAAATGTTATTAACTTTGGAAAACACACGGATTGTGTGAAATTGGTTGAAGAGAAATGAACTTGGGCAGAAGAAACACAGGGAGGGACTGCAGGGATGTTCAGGGAGTGGTGGTTTAGTCTAGCAAAATGTCTTGCCAAGCCTCCAGCCAGCCCTGAGTTATGGACGAGAGGATACAGTGTAACAGCAGAGAAGTGCTAATCACTGTGTCTAATGACTAAAAGCAGTAATGACTTTAAAGCCCACCAGTGTCTTGGCTGCAAGGACTTGCTCATGCCCAGAAAGGCATCTGTATTGAAAGGACCCTACTGCAGAACAGGGAAGAGAATGGTCTACCAGCAGCAAACAGCACGGGGTTGCCAGTGAGCCATTTGGAACCATTCGTAATCAAATAGATTAACAATAAGCAGAGCTGAAATGGAGACACTTCAGGCTTGAAACAATCTATTTCACAACATGCAAAGCAAGTGCAGCTCTGAAAATCCACTTCCTGGCCCTTCCCAATAGTGTTAAAGCCCAGAAGTGTGCTCCTGCCACTGCAGCACTGAGCAACTCCTCCACTGCACACGTACAGGGCAACAAAAAATATCTCCAGGAACAGCCTTAGACTCTTTCAGCATCGATCATTTCAGTACCTTGGGTATGATTTTTGTGCAGTTCCTCATCAGATATCCACAGCTATGTCATTGATTCCTTTGGCTCTTCCCTTTTTATGTGAGCCCAGCTATTGCCTCTCCTGTCTTCACAGCATTTCATCTGCTTTTCCTTTTATATTCCCCTCTGCCCTTTCTCATTAGCTTTGGCTGTTGAAATCTGCACCAGCAAAAGGCAGATCTGTGAATTTAAACAGGGAAGCAGGAAAATGCCAACTCCGCAATTCCGAGCAGCACCCAAACATCTGGCAACCAGAGGGGGGGAAAAAAAAAGTATGCTTTCCTAATTAAAGTCAATGTATATAGGTCTGGAGGCAGGACAGAAGCCACAACTCACAGCGTACTGTTTTCACTAGAGAAAAGCTGATTCAACGCCAGGCCACAGAATCCTACCCCAAATCAGTCCCTCCTCATTGCTCCAGGTGCTGTACAGGCACATAGAAAAACATGCAAAGATTATTGATCTCAAGGCAGAAAGGAGAAAATAAAGTAGTCTTACCTAGCCCGGAGGAGGCCTGGGAGCACGTTTCCTCCAGACTCACACAACTGGTTCCTCCCCTGGGCTGCAGAGCTCCTCAGTTGCTCCCACCAGATTCGGCAGGCTGGAATCTGGGTTACGCCGTGCAGGAACCCCCCAGCAGCCCCAGGTGTGCAGGGAGGTCAGGCTGAAACTCAGCAGACACTTTTAATTTACCGCTTAGCAGTTCCCTGAAGGCTGATAATCCCGCTACTGTCTCTGCTCTTGTTTCGCCAGGATCACGTGCTGAAGGTGGTGGATGAGAAGAGGAGCACGGCCTTAGCCTCACTCTTTGAGCTTCTATGAAATCAACTTTCAGCACCTGCCCTGCGCCCTTCTCCACAGACGGGGGCCCCCCTTCACCCTCCCCAACTCAGCTGAGCATCAGCCCTCCCTACCCTCACGGGGGGAGGGGTAGGCTACACACACTCCCCACAAAGAAAACACTGTCACTTTCCGTATTTGTTTTGCCTATATTGCAGCTGCGTGGCAAGCCAATGAAATGTCTACTGGATGCACTTTATTTTATTTAATAACTAATTCTGTTTAAAGTTAAGATTTAGCTCTTTGGGGCAGCCCACCCAGAGGCTGGCAATGTGCCAAGAGGACAGCGGGGGCTGCTCAGCTCTCCGGAGCAGACAAATGACAAAGCAGAGCATTAGGGGACGGGGTGAGAGGTTATGTAGTAGTACATTAGGGGGTGAAGTAGTGTTCAGGGCTCTTGTGCTAGAGGTTTGCACGTGGTTGAAGTGGTGGCGGAGGTGTTGTGTGGGCCACGGGCAGAAAGGGGAACGGAGCACACTTGGGTGACCCTGTGGAGTGCACATTACATGGCAGCCACAGCACCTCCTCCTTCCAAAGGTTCCCTTTCTCCTCCTGTTAGGCAGGGCAGGAGTACCAGAGGCTGAATGAGCATGTAGGAGAGCACAATTTTTTTTCGTAAAGAAGGTAGCTGCTACATTGAGCAGGTACGCATGAAGCTTGGCAGGCAAGGTACTGCTTCGTAAGACCAAGGAGTGCAAAGGCTGCACTAACTGGAGATGCTTGCAGCTCTGTGCCAAACAAGGCGAGGAGTAGGGCAGCACAGATGCAGTGCCCTTCCTTCTTTAACATGCTGCACCATGGAGGGAGCTGGCAGCAGGGCCCCAGCCAAACTGGAGCTGGATTCAAGGCTTCCTGTCAAACAAGTTCCCCTGGAAGCTGCCAAGCGTACCCTTTGACCTGGCGTTAAGAGATGCCTTTCAAATGAAGGAACTGGATGAGCAGTTACAAGCACAAATGAGCAAAAATCCCAGCTGTTTGGATTTCCAAGCAGCTGCAAGGCTCGCGGCAGCTAGGAACTAGCTGAAATATGGCTATGTATTGAGGAGAAGGCAGAAAGCAAGCACAAGGAATAACAATCCCTGACTTCTAAATGACAGAGCAGCAAGGACATCACCCTCACGTCGAAGCACTGCCCGAAAACTTGAAGCAGTTTGAGGAGTAAAGGTGTGGAGATTTATTGGATTTCACTGCGAGATGCATTCGCTAACCCAAATGGCAGACTGCCTTGGTGATAAGGGTGGCTTGTGTGGTGGACTGACACACTGTATGCTGTTTTAATAAACTAATATTTGCACAGACAAACATTCTGCTTTTCCACATAGCTCAGATTCGCAGCACCTTACTCATGAAGGACAAGCCTGGGAACTTCTACGTGCCAAATTCAGGAGAGTTTTCTGGCTTCTGACCAGGCATTAGGAAGAAACAGAGCGTGCAGCTTTCATGTTTTATTAGTAGAAACATTGTTGCCCCACCAAAGCCAGGACTGGGTTTATTTGGACTTATCCAACAGATAACAGAGCAGATAGATAAAAGCCAGATTATAAAACTGTTCCAGGTCCTGGAAAGTCGCCATCTCTTAAAGACTGATTCTACTCAACCAACTGGCTCAAACACTTCTTATATATATATATATATATATTTTTTTTTTAGAAGAAAACAGCTCAGCGACCTCAATCTTGATCCACTCCATCTCAGTCATTGCTAGCTTGCCTCACAGCCCACACATAGTATATTCTTGGATCAAGAGCTTGCTGCAGCCCAGCAGCAGTCAAGCACACAGCCAGGCTAAGAAACTTTTATGTTGCCCCTGGCCCAGGACTTAGTTGTAGAGAGAAACCCCCAGCCTCGGTCGTTGCTGCATCTTACTGACCTGAAGTCCTTTTTCAGAGGAAAAACTAACACTGCCCTCCAGCCCCTCTTCTTTTCCCCCCTTGCAAATCCAAGTAACTTTGCACTTAATGATGCCTAGCAAGGATCAAGTCTGTACCGAGCTCTGTGGATTGCACTGTGCAGGTGGTGCTGCTCCTCAGTGTAATTTCTTCCTGCTTACGAACAACCTGCCCGAATGCACTTTGGTTGGTGCCTGGATTGCAGTTCTTCAGAAAAAAAAATTGGAAAAGTTATGGCTAGCTATTTCTTCTTTACAGTGAGAGAAAAGACTGAAAAGATGAAAAAATCTGATGTAGAGGGGTTATTTATATTAAATAAAAGTTATGAGAAAAAGCCCCAGTTTCTTAGTGTTTCTCAGCCCCGCATGCAGAGCTTTCTCCACACATCAGCAGAATTAGCAGCATCTACTTTTTTGAGCAACAGCTGCTGTTTGGATCACTCAGCCCTTAGGCAAAGGCCCCACCTCCTGGGCTGGAGAAGTTCACTCACCCAAAGGCTGACATCGAGACACAAGGTTCACTTTTCCACAGAGGTGTCAAAGCCATCTCACTGCAATGTCACCTTTCTTGCAAGCAAATGTGATGGCAGCTTGTAGAGTGCAAATTAACCTGCCCACAGAGGCACCTGTTCCCTCCCAGCAGTGGCTGGTAGCTCGGGGATTTTGATCAAGCTATTCGTAATTATTCCATGCAACAGGAAAGCAGCAGCAGCCATCAGGCAGAACACACCTTCTTCTTTAAGCTGAAGGAACAGCTTGCCACTGGGTACTTCTAGCTGGCAAAATCTACTGTCAGTTTCAGCACAACTCTGTAGCTAAAATGGGTATCAAAATTGATTTCAGGCTAGTGAACCAATTCTTGATTTAAAAGAGATCAAGAAACTCCATCTAAGTAAAAAACCCAGATAAGGCTGGAAATACTTCAGTCTCCAGAGCTTTACAAGGCCAGTTACTGAAGGAGGCAAAACCAGAAAGTCTAAGAGTAGTTCTGGCTTTTCATTGCCTATCTCAACAAGTCCAGTGCTACAGCAGGATACCGCACAGATTTAAGAACAAGTAAAACCCTATAAAGGGAACAGAAGTAGAAAGAATCATTCAGCAATTTTCCACACCAATTCCCCTCTGCATAAATTGGTTGCAAATGGCATAGGAGCCTGCAGCTAAACTGCCATTTAGTGAGAATTTCTTTGTATTTAAAGTGTGTAGTGCAGTAGTTAGTGCCTTTTTTAAGTGATGTGGAAAGCTTTAAGTCAATTAGAGGTACAGAGCAGGGTACAGCACCGCTGTGAAGTTAAACCACTACCTGCTGCCTTCCCTTTGAAGGGCTGTACAATAGCTCAACCTGCTCCCAGCCTCACACGCTCACAGTCACCAGCAGGCAAAGCACTGGGAAGCCCTCAGCCACTCCCTGATCACACCAGCTCAGTGCAGCAACACAGCAGCCGACCAGAAGTGAGGTGCTCCTGAAGCTCACTGCCTCTGAAGACGTACAGAACAGTCAGAAGTCAAACTTCACCTCCCCTGCTTTAACCCCGCTCTGATGTGACTGTTTCTTGCAGCGATGCAGCCACTGATTTTATCAGCACTAAGCCACAGGATTGCTTTTCAGCCTCACTAATGAATTAAGCCAAAATCTGGAGTAAAAACACACCTTCCTTCTCCGAACTACAGCCCAGCCCTAGAAGCCTGGGATTAAGACAATACCCATGACATGAGATGAGACCAAGCGAGACAATGCACGAGGGAAAAAGCTATCTTTTAGAAGATGAAAATGTGAGCCAGCTGCTGGAGCACATTACATGCTCCAGTAACTGTTTTCCAGCTATGTCCCTTCCTTCTGGTCACATCAACACACTCCCTTTGAACAAACTGAGCTCAGCAGGACGAGACCAGTGTGTACAGACAGAGGGCAAGAACTACGTTAATAAATAAGTACAAAGCCAAATGCCAGGGAAGAACCAAGGAGCTCTAGAAGATACCCTCTGCTCTAGCTGCACCTTTGAGCAGACATCATTAAGCAACTCTTCACCAGTTGCTCCTTGTAGGGAACACTTCCTTTCCATCCATATCCTTAGAGCCATCAGGGTTTTACACAAGCATCCCGCATATAGAAGATCTGACGCTCTTGTTAACATCCTTGTATCGCTCAAACAGCCTAGGATTCAACATATCCCTCAAGTTTGTTCTCTTCATCCCAACTAGCTTTCCAACAGCTCCCTGCACACACTGGAACAGATCTGCTGGCAAGCAGCATGCAGGACAGCAGTTGTGTAAAGGGACCAGCCAAGGAGATAACATCACAAATCATGATGTGCCTTAATTCTACCTAGGAAACAACACCAAAGCCTCTGCCTTATCTCAGACCACGCAATTACACTGGTTAGAGAAACACCTGCTCACCTCCCCCCCCCCAAAACAAGCCACCAAAGCAAAAGACTGGTAAAATGCAACAGCTCACAGCAGGGCCTGGCTTTTTAAACTGCAGGTTTACACAAAGTGAAGATTGGTGGCCACACCACTCCAGGGCACTAAACATTTATGTTCAACATGCAGATGACTGTTTCAGTACAAAGATGGCAACAGAACACAAGAACTCACAGTCCAGAATGATAACGCAAGCTGTTACCTCTTGCAGCCAAACTACCTTCCCACAAAGTCCCTAGTAGCCTGGATTTCCAAAAGTTAGCATACTTATGGAAACCAGTCAAGACAAGCCATCCTGGTTACCAGGAGCCTTTGCAAAGTGCACTCAGCCACTGATTTCTGTGACAAGCTGCCACGAAGAGTGTAATGAGCAGGAAACCAGCTGGCAACAGCATAACTGGTACTACACTCCTAGCACAGGCTAACCAAATGCTGCCAGTGCCAGAAAGGGAGGCAGCCGTCAGCAGTGGGACTGCTCCCTCCGATAAAGCAGATCTGAACATCTGAAGATCCTTTGACACCAAAACTGCAAAGCAGGTGAAGAGCTTAAAGTTGTTACAGCTCCTGAACACCAGGCATCTCTCCGCTGTTACAAGACAGGTTGGAAGAGGGCCATGCAGCCCATTTAATTCAATTCACTTCCTCTCCCATCTGCTCCAGACAGCCATGCCCTATTGGTCTTCTGAGAGCAATTGTATTTGAAGTGAAAAATGCCAGGAGTCTACGTACGTCCAGCGTGCTTTGGATGTGCTGTTCAAAGCCACCACAGGCTTGCCAGTTCTGAGCTGCAGAGAAATCCCAGTCTCTGCAGAATTCTGCCCAGCTTTTATTTATCTTTAAAGATGGTTTTAAAAATTAAACACTAGCTCCCTTCCAAGAGACACTTCCCAACTGCTTCTGCATTTAAGTACCAGAACCAAAAAGCCAGATTCAACTGGCAGCAAAAAAAAAAAAAAAAAAGTGTGCTTTGTTTCTGCTCTGCCCATTCCTCCTTAGGGAGCTGCAGCAAGCCCTTCCCTCTACAACCAGATGCACGTACCAAAGAGCAGCAGCATCACCAGGACCCAGAGCTCCTGCCTGCACGCAGCAGCCCTGCAAACAGGCATCAAGGTGCTGCAGGCTGAGCTGCCAAGGCAACAATGTCACCCACTGCTTCAGAACGAAGGCACACGGGGCTAAACCCAGCCAGCCACCAGGACAAAGCTACAGAGCAGAGTGCTGCAGCCAAGGTGCCATCAGTCCCACCGCTACAGGGCACAAACACAGCTCTGGAGGCAACAGTGCAGCCACCTGATACAGCAGCAGCTTTGGGTTTTATTCTCCTTCACCTCTGCTTGCTGCCCTGCAGAAAGATGCCAGTTTCACATGCACACTTTTAAGATGACTAAGCATGCTCTTTTCCCTTCCTAGCAGCCAGTCTTCTTTTCCAGCACAGCAGCAACATATAAACTTCTCTGCATGCCCTCCAGAAAGCTGGAAAAGGGTCGATCACACCTGAGCGACTCCTTCGTTTTGCCCAGTTTCTTTCTGGAAACACTGTGCACCTGGTCTCTACCTTTAATACATGCTCTAATGGAAGAGCCCAGCTGAGGCAGGCCTACCACCACCACTGCTCCAAACCCCACTGATTTAGGTATGAAACAGCTATTTCCCCACCACAACTTCAGAATAATAATAAAAAAAAAAGTGCCTGTGTGATGTGCCCAGCTGAAATATTTACACCACATCAGAGCACATTTTTCATCCTCAGCAATCTGAGCTCCAGGCAGCATTTCACAGGGACACTGAACAGCCTAACAGTTCAGCCATACAACCGAAACCATCCATCCAAAAAACAGCTGCTGGGCACGACACAGGCTGACAGCCAACCGCCCACCACGTCCAGGGTGTCACCGAGGCACTGGGACCGGTCTGCGAGCATGCAGAGAGCAGGTGACGAGCCATCGGGCACCTTGCAGCCGTGCCACCAGAGCTGCTGCCTTCGCTCCGCACCAAAGCCACGACCAGCAGGAGTTGGGCACGCATGGAGGTTCCGCCAACCTCACCTAGGGAGACCAATGACAGATGAATCAACACCACAGTGGATCACAGGCACAGCTGCATTCCTCCCAGTCCTCCCCCCGTCCCGTCACCAAAGAGAACGTACTGTATTACAGAGACTTTCATACTGGGAAAATATTTTAATATAGTAAACAAGTCAATTTACCTCTCACACGTTTTTAAATAAGTTTATGCTCATGGCTAAACAAAACTTGGTACTTAAACAACGGATTACAGCCTCGAGATTCGGGTTGTTCCCAGCTGGTCCTGCAAACAGTGACAAGTTTTGGACACCGACATCCTTTTATAAGTAACAGACTGGCATAAATAGCACACGAGTCCAGCGCGGGTTCGAAGGGAGAAGCTAGCCCTGGTGAGGAGAAAAGAACGAAGCCACGGAATCCCCTCCAGAGGAAAAACGAGGAAGGGGAGAAACCAAAGGTACCGAAGTCCCACGGGGAACCAGACCAGCGCCGTCCCACCGCTCAGTCTCCAGCGCTGCCCCCTCGGGCAGCCTCGGCCTCCATGCCGGCCTCCTCAGGGCCCGCTGGGGCCCTCCTCAGCCCCGGGCTGCGGCGGAGGCGGCTCCGGGCCGCCCGTC
>VXAV01008275.1:57753-116802 GCA_013399715.1 Alectura lathami
GGCGGGTTGCGGCCCCTCACCCCCCCGGCTCGGCTCCGCTCCCCTCGGCAGCGCAAGAGCGTAACGCTGGTTTTGCCCCCGAGAGGCTTGGTTTAGGGGTGCGTGGGCGCAGAGCTGCAAAGAGGGATGAGGACGGCGCCCTGGCGGGTGCCCGGTGCAGGAGGAGGAGATGACAGGTCTCCCGTGAGTTCAGGGCAGGCAGGGAGCTGCCGGAGGGGGTCCGGCAGAGGGCTGCAAAGATGATGAGGGGCCTGGAGCGTCTCGCTTGTGAGGAAAGGCTGAGAGACCTGAGCCTGGAGAAGAGGAGGCTGGGAGGGGGTCGGTGCTTATAAACACCCGAAGGGCAGGTGCCAACAGGATGGGGCCGGGCTCTCTTCGGACAGCGCAGAGGGCACAAGCTGGGACCTCGGAAGTCTGTGCGTGAGGAAAAACTTCTCGTCACTGCGAGGGTGACGGAGCCCTGGCACAGGCTGCCCAGAGGGGCTGTGAAGCCTCCTTCTCTGGAGATACCCGAACCCACCTGGATGCTTTCCTGTGCATCCTGCTGTAGGGAGCCTGCTCTAGCCAGAGGCTGGGCTGGCGGGTCTCCAGAGGTCCCTTCAGCCCCTGCGGCTCCGTGGTTCTGCGAAGAGTCCCTTCGTGGTGCCTCCAGCCTGGGGGTGTGCGGTGCTGCCCGGGGGAAGCTTGTAAGCTGCCCTTGCTGAACGGCAGCTTTTGGAGAGAGGCTGCTTTAGTGCCTATTTTATTGGCTTGTGCTGAGGACAGCTGAAATACTGTTCCAGGGTATGGACTTGCCTTTTTTTTTNTTTTTTTTTATAGTTTATGGTGCAAGATGCTTACTTTTGAGAAGGCTTCAGTTGCTCCTTTTATAAGTATTGGCTTTTCCTCCTACCAGTCTTAGGGTAGTCAGGTGTTTTGCACCTGAAAACCCTTTGCTAACAAGGAGTTGCAGCACTAAAAGAGGCTCATGGCAGCTGGAGAAATGGCTATCACCCAGAAAGACCTCAGAAGAAGCAAGTGGTTGAGCCCTGAGTTCACTGTAGCATTTCATTTTTCCTATTAATAGCAGGAGGGCTGGAAGAGAAGGGGAAAACCTCTGAGTTTTTGCAGTATGGAACTTGCAGCTCGGGAGGAGGCTGCTGGGGCAGGGAAGGGGGCTCTTCTACAGGCCTCTTACCTCTCTGTCCTGATTTATTACACCTGATTGCATTCTTCTGTTTGAAATCAAATTGTGTACAGCTGAGTAACATGAGCTGATGGCATCCTACTCACAGAGCTTTCCTGAGCCGTGCAAATGTATCTTGTGGTGTTCTGCAGATGCTATACAAAGGATCTGTCCAGCTCGACATGGTGAACTTAAGAGGTATGTGTGCATTTATAGTAAATCCTACAAAATGGATTTTATATTTTGTCAGGCTGTTTTCTCTTAATCATTAGCTTGCTCCAACCCCCTGTTCCCTTCTTATATTTCATTCAGCAGCTATCTGCTGCTTTATCTTTTCTTTTTTATCAGTGATTTAAATAAAAATTCTGTAACTAGTTTATTACTCCAGCACTTCTTTCCTCTCCTTTAGCTATGTCTCTCTGAATGGTTTCTTTTGTGGTTAGACACTTCTGAGTTTTTACTGGTTCCTGTGCTGTAGAGTATCTTAAGATGATGAGTTTGTGCCTGTTCCGTGTGGCGTTGTTTCTTTAGATCTTCAGGTTGTTCATAATCCATCCTGTAAGCTGCTGCTCCGTGCCCACATTCTGGCTGGCTGTTTTGTTTTCTTCCTACTGTTGAGTGCTGCAGACAGGTCCTTAACACAGAGCCTCCTAGGGCTGCTCAGTGTCTGTTCACAACTCTTCCTCAAACGAGCTGTGCAGAAATCAGTTCCTTCCAAACCCTAGTGTTGTGTTTGATCTCCTCTAGTGTTGCCACTGATGCAATTCATCATTGCCTCTGGTGAAAGGCTGATGAATTACCTCTCACAAATCTTTCCTCCTTACTCTTCCTTAGTTTCAGTCGTGGAGTTTTCCGAGAAAGGATTGACGGGATGAGGCTGAATGAGGTCCTGACAGTTTTTGCCTGGTGCTTGTCTAGTCCATGCTGTCATCTTGCATTTAAAGCCTGCCCTTGGCGATGCTGCGCTGTTGAGCATAAAACCTGTTGTACTGGCTAGAAGTTGGTAGGCAAAAGCTAGGGTTGGTGTTGTTAGGTAAAAGTATAATGATTTTGGTAAAGGATGTTTGAAAGAGACAGCAGGTTGATGCAGGAAACAAAGGCACAGAAGGTAACAATGAGATGGAAGGCAGCAATAATGAGCAGTTATGGCTGCCTTAGTCCAGTGTCCTCAGGATCAGACTCCCCTCTCCTGGGAAGGAAACAAATCCTTCCCAATCTGTGCACATGGTTGTGGCTCTCTCACTGGCCTTACAGTGCATTTATCCATTGTTTATTTAGGACACACTGTGCCTCTTGGTTGCGGTGGAGGCTTAGCCTTCATAAGAGACAACAATTCCCTCACGGCATTAAAGAAATTCAGTGCTCTTAAGGTACTCTCCCCTATGCCAAGCCCTCTGCTGCCTTTGCTCTGAGCAAGAGCAAAGTGAGGTGTGTTGGTGAAGTACCAACTCTCGTTGACTTTTGCCATAAGCTTTTCTTTTGGCTGTGAACAAATGGGTGGGAGTTTCTCTCCAGGTCCCTTTGTTCAAGTGCAGGCAGCTGCCAGAAGGCGTGTGCCTCCTGTTCCTAATCCTAGCTCCTTGTTAGCAACTGCTTTAAAGGCAAATGAGAGCCAGGAAGCCAGGGCTGCCATAATGATGTTTTCTTTGTCCTCTGAGTTTTAGCAAAAACACCAGGCTGTGCGCTGAGCAGACTCCTGTGGTGCAGGAATAGAGCTCTGGGGCGCAGAGCACAGAGAAGCCTGGAGAAGTCAGTGAATGTATCAGATCAGGCAAAGCTTGCAGATCAGTCCCCTCTGAGATTTTTGCCTCAAGAACGCAGAAGGGACCAGGATTAAGGGCACACGGTGCACCCTGGGAGGGCAGCAGAGAGCTGTGTAGCCCTTGGACATCCGTCTTTCTCCCATGACAGCTCAGCCGGGGCCTGATGGTTTATAAGCTTCTCTCATTTTTCCCTTCACTTGTCTGAGGGTCCTCCAGGAAGCTCGTTTGCTCCTGAGCCTGCTACTTACAGCCTTCTGCCAGTGTTCGGTTGAAAACCCGAGTGCCAAGAGAGGTGGCTGAAGATCAGATGTTCCACCTCCCTGACTGAGCAGCACCGCTTGAACAGCTTGAACCGCTTGAACAGCTGCTGCCTGTTGCAATGGGAGGCTTGCTTGCTCTACAGGGGCCCCTGAAGGATGCAGCTAAATAAACTTGTAGTATTGATTTTCCATATTCAGAGTCAGTGAATAGTACCTAGTGCTTCAGGAGACAGAAGACTTAATTGAGGGAAGATTATTGGCCTAAGTTATTGCCTGTGTGCAGACCTTCCTCCCGAGGGCAGTGCAACGCTTGGATGGATGCCTGGGAGGTTGCTGAGCCTCCACTGTTAATGGAGGCCTCTTGGAGCTGCCTAAATTAACGTTTGTCAGTGCTGATAAGTCACAGCTGATCTGCCCTGGGACTAGGGATGGGCTGGCTGGCTCCCCACAGTCCCCCTGTCCCTCTGCTTTGGATTTAGCGAAGGCAGCTATCCTGCCTTTCCTTCTTGTGCTCAGTCGTGAGGAGGCACTTGGAAGTGACACCCTACAGAAGGTAATTGTGCCCTGTGAGGTGTGCATCTCGGTCACTGTGCTTCTGCCAGGCTGTGTAGCTCTGACAATCGTAATTCACTGCCACCTCGCTATGCAGTCCCCTTTGTGAACTCTAGCTCTGCTTTTTCTTCTTGATGTCTGCCTCCAGCAGTATGACTTCTGCAGGTAGGTTATAGACTTTTTAGTGGCTGTAAGGATGTAAGGACGTAGCTTTATAGTCCTTGGTGACATTTGTGAGCTGAGGAGGGAAGAGATGGATGAGGTCTCTAATGTTTAAAGGGCAGAACAGGTGTGTTTAAATCCATCTCTTCCTTGGCTACGGTTCTTGAGCACATACCCTACTAGGTATGTGAGCCTTCTGTTGTACTGAATGTCTCTGCCCTTGACAAGGGACGATCTTTCAGGCTCTGCTGTCTGTTATTCTCAAGGAAATAAGTCTCACTTCACACTGTTGTTCCTGTCTCCCGTTTGAAGCCTGCAGGGAATCTGAGTCTGTTCCTCTCTAGCATTTTCCTAATGCCCTTCAAAATCCCCTCTGTCTTATGTGGGAAGGTGCTGTCTCTGTTGTCAGTCTGGTAACAGATGGGGGGGAGGTTGGGGATGTTCTTTTAATTCTGTCACCTGATGTAGCTGCGGTGAGCTGCGCGCAACCCACTGACTTGTGCTGACTTGGACAGTGATCTGCAGAGGTTATAGGTTGGGTGGGTAAGAACTGGAGATAAAGCAGCTCAGGACAGAGGCCCTGGGCAGAGGGCTCCTGCTGGTAGCTCAGGGCAGTGATGCATCAACAGCTCCATCCTTGTGCCATCGAGCTGGTGAGCCGTTTTATTCCGCCAGCAATCTGCATAGCATAGGGCGTGTCCCACCTGCAGGAGGGCTTTGGACGGCGAGCGTGTTGTGCGAAAACACTCTAGAGAGCCAGAGGAAAGCATGTCTGAAAATGATTTATTTGGTTTTTAATGTTCAGAAACTCCTGTAAGTAGGTTACTTGGGAGTAGGGGAGAGTGGCTTGGCTGGCTTTGTGCCAGAGGTGTTCACAACACTGCAGGAGCTCTGCTGTAGTTTGGTTTGCTGTCAGGTGGAGACAGCTCAGACTGCTTTCTGAAGACATGGGAATTCTCCTAGCCAGCATGAATTTTCTTTGGCTTGTTGTTTTAATTTCTGAAAACATTTCATTTCTGGACATTCATCTTCTGAAAAAAGGCTGACAAAGGTGGCTTGACAGCACCACGGGCATTCACTGGAATATGAAACTTCAGCAGCTGCTTGAATGTTAAGCTTTAGTCCCAGGGGCTCCCAGCACTCTGAGCTGTAGGTTTCACACTTGGCTCTGTGGAGAGGAAAGCTGCCCTCATTTCACCAAGTGTGAGGACACCAAGAGAGGGAATGTTGTTTTAAAAATAATAATAATAATAATCTCTTTGGGTGTGAACGTGTGCCGTCTGCGTGGGTTGTGGCAATAAACACAATCCCAGTGCAGGAACCTAGAGCCACAAATCAGTGCTGCCTTTTGCAAGGAGGAAATGGGCATGTGTGCACCCACCCACGCAGCCTTGACAGCTCAACACGGTTCTTAGGGCTGTATTTTGAACATAACCACCACGTGTCAAGCAATAGGACGGTGATTAACAGCCATGGAACCCGCCTGTGCGTCTTTTCCTCTGATTTTCATGGTTTGTCTGAAGAAGCTGAACTTCACCTTTGTGTGGAGAATGAGTGTGGATGAGTTCTTTCTCCCGGATGCACACAGGCAGACAAACATATGTAGTGTATATATATTTATATATACATATATATATAGTATTTGCATGGGTTTAGGAGTGGGAAACCCGTGAGAGACCTCTGAACACTCAGCCATAATGTTTTAAGGCTTGAAACAAAAACAAAGTCAATTTGACTTAGCCTACCTTTGGGTCCTTGCTGAGTTACACTAAGGCAATGTGGAGTTTTAACTGCTTTAAGGATCCACGTAGGCTCCTGTGTATACAAGGTTACCATGGGTTCTCACCCGAGTTAAAATTATGGAGCTTTGGGTGTGATAAAACCACAGTGAGATCAGGGAGCATTTGCTTGCAGCAGTACTCAGAAGCAGCTGTCGACTTTTTGACTTCCTTCCTTTCAGGAGCTGAGCAAAGAAAATGTGCTGGAAAGCCCTGTGCAAGGGAGAGGAAAGCGCAGTGGGTGAACTAAAATGGCAACCTGGAACTCCTGACTCTGCTGGAGCTGCGCTCTTGTTCATTGCATCTTACTGTTTTTGTGCTTCAGCGTGCTGCTGCTCGTCACCCTTCTTGCTCTTTTGTTAATGACCTGTCTTGGAAAGTTTCATTCTTTTGCTAGCACTTAGGAACTTCATGCTCCCATCACCCCCGTGCAGCAGTTGCATTTGTACTGTAGTAATGTTGAAGATGCGTGAATCGTGTGTGATTCTGCTTGCAAGCTGTGCAGTTTGGGATTCTGCAGAAAGCAATCAGTGTTGCAAGTGCTGGTCAGACTTCTGTTTTTCACATGAGATCTCATTGCCTTAGCATTAACGTGACATCTGTGGACACTTGTCTTTGTGTGGGAGCAGCCCGCAGCCCTCTGGTGTAACAGCGTGGCTGTTGCTGCTCAGGATGAAGAGCCGTGCTGTCGTCATGATGACCACTGTTTGAAGGCAATGCTGAAGGCTGTGTGTGCAATATCATAGCTTATGCACTAGAGGACAGCGTTACACGCTGCAAAGCATAATTGTAATGGAACAATGCTGGAAGAGGTTCCTTAGAGATGTCAGGAGAAGTGGGTGTGCTAGGGGTAGGTTGGGGTTGAGGCTATGAAGTAATTTGCTGGAACTCAGGAGCCATCCAGTCAAGGAGGTTCTGTAGGCAGCATGGCTTAAAATCACCATCTGCAAAGCTTACGGTGGAAAATCTGCAAAGGGTGATGCTGGCTGCCTTGCCTCTGCATGCGCTGTGTGGGATGTAGAGCCTGCTGGACAGGCAGGACAAAGGAGGTAAGAGAGGCCTGGGGGGAGAAAGGGGGAAAATGTCGGATACCAAAACACTTGTGCTAGTTGGTGGGGTGTGTGGTGGTGAAGGTAAAGGGTGAAAGCAAAGGAGGCGCAGCGGATGTGGGTGAGTGTGGACCAGGGGGAGGAAAATGAAGGGTGGTTGGAATAAACACTGCTCAAAGTGCTGAAGCTTCTGCCTGCCTTGGTATCAGGGCTTTCAGCAGAGGGCAGGACTATTTTATTCTATCGCTGTTCCATCAGCTGTCTCTTCGTGCAAGACACAGAGCAAGGGGTGTGAAATGAAAGATAAGGAGTTTATTTAAGGCTGTGCAAACAGAAGAGAGCTTCGCTGTAGTGACCATCTTTATGCATCTAGGGATCTTGGCAGTTGTCACTACAGTGCTGGCTTGGATGCTTTGTTATATTTTCTATTTTGTTGTGCAGTCATGGGCCTGGAGCACCCCGCTGCTCCCCCAGCACGTGCAGCTTTGACACACGTGCACAGGAGCTTAGGTTGTGGGACTAGAGGCGATACATGCCCTCATCCCTGTCTCAGCCGTGACACTGAGCAGCCACAGCGATGGGTAAGGCACATCAGCTCTCTGCCCTGGGAAAATAAAGCTAACAGCCTTCAGCTTCATAGCCAGTTCCTAGAGTACGGTGCCTGGCAAAGTATGTTGGTAAATGCAGGAAAATCAGCTGTCACTGGCAATGTAGAAGCCCTCTTATTTGCCGTTTATCAGGCAGATCATCCCTGGAAAGAAAGGGGCAAAGAATACTAGGTGTGCTCAGCGCGCTGTTTCTGGAGCATGATTCTGTCTGACAATTGCTGCCATCTTTGATGTTTACAGCTAGAGCACTTCCTACAGATCCACTCAATGTCCCTCCACTTAATCTCTCCTCCCTCTTGCCACTGACATTTGAGAATGCTTAGGATTCCTCCAGACAGTCTGTGTGAGGATGGCTCATCTGCCTTCAGCTGGCCTTCCTGCAGCGGGCAGGTTAGAGGCGGGAAGGATGTGAAACCACGCAGCTGGCTCCCTTCGCGCAGTGGGAGTTTCTTCATCTGCCCTTCTCAGAGGATCTTGACTTTTTGCAACCTCTTGGCCCTTATGAACAACAGTAAGTGCCAAACCTGAGCTTTCCTAGAAGGATTAAATCCTACCGTGTGGATGGAAATCCTGTTGTAGTTGTGGGGCGTACCTTTCTGACTTCACTGAAGCTTGCCCGTGTCAATCCTTTGCACAAGCCACTCTCCTGGCTGGCCAGTGCACCTCTGCCAGCAGAAGCTCCTTTTCTCCTCTGCTGTCCACACTAAATTCCTTTGCTCGGCGTTTGGGAGCGGGGTCTCATTTACCGTTAATTAACTTGCTGTTCCACTTCCCTGTAGCTTCATTGTTACGCTCCCCACCTTACAGATCTCTCCCGTTCTGCATTCCCAGAATACCTGCAGCAGACCCAAGTGCAATTTTGCAATTCCTAGCTGCTCTTGTGCATGTTTCATTTAATCTGTCTGAAATTTCCGTCTGCCCTGCTGGCCTGTCTTGGAGGCTGGCATTGAGAGGAGCTGCAAGGTGAAGAAAAGAAGTTAAACCGGACAGCGCTGCAAGCCACCCTGCACGCTGAGGCTGTTGCGTGATGTTTGGCCTCGCTGCATGAAGGGGGCAGTCTGCCTGTAGCCAAACCCAGCCCCGTTCTGCAGCCACATCTGCTGAAATAGCTTTGAGCGTCGGCCGGCGATGCCTGCGCTTCGTCAAAGCGAACTTTTAAGGAAGTTGAGTTGCGGAAGCGCCGCGAACCGTGAGCCTCGCCAGTACCGCTCCCGGGAGCGGGTCCCTCCTGGAGGGGCGGCGTGCGTGCATGGGTGCCCACGCGGGCGGCTCCGCTCGGCGCCAGCTTCCCTCCAGGTGACCTTTGCTGGGCTTCTCGTGGGTGTTCGGAGAGCTGTTGATTTACAATGCAGATTCGTCGGTCCTCGCCTGCCGCTCGCTGCCCCTCCTAAATTTGGCTGGGATATAAGGGGCCGTTTGCTCTCTGATGCCAACAGCGGCAATGGCAGAGAGCCCTGCCATGTGAGAGGCAGAGATAGAGGAGAGGGGGGCGAAGGAGGAGTGAACTGTGCAACTCCTATTGCTTCTGGGAGCCGAGGAGCACGTCTGCGGGACGATGTCCATGCTCACCCCTGCCCTGCAGCCCCCGGAGGTGAAGGAGTATCTGTCCAAGGGCGAGCGCTTCATCAAGTGGGATGATGTGAGTAGCGGGGTTTTCGCTTCACCACGTTGTGCGTGCGGTGGCAGGGCGGGTGGCGTGTTTTGGTCAGGTTTGTGGGGAGGCTGGGAGTGTGCGTGTGTTGAGTGGAGGGAATGGGACGCGATCGTTCCTGAGAGCAGTGACATCTGGGTAGGGAGAGCGAGCTGAGGAGAACAGGAGAATTGAGGGCCGAAAACATCAGGTGTGTACGCTGGGGACTGGCGATGTGACTCCTGCATCTTGTGGAGGCTAGAAGTGAGCGAAGGAGTGTGTCACTGGGTCTCGGCTCAGCGTGCAGCTTCTCTGGTGCAGGACCCCAGGGTGCAAACCAGTCCTTGGGAAGGCAGTTGCAGCTGGGAGTCTCCCCGCGCTGCATTCAGACGCGGCTGGGGGAACTCGAGGGGTAGGATTTACTCTCTGCGTGGACTCCCTGTGCTTTGTAAATGAAAGGAGATCAGGCTCCAAGTTGCTTCCTCTCACAGCCCCGCTGATGGAGTGGATTGGGGCTGAGCCATGTCCTCCCACAACCGCCTGGCTTATGGGTGGGTGAGCTACCAAGTGCACGGTAGCCGAGCAGCGAGGGGCCCGCGTGGTAACAGTGCCGGAGCCTCGGTGGGTGCTGTAAAAAGCTGCTTCTCTCTCCAACTCCATGTCCTCTTGTGTCTTCAAAATACCTGGTTTGTCTTTCATTGTGAGGGGAAGAAAGTGTGGATCAGCAGAAAAGGAAGAGTAAACTTGAGTGTGATAGTTCCCCTCCTCACTTTCTAAGAAGGCGAGAGAGGTTCTAAATCGATCAGAGTATTTCCCCTAATACCCACACACCAAGCACAGCAATGGCAGCTGCCCATCCGTCTTGTCTGGAGTTTGTTCTGCATGCTGTTGAGCATGGATGTTGGCAAAACAGGGAGCAGGCCAGGCAGTGGTCATTCACCAAGATCTGGGGGAAGCGTTTGATGTGGTGTCGCAAATGAGACGCGTGCAAAGGAGCCTCCAGCAGCAGGGCAGGAGGGATTAGTGCTCAGTTTTGTGGGCGTAAAACCATAACAGAATTTGAAGTGCTAAGGCAGTGTGTTTGGAGGAGGGAGATAGTTGTGTGCAGCGGAAGCAGAGGTGGTCCAGCAGCACAAAGAAGGGAGAAGGTAATGTCAATGTACTGCTGACAGAACGGCTGGGTGCTGAGGAGCACGGGTTGGAATACCGCTGGGTGATTATTCCACTGGCTCTGCATAAACAGGAAGATGACAGCAGGGTCTGGTGGAAGGAGCAGCCTTCCCTTTCTTCCCAGCAGGGCAATTGCCTCTGGAATGCGCTTGTGGCTTCTGAGTTTGAACAGGGGTTTGGTTTCTGAGAACAGCAGCAGCCCAACTTCCCTATTCAAAGGCTGAGCGTTTCCAGAAATTGCTGCAGACTCTCCATGCTCAGACCAGGGGGACTGCTTTCGCCAAAGCTTGAAGCTGTTAAGTATTCCACTGTGAATTTCTGGGATATTCAGGTTCCCTTGAAGCCCGAGGTGAGTTGAGTTGCACTCCCAAGACCCACAAAGTGTTTATGGTTGCAGCAGGAAATAGGAGTGAGGGAGCTCAAGTCCTGTGTGGATTTTTGTCCAGGGTTTACAAATCTGTAACCACTCCTGAAAAGGCTTCTTCTGATTTGCTAAGTTTACGAGCCTGATCTTTTATTCTGGTCACCTTGTGCCATCTCCCTGTGCTTTCCTGCTCCACAGTTACAGCAGGCTGCAAAGGAAAATGGAAAGAGCTACAGACTGTGGGTTTGCAGGTGGAGGGTCAGGATAAAAGCAGCTCTTCAGAGGTCATGGGGCCTGCATTTTTTTGGTCTGATTCTTCAGTGACCTGGTCATGCTGTTGGTAACAGGTTTGACTCCTTTCTGCAATAGGTGAGGCAAAGGAATGAAGGTAGATCAGTCTGGCTCCTTACATCACTGTAGCTCGGGGCTGCACTCTGGAGCCACATGTACCCAACGATGTCTTGAGTAAAGCAAAAACACACCCCCCCCTGNAATGTCTTCTTTAGAGGAGAGTGCAGTAGGATCCAGGCTAGGCTGGATTGTTCTGGCCTGTCCCACTGGTTTAGCTTGTGACATCTTGGGGTATGGAGCAACTCCGCTGTACTTTGTTTAGCATCCAGCAACCTGGGGCCACCAACCAAACCAGGGAGGGGGAAGCCTTACCTTACGATGCTTTCAAGAACTAGCTTGGGAACCCTTTCAAAACCTCAGGGAGTCCAGAATGCAGCAGCTGACCTCTTAGGTGGAGCAGATGTGCGTGCATTTGGCTCTCTGCTGACTCTTAACCCTGTAAGTACAAGCAAAGAGGTTTTCTGTCCTTTTAGGAATATGGACTCTCATGCCAGGCCACGTGAGAGGATTTTGCTATGGATTCACCATCTCCTTTGTTGTCAAGGAGCCAGCCTATCGGAGAGTATACCTGCACCCCACAGCCACCCACGACGTCCCTGATCAGGAGGACAACTGTCAACGGTCCTTATTGCAGCCTTAGCTTGCCTTCAGGAGAACTGCTTCGTAGGAGATAAGGTTTATCTGGAACCGTGGCACAATATGCAGCAGTGGCGTTACAGTGCCTGTTCTGCCCTTGATGGCATGTGGCCATGTGTTCAGAGAGCCAGCTGAGAGCTCTGGGAACACGGAGATGATGCTGTGCAGATTGAGTATAGCGCAAGAAAAGGCAGGAGGGAGCGAGAGGAGATCATACAATGCATTGTGTCATGGGCAGTTTTCTGTCGTGGTCACAGCTCATGAGGAATGGATTTGGAAATGGAGGTCCCTGGCAATAAAGATATGTTTTAGAGCAAAGTATGAGTTCAACAGCAAATTGAAGAACCTAAGGCCAAATGGCAAATGCAATTTCCAGATTCCACCACTGGCTTCAGCTCAGCTGCTGGGTGTTTCAACTTCCTGAAGTGAATTTGAAGCCTTCTTAGAACGGCTGATAGGCCTTGTGATCCTATCAGCTGTGGCACCAGAGGTCAAGAGCAGTCAGGAGTCTGCTGGGCTGAATGAGCAGATGGGCTGGGGGCCAGGCAGAGGCAGCGAGCGTCCTTTATCGTCGTTTCCAAAGAACTTGCGCTAGTTCATCTCTTAGCGCAGGCTTGCAGGCGCGGTGGGAATGGATGTTATGCTGGAAGTGTCTGTGAAGTTGTTTAACCGAAAATGCGGAAACAGCGTAGTCAGAGCCACACACAGCCTCGCAGCAGCCTGTTTCCTTTGCAGTACATGCCTTAGCTCTGGTATGGAGGGCACCCACACGGGCGTTTGGGGTTTGGGATCGGCCTGGTATCATTTTGTCTGACTCTGGGTGTTTAACTAGGCTCTGGTTCTTTTTATAGTCCCTTTAGATCTGGTCTGTGCAGGGTAAGAATCACCTCGCAGAGCAGACTCATCAGTTGGATTGAACCCTTCCTGACCAGATCCCTGCAGACTGTTAGTCCCAGATGACTAACACAAAGAGACATCTAGGCGGTGCCTCTGCTTGGCCTAGGCTCCTTCTGGAGCTCAGAAGGAAGCAGGTGCCACGGAGGGAAGGCAGTTCAAATGGAACAGTCACATCTACGGGGACTTTCTTCTCTATTGACTGTATAGAAATCTCCAGAAGAGATTTCAGCTAAATGCAGTGTTAGGTGAGACCTAGGCTTCAGCGGAGATGAGCTTTTGTGGCCTCACACTGTTACCCTGGAGATGCACTGAAACTGACGGTTCATTTCCATAAATCAGAGGGTGATTCATCTGGCTGGGTCTGTATTTTAACCACGAACCTTACATCCCATGATGATTCCCCAGTCACATAGGGTGCTAACCATTCCTGTTTGTTTGTTTTGTCAGGAAACAGCAAATGCTTCTCCTGTGATTCTTCGGGTGGATCCAAAGGGCTTTTATTTGTACTGGACCTATCAGAATAAGGTAAGTGCAAAGGTTTCACAGGTTGGTCTCCAAATAGTCAATTCAAGTTGGTGCAAAATTAGAACACCAGAAGTGCTGGAACACTGCGTTCAGGAAAGTAACCACACTCATTCCACTGAGCAGAAAACCCCACGCAACTGAGCCTAGTGCTTATCCAATGGCTGATTGCTCCAGGAGGAGCAGAAAACCAAGCTGCAAATGTGCTAGAAATGCACGTGGCCATTTTTTTGCTCGTTGTCCTGGCAGTCTTATACTGGTGAAGTTCATTGGATGCGCTTCAAAGGTCTGGGCAGAAGGTAGTAGCATTGTTATGCCTGTTATGCAGCTTGCTAAAGGAGTCTCCAAACCAGTACAGTGGTGCAACTGGAATTTAAAAAAAAAAAAAGTGTGCAGTTACATGTCTGCACGCATGTCAGCTAATGTGTACCTTCGGTGTAGTCTGTAGTGTGGTTAACTGACCTGCTGGGGTTAGAGATTCTGTGTTTTTTTTTTATTTTAAATGATGAAGGTGGTGATGTAGAGACTACATCAGGCCTGGAGAGTTGTACTCTTCCAAGACCAAGGTGGTGTGCACACTGATGGATGTAAAGCACAAGTGTGTTGGCTGCCAGAAGGGAGTGAGATGCCACAAATTTAGGAAAGAGAATTCAGTTCCTTGCTGCTGCGGGGCAACGAGGGGTGGGGGATTCTGGCTTGCCTGGAGGTGGAAGGCTGGGTTTACTTCTGCTTTCCAGAGCAGGGCTGTGGTTCAGCTCTACTTCCTCCTTGTGACCTACATGCTGAAGAGGCATGGTAGATAGTGAGACAGGGACAGCGCTCCTCCCCTGGCCAGACGACATGACGTGTTTCGGTGAGCTCTGAATTCTCAGAAGCTTGTGCCCTAGTGCCAGCTGTGCAAGGCACTGCCACGCAGCCACATCATCTGAGATCAGTGTTGCAAGGCTGGAGACTGTGATGTGCCTGTACAAGGCGTGCTGGTCTTCCAGCCCTCTTCGTCGCTCTCATTCCCCTGTTCAAGGGCTGCTCGCTTCTGGTGCCAGAAGTTAAGCTGTAAGGGTTGCAGCCAGACAGCAGGAAGAAGTGGTAACACTGGGAGATGGACAAACAAAATGGGGCAGGGGGGCTGTTGCCACCCATCAAACATGAAGTGTTTTGCTGGGTTAGGGGTGCGAGGGATTTCATCCCTTGGGAAGGGGGCTGCAATAAGGAAGTCAGCTGACATGAGGAAACTCTGACAGGGGTGTCTCATTTTCCTGGAAAATGCCATTGGATAGCACCAAAAATAAACAAATTTGAGAGCTGCAGTGGAGCAACAGCCTGCTTTTCATCCTTGGGGAGCATTTCTCTGACACCTTTCCCTGCTCTAAGGGGATCTGCAGACTTGTGCATGAGCTCACTAGAGATTCAGATGGGATTAGGAGTAAAAATTTCCATCCTGCTTGACAATGAAGCAGGGATACAGCCAGGAGGCATGGTATCCACATTGTTCTTCATTGTGATCGTGGAAAATGTCTGCTGCAACAAGTATAATTTGTTCTCCAGATCCGTGGTGAGCAGGCAAATTAGTAACACAGGAAGGAAATTCAGGTTGGATATTGAAAGAACAAACAAACACAACAGCTAGCCAGCAGAAGGGACAGTGAGGACGTGGAGTGGGAAGCTCGTGGAACGTCCTCTGTGGGAATTGCTTTAGAAGCTCTGCTGGGAGAAGTGGCCCTGCCTGCCTTCCAGCTGAGCTGCTCTGTGCTGGATGCGTGGAGGCAAAAGACAGGTTCACAGTGACAGGAGACTCTGGATGGCATTGATGTATGGACTGTTTGCTGGGGTAGAGTTTCCCTATTTGAAACTGTCTTATTGTCCCTCTGGTGTCACAGGTTCCAGTCCCAGCCAACAACACTTGACTCTGGTACAGAAGTGAGAAAATAGAAGTGTAGGAAAGGCTACACACAGATCAAATCTTTGCACCCGCCTTTTCGGCACTACGCATCTCCATACGTTGAGCTTCCTCAGTGAAGGGCACTGGCTCACGCCTGCTTTGCAGCTTCTGGGGGCTCTGGGATGGTTTTGTCTTTACTTCTGCCTTTCCTTCCTTCACCTTCCTTGTCCTTATTCCTTTGTAGGAGATGGAAATTCTGGATATAACCAGCATCCGAGATACTCGAGTGGGGCGATTTGCCAAAATCCCCAAGGTGAGTGCGTGCTTTGTTTCTGCCAGTTACTGGGGGAGTGGGAAGGCTGCCTGCAGCTTTGGCATAAACTGAGGCAGGTTACCTTGGCTTTACATCACAAGAAGGTGGAGGCAACCTTGCCTCTTCACATCAGAACTGTGTGAATACAGAACAGCTGTCTTTGCTCCCGTCCCCAAACCCCCAGTGGTTCTCTGTGCACCCGAAAGACACTTGCAGGCTGTGGTATATGAGCTTGTTGGAAAGAGCATGTCAGAAAGCTTGGAAAACAACAAGTGAACTTCAAGGGCGTGCCAAAAGAGCCATTTTCTGTTGTGCGCAGCAGCGCTCTCTCCTGTGCCATGCACTTGGCTAGTCTTTGTCTTGGCCTGGCCCTTCAGTTCACTGGAAGTCCTGCAGGAGACTGGTGGTGCTTCGGTACTGAGTCACCAGAGCTGCTCCTGGACAACAATGCACAAGCTGGGTCAAGGCTGCTACAGACCTGTAGGCAGTGAGAGTCCAACACTGTGTGTGGTCTGTTTTTCCTTTAAAGGGAAGAAAATGTGCTTATGGGGAAAGAAGTTAGACTTTTTCAAACGGTTTTCAGTTGCCTGCTCGCAGTGTCGCGTACTAAGGGAAGCACATGATTATGGCTTTGTTTTTGCTTTCGGTTATAATTTAAGCTTCCTGCAGCAAAGTTGTCCTTGTTAGGACTTTTTTCTGAGCCTGATTTTTGTTTGTTTTGAGCTTTTCTGTGTATGAAAAAGATGAGCAGAAAATTGAAGCTGGAATGCATAAAGGAAACAAAAGAGTAAAGCTAACCGCTCCGTATGGTAACATAGCTGATCCTCAGCCTAATGTGAAAGAGGAAGATTTTGCAATAGATACCGAGAGACTTGAGCAGCCTCTTTGCGTAACAAGTATGGATGTTTTCCTAATCCCTCTCTGAAAACATCCATCCAGAGCTCCCTGAGGCTGATGCTTCTCAAAAGAACATAGAGGTGGCTGACAGGTACAGCAGACCTCGAGAGCAGTACCCATCGTTCACAATTCCTTCTGACAAACTTTCTTTTCAAAAAATCACTAGAATTAAACATATTTGAGTTGTAAACAAGCCTACAATTTTGTCTGCCACTTGTTTTGTGGGAATAGTGCCTGAAAGAATAACATTTTTGGAGCTAATAGAGCTGAGTGCTACACTCCAGAGAGAATGTGCTAAGGAAAAGACCTGCTTAAAGGTGAGGGATGAGATGCTGTTTTCTAGGATGTGAAACAGCAGGGATAATCTGTTTACAAAATGAATTCAACTTAATGGATTGTAAATTCGTGGTGGGAGTACTCAGGGTGTAGGTGGGTGTCCCGTTGGTGGCAGCAGCCAGACAGGGAGTTTTAGAAATTATTTAAGGAAGGCTTGCACTGGGGACTGCCAGGAGATACATGCCAGCCCAAGTACAGTGTCAGAGTTGCCTGTAGGCAAAAGGAATTTCTCCTCAGACAGAATAAGAGATGGGATCTTTGCGTGGAAAAATTGCTGCTCGAGACTAAGAAAAAGATGCAGAAGGTGTCTTAAGGGAGAACTAGCATATTCCAGAGAGATCAGTGCTTGGGCCTCATGCCTTTTTGAGCAGTAGACCTACGAAGTGTCAGCTCAGTGTCCTACTTGGTCAAAAATACACGTTAGGAATTGCATGGAATTAGGAAATGCCGTTATGCCACTGTGTGCAGCCAGAATGCATCCATATTTCTGTGCTTTTTTGGTGTCTTCCTCAAATGAGACCAAGATCTGGAAAAGGTAGAAAAGAGCAGGATTAATGGAAGTATGAAATGGCAGCTGCCCGAGGAGCATCGGTGGAAGAGGAAGAGCAGACTGCCTGCAGTCTGGCAAAAAAAAAAAACAAACAAACAAACAAAAAAAAAAACCTTGTGGAATGTTGTGAAATCAGGAGTTGAATGGAGGAGGTGAGCACACAGTGTTGCTCAGTGTTTCTTCCCGTGAGAGCTCTGCATCGGATGGAATTTTCCAAGGAGCTTCTGCACGGGCACAAGGAGGTGCTGCTGCTGGACGCATATCATCACAGCGCGGGATGCCTGCCTGCACAAGTCGGGAGAACCCGTGTGGTTTTACAGTTAGGTCAAGAAGGAGGTGTCCTTCGAGGGCCTCAAATACAAGGTGAGGCCTCTGGCTTAGGATGCTGCTGAACCATAAACTGCTGGAAGCTGCGAACGTCTGTCAGGGAAGTGTCGCTGCGTTTGCCCTGTTCTTACACTCTTTGCCAGGCATCTGGCTGGCTCTTGGGTCTGACCTGCCATAACTATTGTGTTCTGGCCATTTTAATGGGCCAGAGACAGTGTTTTGCAGTACTGGTAATTGGCTACAGTGTTTTTTTTTTCCAAAAAATAAAAAGAAACAAAGGTCAAACATTAAGTGATTTATTAAGTATTCTCTACGGACACAAGTGTTGCACATGATGATAACCTCTGCTGTGAAAATTCCAAGTGCTTTTTGAACTCTGCACCTCTGATTCATTTAATGTAACAGTCGCCTTTTTATTTCAGGGGATTTTCTGGCGTTTCTATGACAGCATGCAGTAAAATGCACTAGGCTGGCTCCTCAGCCACCTTTCTCTTCTGGGGAGGTCTGGCGTAGGCACTGAAAAGGGCATTGAACCAAAACGATGGGAGAGCTGTGCCATCCAGCCCTGGCAATTTCCAGTTTCCACACGGCTCTCCTGTCCTGAGTGCTTCTGCAGAGCGTCTTGAAAGCCCTCAGTTGTGTTTTCAGTTTTACTGAAAACAGAGCTCGAGAGTGCTCAGAGAAATGCAGAAAGTGAGAACTTCTTGCCATGAATCACTGCACCCTCCACGCAGAGCGTCCGAGACTGGTGCCTAAGGACAAAAAGGGACGCAAACCCGATGTGACAAAATAACGGCCGTGCTGGTCTCCCCTGTTACAAAATAATGGCTTAGAGAGGTTGTGGGGTCTAACTGCTGGAATTCCGGCAGTTGCTTGCTTTATTGACTGAAAGTGGAAGCAGTGCAGCCAATGGATGATATTTAGGATTAGGAGAACAAGATCACAGCTGTCAGAAGAGCTGTGATGCTGCAAAACGGTGTGTGCGCTCCCTCACCAGTACAGGCCCCAGCATTGCTCTGCAAACTGGGACCTTCCTGGCCGCTGAGCTAAGGGAGCCCTCGTGCCCGGCACACAGGAGTGCAGCATCTGAGAAGGGTCAAGCAGCCAAGAGCTGGCAGCAGTGGGAGCCACCTCCAAGTGAGAGGGGCCACTCTGCTGCTTGCCCCGGGAGGAAACAGTTCAGGGATCTGCACCTGCCTGAGGGTGAGGCACAGCTGCGCCCTTTGAGCAAAGGCTCTCCGCTCTGCCCTGCCCCTGTCCTGAGCCCTTGCCTCCTGGCGTGTTAGCAGATAACTGTGCACGTGACCTCGCTCCCTTTGCTTTATTTTCTTTGAGAGCTACTCAAAATGTTCTGCAGCTTTTTTTCTTGATAGAGTTTTTTTTTTTTTTTTTTTTTTTGAGAGAGAGACAGGACAGAATGAACTTTGGCAAAGATTCAAGAACAATAAAGATAAGAATTAGCAGGGACTTTCATCATAAATGAGAGAAGACAAAAAGCTGTTGAGTGTAGTTCAGCAGCATGCCCAGGCTGTTCAAGATGTTATTTACAATGCGATTTTCTGTTGCTCTTTGAGGAACAATAACAGCTGCTCCATTTTGTTTTCTTCTGATGCACCAAGACCCCAGAACCCTTGCACAATGTGAAAATTAGTACCAAAATGCGTGGTGCTGTAGGCCAGGCTGCTGAGCTGTTGGCTTCGTCTCAGGTTTTGTTTAGACATCGCAGCAGGCATTGGCTTTGAAATGAGTATAATTTTTCCTTTAAAAAAAAAAAAAAAAAAAAAAAAGTTGTATTTTCTCACCAGTGTTCATTATTATAATAGTGTTTCATCCTTCATGTGTGCATTGTTATGATTGAACCCAGACATGCAGGCTCTGAGCTGAACGTGTTCAAAGGAGAAAATTACACCCAGGTATTTCTCACACGTTCTGGACGGTAAAGAAGGAATCCCCCGTGCTCAGGAGCCACCGATGCAGGGAACGCTCACGTCCCCTCAGAGATGAGCACTGTGCTGAGCCCGTGACCAAGCTGTGGGCTGGTTCTGCTGCACTGCAGGGGTGAGACAGCAGCTTTGGGCATCAAGCATCATTGCTGGCACAGGGCTGTGCCTTCAGCAGTGAGTGTGAGCAAGGTCGCCAGCGTGGGCCTGAACAACATCTGAGAGGGAAAGCGTGGTCCTAAGAAGCCATACAGGGACAAAGTGCCGTGTGAATGCAGGAGAAAAGCAAGCAGGAGCCTGCAGTTGGCAAACCGATTTATAAACACTGGTGGTGGTGGGGCGGGGGGGAGTCAAGCACACAAGTAGTCACACCCAAAAAACGGCCTTCTGCCACACTGGGTCCTTTTGGTGCCTCTCCCTTATCTCTGTAGCGTGAGTTAATGGATGACAGGGGCAGAAGGCACTGAGGCTGTGTGGTCTGGGTCTCTCCCTCGCACCCTGTTCCTGTTTGGCCGCGGAAGGCTGCGGGCTGCTTTGTGCCATGTCAACCTGTGCGCTGCCGTGTTTGCCGGCTCCTTTAGCTAAGCCAGCAGTGAGAGCTGAGGGTGCTTCTGCTGTGTCTTTCAAAAGTCTTTCAGCCCCTCCTGATGGGGCACAGAAGGGCTTGGACATATTTGCTCTTTGCCAGGTCTTCTCTGACTCCCGTCCTTACAGCCGTGATAATGCACCCACTCTCGTGCCTAGGTTTTCCGTGGGCTTGGTGCTGCTGTCCTAAGGAATGCATGGGGAAGGGGTTTGCTTGGGTCGTCCTCCAACACCACAAGCACCGTGTGATGTGTTTCATGAAGGTGCAGAACTGTCATGGTGTAGTGAGTGCGTGCAGCTGTGGCAAACCCTGGCTGTCATTTGGTTATGTCCTGCCTCAAGCAGCCAAAAGACTCTTCCCATCTCTTGCATGAAGCCTGATTCTTTCTCTATTTGCATGAGGATTTGCTTTTCTCTGGCGTACGCATATGATTTGTGCTGATCAAGATTTTAGGGAAATCAGGAGGGTGGGAAGAGAAATGAAATGTATTGAAATGAAATGTGAAATGTATTTCAGCCTCTCTGCTGCTGGCTTGCTTTCTGTTCGTGGGTTGGTTTTTTTTTTTTTTTTTTTTTAGAGTGGATTTGCTCAGCATATTTCCCTTCCCCGATTTGCGTAGCTCACATGGCTGTTGTGCTTTTCATCCGCCAGTGCCGCCTTCTACGTCCATCTGCAGCGTGGCCCTAAGGAATCACCTGTGCAGCACAGGGTGCTAAGGGAGTGCTGGCTATGAGGGAGGCAAAATGTGGCGTCAGGCTCTGAGCCCTTGGACGCAGCCTCTGGTCCACTCCCACCATTTTCATTCTGTGCCTTGCCAACATCGCCGCATTCATCCCGTCAGGGGGATAATCCCCCGGTGCAGTAGGCAGCACAGAGCGAGTGACTTGCTTAAGGCTAGGCAGGAAACAGTTGCTGAGAAAACGTGACCCAGTTTAGATCCCTAAGATCATCCTTTCCTCTGCTTTCCTCTCCCTGCTGCAGCTCGCTTCTCATCTAATGAAGCAACAGCTTCAGAGGTGTCAGGGGGTGCCCTAAGCTGATGCTGATAAACCGCGTGCCACGCAGAGAGCTCTGCAGGCTAAAGCTGGCCGGTTCTTGTTCTGAGACAGCGGTCGAGCCGCCAGCAAGCACTGCATGTGCCAAGCTTTGCCTGGCAGAGCACAGTTGGAGGGGCAGAAGCCCTGGTACAGCCTGCTGGGGACACATCCTGACCAGAGCCGCCTGCCGCAGAGCCAAGCGACCCAGAGTGCAGAGAAGGAAAGGGCGGGCGGAGCCGCCCTGCAACAAATACAGGAAACGAGTGCAGCACAAACCACAAGTTCTCTATTGTCTTAGCTGCGCATAATGCACAGCGCTAGAGGTGAGGAAGCTGAACAAATGCCGCCGGGTTTGCAAGATGAAATTAAATTTGAGGCTGCAATGCTAACGGTTTGCCACCTGTGACGACAAGGTTAAGCTCCACCAAGGGGTCACTGGGAGCGTGATAGGGTGTGTAGAAGAGAAATTGCTTACAGTGCTACACCGAGCCGCTTTAGAAACTCCCTAGCTATCAGAAACTAGTTCTGCTGGGTGGCTGAGTGCCTTCCCCCTTTTTTCCCTCCAGATACTCTGGGATTATACAGATTTCGGTTACCACTGAGCAGAGGCTTTCAGGAAGCGAGAGCCAGCACTCAGATGGTCTTGAATTCTAATCCATCTCATTCTGTTTTTCCTAAAGATGCCTGCTTGCTGCAGTTGTGTCCACACTGCAGATGCTGCAGAAATTTGGAAAAGCGCAGTGGAAAATGTCTGCATAAAATATTTATGCAGTTTTCTGTGCGAGACACAGCACATGAGATTGCCTGAAGCTGAGCTGTTTCAGTTTCAGCTATCAAGGCCCAAACGTAAATAGCAAATTCTGTGGCAGGAACAGTTGCTTGCTTTTGAATCAGGCGGAATGAAAACAGTCAGGTGTGTGTTGGGGCTTTGTTGTTGTTGTTGGTTTTGTTGGTCCAGGAACGTCTAGGACAGGGGAGATAACTTTCATCAACCTGCAAAGACTTAGACATCGTGCCCTTAGAAGCAGCTTAACGAGTTGCTTAACATGAGCTGAGCTGCAGGACTGGCTTTGCGAGCGCTCTAAATTCATAGCAAATGCGTAAAGTCGGTCAGCTGAGGGCTGAGGTTGACGTGGTGTCCCCAGCATGTTAGGGTATTGCTGATGCTTTGCCTTGTGGAGGTGGAGTAACAGCATGCAGCGAGAGCTCCGATTCCAGCTCCAGATACATTTCTAAGCCCATCTTGCCCTGCTAACAGTCATTGATCGTGAATTTTGCCCTTAGTTTCTGAAGGAGCAGGTGCTCTGACAGCCTCCCTGCTTGCTTTGATGGATTTATCCCACACTTCAGGTAATGAATCGCTGTGCTGTATTGTAGGAGAAGGGAGTTTTCTCTGTGTATTATAAACAGCGACCATCAGTGTAAATCCAGGCTACCTTGGCTTAGCAGTGCCTTACACAAGAATGCAGAAAATGCTAACTAAGTTAAAGGGATTCCAGAAATACCGTTCTGTGGTGATGAAATCCAAGTATGACTAATCGGATGAGCCAAATCTCTGGTGAGCCGTCACTGTGGGACATTGCAATTGCTATGGAAAAATAAATTTAGCAACTGACAGCTAGCAGAAAAAGTCACTTGGAGGGAGGGAGAGAGCTTCTCTCTCCAATAACCAGGGCTAAAGCTTATCCCAGACAGCACCTTCCTTGTGGTGAAGGGAGGCTACAGCAAGTATCTTAACCTAATCTAAAGGACCTGTGTCTAAAAGCCCAACGGCTGCGTGTAGTCCGTTGGTTGTGCACCTCTGGTCTGAGGAGGCCAAATACTCATCTGCCCGTCTGCAGGCTGAGGCTCAAGTTTCACAAGGAGTTTCTTAAGAGCAGTCTCCAATGTTTTCAGACCCAAGCAGCATGTTTGTGCAGCAATGTTGGCCACAGTGTTTTGTTCCTTGAAGGACTGAGGTAATGCAGGCAACAGAAAATAAAATGAAAAATCAGAAAAGACAAGGAAGATCACATTGAATAATTTTGCAGCTGTTGAAAAGCTTGCTGTGGATTTGGGTCCATGTCTGAATTGGATCCTTGGGGTTTTTTCTGGATGCGGTTTGCCTCGTTCTCCCTTTGACCCAACTTGTTCTGCTCACTTTGCAGTGCCAGAAGCTCCGAGAGGTGTTTAACTTGGACTACCCTCACAGCACCTTTCTGCTTAAGACTCTGACGATTGTATCTGGCCCTGACATGGTGGACCTCACTTTCCATAATTTTGTGTCCTACAAGGAGAATGTTGGCCAGGTATGTGGACACAGGGGCAAGGAAGTACTGGGAAGCACGAAGAGCTGGGACATTGCAGGGGGAACAGGGAAGGGGAGGGGAAGACTGGGAGCCTGAACCCTGTCAGTGTTACCAGCAAGGTTATAAAGAAGCAGGTTTATGGTCCAGTAGGGTGGGGTGCCTCCATAGTTCTAGAAAATCCTGCCCCTGGACAGAGGAGGAACAGCAGAAGTTCATTGTGTCATTTTTGTCCTTTGTGTGCTCTGTATGGAGAAACAGCTGAGATGACTCACTAGGAAAGCTGCTGGTATCCAGAGGCAGCGGGAGGGCGGTGCAGCCAGGCCCAGGGGGCAGCAGTCGGGGTTTGTAGCCCGGCAGGATCAGGACAGGTCCGTGTACTGGTGCATGTGTTCTTTCTCCAGAGCTGGGCTGAGGATATTATGGCCATTGTTCGGAACCCCCTCACCTTCAATGCTTCCCGGTACACCTTCCTAGAGAAAATGTAAGTGATCGCTGACAAACCTTGCTCTCTGCAACATCTACTTGCTGCCCTTTCTGCCTGTAACACAAGGAAAAGGCTTCTTAGCGTCCAAGTCCTCCTAAGCAAGTCCTGTGTCAGCTCAGGAGCCCTGAGGCATAGGGCAGGGTTTGGGAAATGGGCCCTGTGTTGTGTGACAGCTGACAGGCACCACAGGACTTGAGCACACGTGGAATTAGACACACACGTGGCGTTAGACACTGGAGTTCTGAGCCTCAGATGTATTCCCCTGCCACAGACACAGTGCTCACCCCAACAGGGGGCTGCCTCTTCTTCTTGGCTCTGTAATGCTGTGTGGTTGCAGCCTGGGATCACCAAGGAACACTAAATACTAGAGGATACCATCACCTCAGAGCTGATGTGTTTCAGAGGAATCTTTCTGATATCAAAGCTCTTACTGTTTGCCTGTTTCTCCTTCCCAAGAAACGGGAACAGGTTCTGTCTGAGGCTGTAGGACCCTGATTTTCAGTTAACCGTTGGTTTCCTTTCCCAGTTGCATTTTCTTTTTATCTCCTTACTTAACAAGTGAATTTTCATCATCTTGACTTTTTTTTTTTTTTTTTTTTCCCCCCCCCATAGCCTGGTGAAGCTGAAGATGCAGCTTAATGCAGAGGGAAAGATTCCTGTCAGGAAGTGAGTATGGCCTTTGTTTGTTTGGTTTTTATTGTGTTCGGTCAGAGTAAAGGCAGAAGGGCTGGTAAGAGGATGGCAGCCACTTCAGCTGCCTGCTCTGCTGCACCTAAGAGGTGAAAACCATTGCCTGTGTGTTCAGGCCTCCTGCTGCACCTAGGTTCCTCCCCATGAAGGTCCTGGTACATAACTTAGGTCTGGAAAAGGACCTTTTATGGCCATTTCCTTCATCCACAGCAAGAAACTGTCTGAACAGCCGTGGATTTCACTTCCTCGCTGTTCCCAAGCGTTAATCAGCAAAACCAAGCAACTTTGGTACAATTCTGACTGGGAATTTGTTTTGCAAATGTGAGTAGGAGGCAGGCCTTGTTTGAGCTTTCATATAAGGAGTTTGGTTCGCGGTCCATTTTCAATTGCCTCCCCGGCTAGCCTGAAGCAGGGGTCACTCATCTCTTCTTACGTGTGACCACTACAGCTGTTCTCCTCTGGTGTAACTCCACCGCCTTCAGTCTTCACTCTGCGTGCCAGTGAGGGCCACGGCCCAGGAGGACGACAGACCTCTGGGCCAGTGGTAGTGCTGGCTCAAGAAGGGAACAGGGGAGATTTGCACCGCACTGTTCAAGGACAGGCGTTGTGCATCGGGGTAGGAACGCCCTGGGAAGAAGCTAAGGCTGCTTGGCTGAAGCAGAGGCTGAGCTGTTCTCCTCTGCCCTGCATGGCATAAATATGGAATTGGTTTTGTGCCTCTCAGCATCTTCCCAAACAAAATCACTCCGTGGCTGGTCCTGCGGCTCATCCGTGTTGTTTTGTCACTCACAGTGACAAAAGGCTGCGCTGCAGCATTGAATTCCCCTTTGGGTGCATAATTTATCTTTTGTTTAGAGAATAAGGACCTGTGGTGAGTGCATTCATGGGATTCAGTGGGAAGCTTTGAACCACCCTGCTTGTCGGCTGGTGCTGTGTTACAGCATCGCAAGAGGCCTGTGCTAATCACCTGTAACAAATACGCTGCCCACGGCAGGTTAGGATGCATAACGAGTCCTGGCTAAATGTGCTCCTGGATGGCTGATCGTTACTCAACAATAAGCATTTTTTGTTGTTTGTTGTCTAAACCACCAACCAGCAGAATTTCTTTCTGTCAGAAAGCAGTGTACACATCAAGGACTCTTAAAAACATACAGCTCTGTAATGAATAACTCACGCTGGGGAAAGAGTGCTTTAAATTGATCTTTAAAATGCTGCAGAGAGAAAACAGCTTATTCTCTGAAATAAGCTAGAAAAAATGTCTGGTACAGGCTGTACCTCTCCTCAAAGCCCTGGTCTTCCTGAGTAGTGAGAGTGGTTTATGGTCTAAAGCATTACATGATTAAACTGTCCAGATTAAGAGCCAGCTTTATAAAAATATTCAGCATCTCCAGGCGCAGGTGTATGTAAGGCTTTCAACAACTCCATGTCAGATTTTTCTTTTGAAAATTCTATGTTCACTTGCCTTTCTCTTTGGACATTTAAATCCCATTTGGAGCATAACGAGGGTGCTGCAATTTTTGCCTTGCAAAGAGCTGCTTGGGAACCAGTGTGCAGTGTTTGCATAAGTCAGCTGCAGCTGAGCACTCTTGCACCTGTCAACACATTTGGCTCTTTTTGTTCCCTTTGTTTCTGAGCACCTGCGGCGCCAGGAGTGTAATAGCTCTGACATCTAAATTTATCCACAGAGGAGACCTCATTGTTGGTGACTGGGATATTCTGAAACTAGGGAGAGTTCAGTTATTGTTCCTACTCCCTAAGGCAGCAAAGAGGGTGCTTCAAGGTGAAGGCTTGACCAGGTGCATTCTGCCCTGCAGAGCAGTACCCAGCTTTCCAAATTGGAAGTGGACTTTGGTTTCTGCAGCAGCAGGCTTTTGTGTTTCCATCCTGTTATGTACCAGCTTCTTTTCCTGTGTGATGAGTTAGTTCCTTGAAATCACAGAACTTCTGTATTAAGGCAGCAGTCATAAAATGCACTGCAGGCTTAGAAGATCTGGTACATCAGGTACTCCCTTGGAGGAACACTGCCTTTCTGGTTCATGTTTACAGTCTTCTTGTCAGACTCCTCACTGTGCATTTGGACAGTCTGACTTCACTCCCGTTACACTCTAGTGACGCTTTCTTTTCTCCCTGTCTGCTTAGTATTTTTCAGATGTTTCCTGCAGACAGGAAGAGGGTGGAAGCAGCATTAAGCGCTTGTCATCTTCCAAAAGGCAAGGTAAGGCTGTTACTAGGTAGCCAAAGATCTCACCAGTTTGAGAATAATCTTTTTGCCTACTCTGACTGTGATGCTATTAGCCTTAAAACCATTAGCTGCTCTTAATCTGCTTTGAAATCCTATCCGTATTGTTCCTGCCTTGCCTTAACTGCAGGGCTGCTGAGATCAATTCTTCCTGTTCGTACAGCGATAGCACTTGCCGCTCTGCCGCTTGCGCTGCGTGGCACGAGAAGCAGCGCGTTCCCTTCTGCCTGTTTCCCTGCTCTGTGAAGCCACAGACCTGACAGTTCTTCTTGGCACTGCTGCCAACCTGCAGAGTACAATCCAGATATGCCTGTTGCTTGTTTGCCTTGTCACAGCTGAGTGCTGGACTGCAGGTGTTGTGTTAATGACACTGACATGGCTTTCATTCCCAGAACGATGCCATCAACCCAGAGGACTTCCCTGAGGCTGTGTATAAAACTTTCCTCATGAATCTGTGTCCACGGCCTGAGATTGATGAGATATTTACTTCCCAGTAAGTATCCTTCATGCCACAGAAGAAGGACTTGAATCTCTGGGGGCAAAAGACAGGTAAAAAGGTAGGGAGAGAGGTTGCTCTGTTTGTTGGTTGGTTGATCTGAAGCCTGCCTGGAAGAGCGGGTACCCACATCACAACACGTTGCCAGCGCACCGAACGCTTCCACCAACAACCTGAATAAAAAGGACGAGGCCTTGCTGTGCTGCAGGGACTCTGAGCTGTCACTGCCAGAAGGGCTGATTCCAGCTCAGCACCGGGCAATGCTCATGTGATACTTACTGCTTGTGGCTAGCCCCAGGCAAGGCCACGTACAGCAGAAGAACCAGAGATCTCTGCCAGTAGCCAGTGACTTGTTCTCAAGTAGCTAAATCTGTGACTTCTCCGGTGGACTTGATTTCAGTGTGTTCTGAAACTTAGAGCTCAAGTCAGAGGCTCAGATTCTGCTTTGTTCTTCCCTTGCCCAACCTCTTAACAGCAGTGCATGAGTTAGGAAGAAGGATATAAAGGATGAAAAAAGACCACAGTGGGAAACATCCTTTGCAGGAGCGGGGCACCCATTGCTAAGCTGAGGAAGGACCAGTCTCTCCGTTGCGAAGCTCTCTGGGTAGCACACACGCCTCACACACACTCCTCTGTAATTCTCTCCCGTAGCCATTTCAAAGCAAAGCCGTACATGACCAAAGAGCACTTGGCAAAGTTCATCAACAAGAAGCAGCGAGACTCTCGCCTCAATGACATCCTTTTCCCACCAGCAAAACCCGAGCAGGTGCAGAGCCTGATAGAGAAGTACGAGCCCAGCGGGATTAACATCCAGAGAGGTGAGTCTGACTCATCATGCAGGGCTGCTGCTTGTGTCATGTCCTGCTCTGAAGGCAGCATGAAAATAGCAGAGGATCTCACGCCTTCTGCTCCCCTGGCTTTCTCAGGGGAGCAACCAGCCTGATTCTCACACAGCTCTGTGCAGCAGTGTGCTGGGAAGGAGGTGCCAGAACTATTTAGTTTTGGCACCATGAAGGTTTTCTTTTCCATGCAGGGCAGTTGTCCCCAGAGGGAATGGTCTGGTTTCTCTGCGGCCCTGAGAACAACGTGATAGCACTGGACAAACTGATGCTGTACCAGGACATGACGCAGCCGCTCTCACACTACTTCATCAATTCGTCACACAACACTTACCTGACAGGTAGGGGCGCTCCCAGAACCTGCCCCAGCTCCACCGCCACGAGTGGATGGGTGAATAGTCCTGGCAATCCACCAGGCAGATGCATCTGCCCTGAGGCGTGGGGGGCTGAGGGCTGTAATACACCACAAGGGGCATGGCACTTGGGAAGAAGTGGTGTCACCCTGTTACCTAGCACATCTTGTAATTCTGCTCAAAGCCAGCAGAGTCCTGCTGCTCTAGTTTATGCAGAAAGTGTCCCCCATGAAGAGCTAAAGCTGAGCCTCCCTCCTCGTGCTCCCCCCACAGCTGGCCAGTTCTCTGGCATCTCCTCCCCCGAGATGTACCGCCAGACGCTGCTGGCTGGTTGTCGCTGTGTGGAGCTGGACTGCTGGAAGGGCCGCCCCCCCGACGAGGAGCCCATCATCACTCACGGCTTCACCATGACCACGGAGATCCTCTTCAAGGTACACAAGGAGCCTTCTCCACACCTTGACCCCCACTTGGGTTCCGACTGATCTCAGTTCAAGGAGACTGGCTGGCTGAGGGAAGCGTCAAACGGACGGGTTGAGGGCAAAGATGTTTGAAAGAGAAGGGTTGATGGCAGGATGACAAGGGAGAGAATGAGTAGGTGGAATGAAGGGTGAGCAAATATGGCAGAGGTTGGAGTTTGGGTACATTTCTGGAGCTGGAGGACCACAAGAGAGGTTGTTAGCTGGATGAGTGACTGGTGGGGATGCAGGCAGTCACGTAGAGGTGACGGGGAGACAGTTGAGGTGTGCCTGTGTACACAGAGTTGTGTAGCAAGATGGACACGCAGACAGAAAGTTGTGTGGGGATGGTGGATTTTATGGGTGGATGCAATCAGAGAAATGATCAAGGTAGCTTTTAGAAAACAAACATTTGAAATGAGTGTATCTTCTAACAGTTCTGCAGCAGGTTTGTGTGCTTTACAGCCCCAAATGGTGGTGCTTTGGAGGAACAGGTTTTAATTACTTCCTAATTACATGACTGTGGAGTGTGTTTGGTGGAGCAACTGCCCTCCAGCACGCTGAGCAGGCGGCTTCCCTGAGGATTTAGCTCCCGGGCTTCAGAAGCAGAGTCCAAAGCCCGCTTCTCCCTTGAAAGTGTGTGGCATTTATCCACAGAAGTTACAGAGAGCTTGCAGGTCATATTCAGTGTCAGTACTTTCCCGTATCCTGTAATAGCACTGCTGCTTTTTGCACAGTGGTTCACTGCGGATAGGGGAAATAATGACAGCTGTAGCTGCTGTCATTGCAGAGTTCTGCTAAAGCATGTGACTGTACCTCAAGGAAATTATAACCTGTTAGCTCGGCGTGTGCTCGGCGTGTTTTAGTTTTACATCATATGTAGATCTCCCCCCCACACACACCTCCATCCCTTTTCTGCCACTGCTTGTGGCCTTTCAGTAGCTCCTTTTGTAGTTTCTCCTCCTCTGCGCCTGGCAGGTTTCTTGGACAGAGTCCCAGTGGCCCATGGAGGAGCTGCTGGGGCAGCCCCCGTCAGCACTAAGGTCACTGCTGAACCTGGATTTTAGGGGCAGTAGGGGACTGTGTAATCATTTGGGGGAATTATTTTTTTAAGGGGGAGGATGTTGCCCTTGTTGAAGTCCTGGTGCCAAACCTGGCCTTGCTGTTTAACCTGCAGCCTGTGTGTCACAGTGAGGCGTGCTATGGAATGTGTGAAGTTAGTGCACAAGCACACTAGAAGGAAAGCTGGGAGGTAATTGCAAAGGAGGAAATGACACTTCTTTACCATGTCAATTAGCAGCACTAGGGAAGGAAATAGTGGAAAGCGTGTGGAGTTTCACAGGGGCTTGGGGAGAATATGATTATTTTTTCTTGCTTTATTAATGCTGAGAATGTTGCCATGGTATTTGCATTTGAAACGTCAGCGCTACTGGGAGTGAACATTCCAGTTTCCTCTGCTGCTAGGATTTTACGAGCAGGTGAAATGACAGAAAATTGGACAGGTTCAGAGGTGGGTATGAAGTGGGCTTGAAGCAGTTTAATCTGGTGCATCTGGCAATGCCTTGCCTCTCTGGCCGGGTTCTCTGTCACTTATGTATACGTTAAGCCCTGGAAGGAAAAAAACCATGCTTATGCAAGCTGTTGACTTCAGCTGTGCAAAAGAGAATCGCAGGGCTTCACAGCTGTGTCCTTGGAGCTGGAAGTCTGTTCAGGTATGGAACAGAAGACACTTCTCACTTTCTTACTGGAGAAGTGTAGTTACATTAAACAGAACCCCCTGACAGCAACCACTGCGGAGATCTGAAACGTGGGGGGCCAGTTCAGAGGGGAGATCCGACCTATACCGAGTGCTGATCTCTCTGTGTCCGTTCTCTCCTTTAGGATGCCATTGAGGCCATTGCAGAAAGCGCTTTTAAAACATCTCTCTACCCTGTCATCCTGTCCTTTGAGAACCATGTGGACTCGTGAGTATCTGGTGACCGGGGACCAGATGTGGGGGAATGGTGTTCTCTGTTGTCCAGAGCAGAACAGGCAAGGGCTGCGTGGTTTTAAGTGTCTGGATTGAAATGAAACACTGCTGGAGATTTTTGCAGCAACTGGAAGTGGGTGAGAGCTGAGAGGTGAGCTGTATGCTGCAGAGTGAGGGCAGCCACGAGTGTGAAGCCTTGTACCTCAGGGTGGCATAGCGTGACCAAATGGGAATAGGCCTTGGAAGGGATTTCACGATCTCTGTAGCTGTTTGAGAGAAGGCAAGAGTTGCATGGGTCTGAAGATAGTTGCTCGTGCTAGGTTCTGGGTTTGGACTTCTGTTTTCCTGTTCACTCCTGCTTTCTCTCTTTGTTTATTAGGCCCAAGCAGCAGGCAAAGATGGCTGAGTACTGCCGAACGATATTTGGAGATATGCTGCTGACAGAGCCCCTGGAGAAATACCCGGTAAGTGGGAGCTGGGAGGGAGGCTGAAGGACCTGGGTTAGTGGAGAGATCGTTCTGAAAAAAAGTGGTTGCTCAGTGGAGAGATCGTTCTGAAAAAAAAGTGGTTGCTCCTGATGCTAGGAGATGCCACAACGGATAGAAGGACAGTGACAGAAATACAGTGCTGTAGGTAAATGAGCTTGGTTTGTGGGGGGGAGCACCACAGAACGTGCAGGGAAGACTTGTCAGTCACAGGGTTTTTCCTAAGAACTTGCCTGGTTCTGTCCTTAACGCTCTGTCACTGGAGTGACGTTGGCAGCTGAGCTCTAGGTGACCAAGCTGCACCAGTTGTACTGAGACGAGTCAGTGTATTTTCGTACGTGATGCTGCTTCAGATCTGTCTGCCAGTGCTTGCTTTGGAAAGAACCAGGAACAAGGGTTTGTTGGCACTTCAGGCTCTTCTAAATTCCTGTTTCCACCCTGGAAATGTTCCCTTGTGGGCATGGATGGGCAAGTCACTGACATGCACAGCTTTGTTCTCAGAATTGCTGAGTAAAGCTCCACTTGACCCTGGTCAACAGCTTACTTGTGCAAGTACGGATTTTTGTGGGGACAGTGACATTTCTGGTGATCCCTGTGCACACCACTACTTCAGCTGCCTTGTGAATGGCCACCCATTTACGATGGGCAATTTATTTTGGCTAAATAGTGGAGGGAGAGCTTAATCATCTAGTCCAAGCATCTGTTTTTCAGCACTGAGATAAAAAGAAGAGCTGAAAAGACGCAGGGAGCACGTTGGCAGTTGCCCACTGTCCAGACCCATGTCTCTGGCCAGGCAGTGGGGAGAAACGGGGGGTGTGTGGGGGGAAGGGAGAAACAGTTCAGGGTGTCAGGTAAATTGTGGATAGCTCTGTTGCTATCTGTGTGGGGAGCGTAGGTCTAAAAGCACAGTCTGAGTCACACATCCTTGTGCAACACACACAAAGCCACCTCCTTCGGGATTTTTTTTCAAATCTGCCTTAGGCAGAGAATTTAAATACGGCCTGAGTGCTGACCTGGGACTGGGACTCTGGGATAATGAGAGAAGTGGGTGGAATGTGAAAGCCTGAGTTGTGTGGATGGCTCCAGGGCACATAGATGGTTTTTCAGCTGCGGTGCCGGATGGGTGGCTGGAAACAGCATGTGCAGGCAGGAGAACCTGAAAGGACTGAGAGGTGCAAAACGCTGAAAACTGGTCTGAAACTGGTAGCAGGAAGGTGAAGTCTTAGGAAAAGTCTGCATAGACATAGGGGGGTGTGCCAGCAGATGGAGAAGTTGAAGCATACAGTGGGTGAGAGATGTTTCCATGCAGCAGCAAATGGCCAGAGGAGTGGCACTGGGAGGGACAGGAGAGTTGAGTGTTTAAGTTCTGTCTGGGTGAGGAAAGCTCACTGTGAAGTTTCTCTGTTGCAGCTGAAGCCAGGAGTTCCTCTGCCAAGTCCTAAGGATCTCTTAGGGAAAATCTTGATTAAGAACAAAAAGAAACAGTCTGTGTCTGAGAAGAGGCAGAATTCTTTGAAGAAAGGGAGGAACGTGGAACCAGAAATCATTGAGCAGCCAACCACTATGGATGCTGAAGACACTGGTATGTCTGAGGGGGAAAATGGGACTAGTACAGCTGGATGAGCAAGTCTGGCCTGCTGGGGACCTTCCAAATCCCCCAATACCAGCCTGAGGCAAGACAATACTCGTCATTAATTCAGGTATCTCAGGAAGAAGCATCAGCTTGGAAGATAAATTAAATCTTCAGGATATTTTCAGACACTTTGTTCCAACCAAAAAGAGGCAACCAACTTAATTCCCTGCCCATCAGTGAACTCCTCTGCCTGCTCTGAGGTGGATGGCTGCATGGGTTGGTAATTAATTGATGCACGCTGACTGTTGGTTTGAAGGAAGGGTGGCTTTTACCACCAGTAGCTCTCTGATAACTCCAAGTTCACCATGGCGTAGTTCATAAAAGCCATAGAATGGTTTGGGTTGGAAGGGACCTTAAAGATCAACCGGCTCCAAACCCCATGCCATGGGCAGGGACACCTCCCACCAGATCAGATTGCCCGAAGTCCCACACAGCCTGGCCTTGAGCACCTCCAGGGATGGGGCACCCACAGCTGCTCTGGGCAGCCTAGTCCAGGGCCTCACCACCTCTGAGTAAAGGATTTCTTCCCTATATCTAACCTAAATCTACCCTCGTTCAGTTTAAAACCATTACCCCTGTCCTATCACTACAAGTCCTTGTAAAAGGTCCCTCTCCAGTTTTGGTGTAGGCCCTCTTTAGGTACTGGAAGGCCACAGTGAGGTCTCCCTGGAGCCTGCTCTTCTCCAGGCTGAGCACCCCCAGCTCCCCTAGCCTGCCCCCACAGCAGAGGTGCTCCAGCCTTTAGCATCCCCATGGCCTCCTCTGAACCCACTCCAACAGCTCCATGTCTTTCTTGTGCTGGGGGCCCACACAGCACTGCAGGTAGGATCTCATGAGAGCAGAGGGGAAGAAACTCCTTCCCTGACCTGCTGTCCATGGATATGGTTAGCACGACCTTGCACTTGGCCTTACTGAACTCCATGAGGTTTGCACCTCTCCAGCCTGTCCAGGTCCCTCTGGACGCCATCCCTTCCCTCTAGTGTGCCGACCCCACCGCTCAGCTTGGTGTCATCCACAGACTTGCTGAGGGTGCCCTCAATCCTGTTGTCTGTGTCACCAACAAAGATGTGAAATCCTGTGGGTCCCGGGTAGATGACATCAGTCACCTCTCTGTTTTCCATGTGCCTTAGTGTAGTTTCCAGGAGGATCTGCTCCATGATCCTCCTGGGCTCAGAGGTGAGGCTGACTGGCCTGTAGCTCCCCACGTCTTCCTCCTTCTGCTTTTTAAAAACAATGGTTATGTTTCCCCTCTTCCAGTCAGTGGGAACTGTCACGACTTCTCCCACATGACGGCTTACGAACTTCATCCACCACTTTCCTCGGGACCCTCGATGCATCTCATCAGGTCCCATGGACTTGTGCACTTTCGGGTTCCTTAGGTGGTCTCAGACCTGATCTTTTCCTACAACAGGCAGCTCTTCATTCTCAGTCTCTCATTGGCCCTCACCTTGAAGCTCTGGAAGGTTTATAGAACACTGAGTCCCTAGTCTCCACCCATCCTCCACCTCCTGCAGTTTCAAGGCTGCCATCTTTTGGGCAGCCTTGACTGTGGCAGAGCAATGAATTTTATAGTTTCTGCCATGGAAGGAACACATGAGGTCATACGAAGACGAGTGCCACTACAGAGGAGCTAGAGGTCAGAAACGCGTGCCGCCTTTGTGGGGAAAACAGAATTGTCATTGTCACTCATGTGGTGCGGGGTGGCCTGCAGGAAGAACGGCTTTGTCTCGTGAGTGTGCCAGTCCAGAGTTTGGCCTTTTCATACTTGGGTTTGGCTGCTAAAACGATGCAGTACTGCGCTCGTGTTCCTGCACAATGTGCCCGTGAGGTTTTACAGAGCTCTCCACTGTTAGAATCGGAGCTGGAGGTTGTGTGGGCAGGCACAATGTCCTGTCTCCGTGTGCTGCTGATGTGGGCTGTGTGTGCTCAGTCTGGGCAGGTGAGGTGGCTGAAGAGGAACCAGAGGAAGAGGATGAACAGCTGGGAAACCTGGATGAAGAGGAAATTAAAAAGATGCAGTCAGATGAGGTACTGTCACTGTTGTCTCTGTTCCTTTTCTGTTTCTTTTTGCTTCTGGCCTCCGTTTTTCTCTGGGGGCTCACCACACTGAATGGAGATTAATCCCAAAATGCAAAGGGGAGTGCACTGTGCTATGACAAGTGACAGGCTTTTCCTCCTCCATGCAACAAGACATTCCTCTTATTCAGTTTCTCCTGCAAAAGACGTTGCAAGCATAGAGGCAATAGCAGAAAGAGGTATTATTTCTGAGTCTGACTTCGGTATTCTGCATGATTTGGAGATCACTGTCTGCCTTCAGGGTGTTTGGAGATGCTTAGCCTTTGTCTGATAAAAGTTGTTACAGAAACATGAAGGGGGAAGGAGCAGATCAGCATTGCCTTGAATAGAAAAGATCCAGATCCCTTTTCCTTCTCCCTAATGTCACTCAAAGAAGAGGGCAAACAATATCCCAGGTTTGTCCCAGAGCCCGTGCCTTGGGAGGTAACAAACGTCCTGGATGTGTTGTGTGCTGGTACCTTTCTGTACGTCTCAGTTTCAGTTTTTGCCAAGCTACCCAGAAACTCAGCGTGCCCCCGCCAGTGCTGCCCACAGTGTAGCTGTAGGATCAGGAAGCCAGAGAAACTGGTGTGCTTTGGTCAGGGCAGCCACTGAAGTTCTTTGGTTGTGAAGCCCAGGGGTGCTTTGTGTCACCTCTGGAAGAGGTCTCTCCATCTCTCTCCTCTTGTGCTTTGTTTTTCTTTCCTGCCCAGGGCACTGCTGGTTTGGAAGTGACAGCGTATGAGGAGATGTCTAGCCTAGTTAATTACATCCAGCCTATCAAGTTTGACTCCTTCGAAGTCTCTGCCCGTGAGTCAGTCTCAGTCCTTTCAGCGTTTCCATTTGACCAGGAGAATACAGCTTCCTAATGCTGCTCTCCTCTTGCCTTTGTGACTTCCTTTAACCTATTTGCTGCTGTGTTCTCTCTCTCCCGCAACATGAGATGACCACAGACTCTTTCCTTCTGTCTGTCTTCCTCTAGTCAGGAATGTAGCAGATAATGCTGTCAGTTACATCCGTGCAAATGAAAGCTTCAGGCCAGCGGCATCTCTGTGGTCTTGCTTTGCTGCTTCGGAGGGCAGGGCTGAGCCCAGCCTTTCGTAATGCAACCGGCCTTCCATTTCTGCGGTGATGAAGATCCTGGCTGGTAACAGAGGAATAACCGAAGCACTGAAAATGCACACAATTTCTTTGTACACAACAGGTTCTCTAAACAATACCTGTGTCTGGACCAGAGGAAGGTTAAATGCCTTGACAGAAGATGGTAGCTAGCAGAAAGTGAAAATAAACAGGCTGAGTGCTTCTTGGGCCTGTTGGTCCCCCCACGGACTGGGGGCTGGGTGCACCTTACTTCTGAGCGCTTTCTTATCTCCTGTTTCTAGAGAAGAACCGGAGCTATGTCATCTCTTCCTTCACGGAGCTGAAGGCTTACGATCTACTAACCAAGTTCCCCCTGCAGTTCGTTGAGTATCCTTTTGTCCAGCGTAGTTGGTTGTATGGAGTACGGGAGCTAACCTGAAGCTTGAGCTAAGGCTAAGGTGCATCCAGCTGGCTTCTGGTTTCAGCGGGGCGTGGTAACCTCTTTGTCAGAGGTGTAAAGTGTGCAGGTGCTGGAGGCGCGGGAGCTTCCAGGGGGGCTTGGGGGGCTGCTCACACAGATTCTTGATCCTGCTGCCAAAGCCAAGACTGTCAGATGTTTGCTCTTACACAGAAGGGGAAAGGAGCCAGTTGTCGCCTCTCTTTCTTCTTCTTTAGAAGGCTCTGGGCCTTCATAGGAGAGCTGAAACACCCCGTCAGTCAGTCTGAGTACATGAGCTAGCCCCAGGGTACGCAAGGAGTGCTCCAGGCTTGTTTCCAATAGAGCGACCCCAGATACAACAAGCGGCAGATGAGCCGGGTGTACCCCAAAGGCACCCGGATGGACTCCTCCAACTACATGCCCCAGGTGTTCTGGAACGTCGGCTGTCAGATGGTGGCACTGAACTTCCAGACCATGGGTGAGTGCCGCATTGTGCTCCCGCTCCTCCCTGGGCGAGGCAGTGTGTTCGTGTCTCTCCCTTCGCTGCCATTTCCTACCTCTGCTGTTTCCCTGAGCGTGTTTATTCTGCATGCCTTGTTCCCAGAGCGTTGCCCTTTCCTGACTCAGTCTCCCACAGGCCAAAAGCGCTTTTCTGGGCCCAGCACAAACCTGGCATGCAGCAGGCGTGGCTCCGTCTGGCTGTGGGGCTGGCCTGGCTCTGCTGGTATTCCCAGTACACTGATCTGAGGCCATTCCTTGCTGCACAACCAGCATGAGGAGGAGGCAAAGAAAAGCCTCCAGATCATGCTGTTCCTTACCCCTCTTCCTTCCTCACTGGATCGTGTATGAAGAGTGTAGGAGACTGGATTATAGGATCAGTAGGAGGTAAAAAAAAATAAATAAGGTGACTTAAAAAGGGAGAGTGAGAGAGTGGTTACGAAGAGGATGTCACACTGAAGAGCGGTGTCAAAACCACAAGACACTGTTAGCAAGACAAGAAGTGGCAAGGGAGAAAATGGACTGAGAGCAGGCCCCAGATGACGGGAGGAAGGAGTAGAGGGGCTCAGACAACTTTTTACTTCACACCCAAGGCAGCGGGTACTTTTTAGATAGGTTTTAATTGAGCTCTACCCATGATTTATGGTGCAATCACAAGCAAACAACTTCACCTTTCTCATAACAGCTGCTGTAATATTTTTCCCTGTAGGGTGCTGAGAGGCTTAATTAGTTTTTGAAGGGCTTTGAGAGCCTTTGGCTAGCTCGGGCTGTAAAAGCACGGCACCTTTCAGCTCGCTCATACCAGACACATACCTGGTAAGATCCCACAGGAACTTTTCTCACCGTTTATCCATCTCAGATGTCCCCATGCAGCAGAACATGGCTCTGTTCGAGTTCAACGGCCAGTGTGGCTATCTGCTCAAGCACGAATTCCTGCGGCGCCCAGACAAGCAGTTTGACCCTTTCTCCATGGACCGCATCGATGTGGTGGTGGCGAGTACCCTGTCTGTCACGGCAAGTACAGCCCATGGTGCTGTTCCTCCTCTGGCAGCCTCCTGCTGGCACCGTGTGTGTGTAACTGGCGTGTGTGTCCCCTCTATTTATTACCCAGTGGGGTTCTTAGTGGAAAATGAACCCAGGGGGTTCTGTGGGAGAGCGTTACCCTGGCAACTCCCAGCTTTTTCGCTATTTCACATTAATCATAATCACATGAAAATGGAAAATTAGCATCTGCCACGCAGAAGAAGCCAAGGCTGTGATGATGGGGAGGCAGGAGGCTGGAGGATGATGCAAGAAACACGGGTGAAGAAAAGGCAAAAGAAAAGTCTGTTGTGGATTGGAAGCTGCAGCAGAAAAGATGTTTGGGGGCTGGAGAGGGACTTAAGAGTGAAGGTAGGGTGGGTTCTGTTGCTTTATTCTTTTCAGCAGTTGCTAATTGTGTTTGTTTGTTTGCAGATTCTTTCTGGTCAGTTCCTCTCAGACCGCAGTGTGAAGACATATGTGGAAGTAGAGCTCTTTGGGTTGCCAAGGGACACAAAGCGCAAATACAGGACCAAGCTGACCTCCACTGCCAATTCCATTAACCCTGTGTGGAAAGAGGAGCCTTTTGTTTTTGAAAAGGTCTTTACCTTTTTTTTAAAAAAAAAAAAAAAAAAAAGCACGGTCATTTAGGCAGAGAAGGTCTGCAGGTCCTGTGGTCACAAGCACCACCGTTTGAGTGACAAAAGGAGGGACTCCCTTCTGGAGATCTCAGTGGTGGCTGTAGACACACCAGCGTTACATTGTGGATGAGAAGCAGTCATGCTGCATCAGTAGTGGGACCAGCAGGAGATTCCAGACGGCTTTTTTGTTTGTCTAGCAGAATTCAGTGGCTGTTATCCAGCTATGGGGCATGGGGAGGTTAAGTCAAGGGTGACAGCGATGTCTGGCCTTTCTGCAGCTCGTTACAAAGGCAAAAGGCGTATTACACGGTCCGTCTCTGCCGTTCATACTGTGAAGCAGCGGGTAATTTCAGCCTGCTTGGGAAGTGGTAGATAAATATTATCCTCATTTCAGAAAACATTTTCAGGCTGCAGTTTTGACAGACTAATTCTTGGTTGACTTTATGGCAGATGAAAATGCGGGAGGATGATGAAACAGCCCTTACGGCAAAGTTACCATGCTTGCTCAGTTATCTCCCCAGGTTCATTTCCTCCTTTGGCGAACGGCTCTTTGGCGAACGGGTTTATGGCAGTTTTTCCTTTAGGTAGCCTGCCCTCCTGTGATCCCTTGTGGTCTCCCCTCTGAGAAGCCTGTGTTTGGAGGAGATTTTGTAAATCCAGTTATGCCTGTGACGAACTGCAGCCTTACATCACAAGATGTGGAAATAGGCGGTGACTTCACTGAGAGATGGCACTGTCCTGTTGGAAGGAGGAGAGATGAAGTTCTGCTTAGTGAAGCCAGAATGCTGTTAGGAAACAGAACACGGGGGTCTTACTCTGTTTTTTCCCTTAGATCATGATGCCTGAGCTGGCATCGCTCAAAATCGTGGCGTGTGAGGAAGGAGGGAAGTTCATTGGTCATCGCATCATTCCCGTTATTGCAGTGCACTCAGGTAAGTTCAGTGAAACCCCCTTTCGAAATCTTGAGATCTGCCCATTTGAAGCTGGTGAAGGAAACATGAACGTCTGCACATTTTGCTGCTAAATCTCTGGTGCAGAATATACCTGTGGGCAGCGGGGCCTTCACATTCACCTCCTTACAGCCTTAGTTTAACACCGCAGTGCGTTCACCATGCCCTCCTGCAGGCAGAGCAGGGAGGAGGATTCTGTCCGCTTACCTCCTCTGCTTTCTGTTTTCAGGCTACCACCACGTTTGTCTCCGCAGTGAGAGCAACATGCCGCTCACCATGCCCTCTCTCTTTGTGTTCCTGGAAGTTAAGGACTATGTTCCCGACGCTTGGGCAGGTAGCATGCTTTAGAACGCACGGGGGTTGCTCTGCTGTTGTCCAAACTCTGATCCAGAAGCGTTTTTCCAGCCCTGGGGCAGCAATGGGGTTTCACAGAAGGAGTTGCACAGGAGAGGGGGTTGGTTCTTGTTGGTACTGGGATACAGTGATCTTCCTTTAAGAAGGGAATGGTCAAACACAGAAAGAGAGATAAAAGAGGAAAACGACCCCCTGGAGGTATTAACAGCAAAACCTTTTAACAGTGGTGAACAGAGCCAGCAGGGTGTCACAGCAGCAGCCACAGACCTTCCTGTGAATGCTTTGGTTTTGACTGCAGGCATCTTGTGTTTGCTCTCTCTCTCTCTCTCTCTCTCTGTATTCATATAGATCAACCTTATTCATGGGGGAAGTCCGGTGAAATTGATGGTTTTAACACACATTCATTTAAAAAAAAAAAAAAGGTTTGCCCAGCACTGGACATGGGTTGGAGCAGGGGGCTGTGCAGGCTGGCAGTCCTAGCCTGGCTGGTTACAGGTGGAGAACACAAAATATCCCTTCTCCACAATTTCCTGTCTTAGGCCAGAAGGGAAGCCCGCGTGCTGGGAGCTACTTGGGAATCCAAGCAAAGGCTTCCTTTTTGTTTCTAGATCTGACTATTGCTCTCTCCAACCCAATTAAGTTCTTCAGTCTGCAGGACAAGAGGTCAGTTAAGCTAAAAGACGGCTCGGTGGAGGTAAGTTGTCCACATTCTGTCACTGTCTCTAAAACATGCTGCGTGGATCCGGTCTGAAACAGGAGGGGATTGTCACAAGGCTTCCTGCTGTCCTGGAGCAGGGCTGCCCAGGAGGGGTCTGTGTGCTGTTCCTAGCCAGAGGCAGGCAGAGGACTCCCTTCAGTCCTCTTAGAAGGAGGGAGAGTCAGACACTAACAGCAGTGGGAGAAGCGCCAGAGAACATTTCATACATGAGCTATGAGTAGGTTCACACCGTGGCCAGTGAAGAGGGATGCGTGGCAGCACAGCACACAGGCAGATTTCCTAAGGGTTCAACAGTGGAGAAAGCATGTAACAGCTGTCTGTCTTTGCCACAACTTTGATTTGCAGATCTGCTGGTCTCCAGTTCCAACTGCCGTGCTTTGATTTACCTCTGGTCTTTGTTTTAGAGGCCTGACATGCAGAGGAACTTCTCGTTTGCTGAAACTAACGGGATGCCAGAGTCCAGCGGGAAATTCAGCAACCCTTTTTCAAACGGGCCTGCAGGTAAAGCTGTGGCTGTGGTAAAGCTTACAGAAGGGAAAGGCCATACACTCACACAGCTGGAAGGAGAGTGCTGGAAGGTGGAGGTCCCTGGTGACAGGATCAGAGCCTCTCCAGCCAACTCACCAACTTAAATTCTGGCGCTTGTCATTCATGGTAAAAGCTGTAGGTTTGACTGTTGCTGTTGGAGTGGGTGTGAAGCGTGTGCTGCTTTCACCCTGCAATAGAAATGTTATCTTGGACATCTCCTGAGGAACCCAGGAGACGAGCTGAGGGCCCCACTGGCACAGTGGAGCGGAGCACAGTCCTGGGTTTTGGCCACAGTGGGGACCTGCTGACATGATGAGGGCCAGACTCTGCCCAGGCACTGGAGCTGAAAAAAAGCTACTGATTTCCCTGAACAGAAATCAAGAAAAGTCTCTTGCATTTATTGCTACTACAAAAAGCATTTATTTTTACGTTCAAGGTATGACTTTTGTGATTTTAGGAGCAGCAGCTTTGGTCAAGGATGGAAACGTGAAAGAAGTGGCACAGCTCTCAGGTAACTCCCGTCGTGCTGTTGGTGGGGGCTGAGGCCTTCTCAGGCATCTTGCAGCCCCTCAGAGCCCAGTTCTGGCTGGGGGAGAGCTGGAACCTGTTTGCAGACTGGAGAAGACCCGGCCCAAGAGTAAACCTGTTGCCCTCAGGACGTGCTGCCAACGAACTGCTATATGCAGCAAGTTCTTTCTTTTCCAAGTTTCTCCTAAACAAAAAATGCTCCCCAAGACAGAGCAATGATTACAGTAAAGATGCACTCTGGCAGGAGGCATCACACAACATGGAAGCGCAGTGAGCTCTGGTTTCAAAGAGCAGACTTGCAGTTCAGCCGTGCACCTGACTTTCCTCAGCACAAGCCCCTGCACTGCACAGCACCGCGGTTCCATTAGCTTTACGCATTCGAAGCCAGAAGAAGTTACTTCCCTGAGAAGATAACACCCTGCGGCTTTTCTGCCAGATAACCACATCTGAAGCGAGGCAGTAGGCTTGCTGCTGCCAGATAACAAGTCCTCCAGCAGTTCACACGCGTCCTCCCTGCCAGCACCTCCACTCACCTGGAAAGGCCTTTCACTCGTTCCTCACAGCTGAGGGAGCTCCGCTGGTTGGAACTGGAAGGGCCAACAGCTCTTGTCACTGCGACTTGGCTGTGTGAAAAAAAAATCAGTAATGAAATAACAGTGCATTTTCCTTAAGCTAGCTGGCAGCTCTATTTATAACAGTTGGGCAGACTTTGGGGTGCCTAGAATTGTGGAAAAGGATGCAAGGTCTGAGGTAGACGTAAAGGCACATTGCCACCACTGTGTTCTTCTGGCCAGGATACCAGGTGGGGAACCGAGCTGCATGCAGTGCTGAAGGGAGGGCAAGCTGAATGAAGGCAGCGCTGAAAAAAATGTGTCTGGCTACAGGAGACATCACAGCAAGGTGAGAAAACAGCCTCTGTTTGGTATTCTAGAGCCTCAGACAGCCAGCCTCGCAGAACTGCAGGAGATGAAGCTCTTCCTGAAGCTGCTGAAGAAGCAGGAGAAGGAGCTGAAGGAGCTGGAGCGGAAAGGAAGTAAACGGAGGGAAGAGCTGCTGCAGAAATACTCTGTCCTCTTTTGGGAGCCTGTGTGCCAAGGGGGCAAGAAAAGGTCAATACGCTCTAGGACAACCCAAAAGAAGAGGTAAACACAGCACAGGGTCTTCAGCAGGGCCGTGTGGCCTGTGGATCTCTTCCCCAAAGCAAAGCAGAGGGCTCCCTCGGACAAACGGGGCAAGCAACGTGCTTCCCATCTCTGCAGGAAGCACGGGGTGCTGTGGAGGTCCACAGCTCCCTGGGTTTGCCGGCTGCGGGTGGGTGGGAAGGTCAGGAGTGTGTAAGTGTCCCTAGAAGCAGCAGAGCTGCTGTATCTGTCCCGCAGGAGTTTGACAAGAGGTGACGTTGGTACATGTGCACATCCTGTAGAGATGGCAGAAAGCATTGATAGCCGAGTTTTGGAGCTGAAAGAGAGGCTGGAGATGGAGCTCATCCACCTGGGGGAAGAACACCACGACGGGATTCGAAGAAAGAAAGAGCAGCACGCCACAGAGGTAAGGACTGCGTGTGCCAACAGAAAACGGAGCCTGCAGGGGCAGCCTGAGGAACGAGTTCTTCACAGAACTGTGAGCTCCAAAACGTGGCCGCAGGGCAGAGAGCCCCTCAGAGCCCTTGTCAGGTCCATACAAGTCCTTAGCAGGGCTGGAGCTCGCTCCTGGTCTGTCTTACACCAACCGAAGGGACAAAGCCTGCCTCTTCAGGACGAGCTTACAGAAGGCCCACCCTGGTGCATTAGCTGGCCTCTGGGCTTCAGGAAGGGATAGAGCTGAGCCTGGTGGAAATTAGATGCTGATGGTGTGCTGTGTCTCATCTTGGCTTGCTTGGTTCTGATCATGTCATCATCGCTCCAACAGCAAGTTACCAAGATAACAGAGATTGCCAGAGAGAGGCAGACAGCTGAGCTGAAGGCGCTGAAGGAGACATCAGAAAGGTAAGCTTAGCGTTTGGGTAACAAGTAATGATGAGCAGCTCTTATTTCAGGGAGCATCTTCAGTTAGACTGCAGAGCACTGCACTACAATGAGACAGCGAAGGCCAGAGAAGTGTTTCTTTGGTGAGAAATTGATGCAGAGTTTCACACAGTTACACAGTGGCAGTGTTGGGAAGACCTCATGACCTCCAGAGCAGTGTTCCTGCCATGAGGAACCGCAGGTACCAGTGTCTGAGCCCTAATTCCGAATGGCAGGGAGTAAGAGTGCTGGTCACTGGCCGTCATCTCTGCCTGCTGTAGCCCGTGTCAGATAATCCCTTCCAGGGGCTTTGCAGATCACATCCCATAGGTGATGCTCCTTTCTGCCTACCTCAGCTGTTCCTTTCAACTCTCCTGTACAACCGCGCAGTTCCTTCTCTCTTTGATTTAGCAGTGTAAGTACATTCAGTGAGTCTCAAGCTGCTCTGGAGGAATACAGATTTAGGTATACAAGACAATCGAGCTGGAATTTTCCCCTGCTCCTTGTTAGGAGTCACTTTGAAAAAGCTAACAAGTTACAGGACTTAATATTTTAAGACTTACAACTTCCTGCCTCACAAGGGCTGCACCTTTCTGCACAGCAGCACACTCCAGAGAACGTGTGGAGGGCTCACGCTGCTGCTTCAGTCCGCGGGGCTCGTGAGCACTCCTGTCTCTCACAGCACAATTCTCTCTCCACAGCAACATTAAAGACATCAAGAAGAAGCTGGAGGCAAAGCGAGTGGACCGGATCCACGCCATGATGAGGAACACTAGCGACAAGGCTGCTCAGGAGAGGTACTGGCATGGATGTCACGGGGCTCCTTCTATGCGGAGCACTAGCTGTACCCCTCCAGGCAGGGAACGGCGCGGCTCCACATCCCTGTCACCATCAGGGAAACCTTCTAAGCCAAGCGAACAGGTAGTGGCAGAGCCACAGGGGTCAGGGAAAGGATGCTGGCCTGCCCTCGCTCCTGCCACAGCATTTTTTTCCCCATTGCATTCCAGCACAAACACCTGCTTCCTAACTGCAGAGACAGTGTCATTCCTGCTGGCTCTGCTGACAGTGCCTTCTGGAGCTTTCTCCCTGGGCTTTGTTTTCTTTGAGTGCAGCAGTCAGCAAGATCTGGACTTGAATAGCCTGGAGCAGAGCCTTACAAATGCCTGCAGGGATGAGGAGCTCGTGGGGAAATAGGAGAAGGCCATTATGGTGGAGAAACAGTACCCTGGCACTCCTGCCTTGCTTTATCACTACTGATAAACAGGTTTTATATAAAGATAACAGATGGATTATAGGGTTTATTTTAATACATTTCTTTAAAGGTTGAAGAAAGAAATTAACAACTCTCACATTCAGGAAGTGGTCCAAACAATCAAGCTGGTAAGTTCTGCTGTGACAGATCTGTGACAATCTGCCACAGCAGCTCTGTTTTCTGCACAGTGGGCGTGTGTCGTGCACGTCACCAGCATGTCTCACAGAGAGAGTTCTCTGGGGTATTTAACTCCCCTCGAACTGTTACTGTACCAAGGACTGAGCGTGTACTTCAGACAGCTGAAGTGCAGCTGAGGACAGTTTCTGCCCTTACTGAGATACTGCAGCTCCATCACAATTGACAAACAGAGCAGACCACCACATGATGAATGACTCATCCAGGTGGTGGGGTTTTTAAGCACTACTAACCAGCAGCATAACCCCACACCTATTTAATAAGGTGCAGAATTTTGCTCTTCAGAGACCCATCCCCTTGTAGATCAAGACCCTGTGCAAGCACACGTTACCTGCGCTGTTGCAATGCTTCCATAGCACCAGAGTTCTTGTATGCAAGTAACTCAGGGCCAGCAGAAGTTGTTCTTTATAACCCTGTGTCTTGCTGTTACAAGCATTTGTTTATGAGAACTTAAATCTGGGTGTTCTTTTAATTTGTTCATTTTCAAGATGACGGAAAAGGCAGCCAGGTATCAGCAGAAACTGGAGGAGAAGCAGGCAGACAACCTGAGAGCAATCAAGGAGAAAGAAAGCCAGGTAAAGGCGAAGATAACACCGAGGCTCGGGGCAGTAATTCCACAGCACCATAGGGGATCAGGATTCCTTGTGTGCTCTTTAATTAGAGCTCCACCCCTCCTCAGCACGCTGAGGAAATGAATGGCTCAAAAGGTGGCTCTGCAGGAGCATACACCGAGCTGAGGCAGGGGCGCTGCTCTCCTACACGCCCTGGGCCAGCACTAGCCTTCATCAGTCACACAAGAACCCCTAAATAAAAATAGGATGGAACTGCGGCTTGAGAGGAGATGGGTCTCGTTCCTGAGCTACTCAGACTCTCAAAACACCAAATACGTTCATTCACCTTCCGTGCTGGCACGCACTGAACACGCAGACATCGTCCAGCTGTGGTGCCGATCAGGATGATGTACCTCCGCACACAGCCTCTCTAAGAGCAGGTTCTTAGACCGTGTTGAGCCTGAACTCTGCTTAGCTTTGGTTTTTAGAGAATAACTTGAGGTCTCTTTGCAGCTTCAGCAGGAGGCACTGGCGGAATATGAGGAGAAACTGAAAAGGCTGCATATGGAGGTGCAGGAGCTGGTGAAGAACTACGTGAAAGAAATCTTCCCTGGCGGGCCAGAGACACAGAAGGAAGCAGCTCTGAGTGTTGCTACGGAAGAACAAGGCCCTGCAAAGCAACTGGAAGAGCAGACCCCAGCAGCAGAGGTGTCAGGGCTTCCAGCAGCTGTGGCTGAGCCCCCAGGAGCCGAAACAGATGTCAGTGCTGAGGAAAGTATACTCTGAGAGATGCTGCCCCTACTGTTCTACTTCAGGGGTGTTTATGGACACAGATATTGAAGTTAAAGACCAGCCTGACAAACTACTCTCTCTTTCCACGCTGGGAAACTCCTGAAATCCTTCAGGAATGTACTCCTTTGTTATTCTAGGCATTGGAAGTAGTCTGAGGAGCTCACTTTTCAGAGAGCACTAAGGTGCGTCAGCAGTGCCAGTAGGCCTGTGCCTGAAGACAAGCTGGTTGTGGACACTGACAGCTGCACCTATATCAGTTGCCAGAACAAGTTCCCTCACCGTTCGTCACACACACCTGTTTGCACCATAGCAGGCCCAGAGCTAGATCCCTCTAACAGAGACACTCTCCGGCAGCCCACCTCACATGCTCCCACCAGCTTGGAGCTTGCTTAGAATGAAGCCTCCTCCTGAAATGCAATTGTGGGTGGCAGCTGCTCAGCCAGATCTGTTGTCCCCTAAAGCACCCTTCCTTCTGGCAACACTACCTTTGGAGGAGGAAAGGTCACTCTGACCGACTCTCCTACCATTTTTCTGTCAGCACACCGCTGCCTTGCACAACCAGTGTTGGCCTTTAAATTTTCTTCCACTGTAGTCAGATGAAGACCGCCTTCAGCACGTGACTAGCCATACAACAGCATTTCATTCTGTGGCAATGAGCGTTACCAGCACCTCTGTGTTTAACCTCCACTTACCCCAGGGGCTGATTTCCACTCCCAGTTCTGGCTTTATGACTCTGACGAGTCTTAAGGCGATAGATCTGGATCCAGCGTCTCCTGAGGGCCCTGCCAGTCCTCAGCAGGCTCACCGGGCAGTTACAGGGCACCCTGGGAGGAGTCCAAGAGCCTGAGCATTGGTTCCTGCTGTCACAAACACACCTGTAGAGTTCTCTACTGCAATCATTAGACATTAGCAGATACCTGCTGCTGGCTGCCTTCGCTAGCGCGGGCCAGGTTCCCAGTGTCTTGGCTTTGTCTTGCAACAGAAAAAAAGGCAGGTTCCTCTCAGCCATCCTTACCACCTAGCCCCCTCCTAGGACAGTAGAGCCTTACTTTGGGAGTGCAGAACTCACATCAGTGGTGCTGCCTCCACACACACGTTCTCTCACCTGTTTGGTGACCTTGCACACTGAACAGCTTTAACACAGCAAGTTCTCACTCATCCAGAAGGGAGGAACTGGAAGCAAATCTTGCTAGCACCATGCAAGACAGACTCTGCTTGGGGATCCTAAAAAAAAAGCAGGAAACAGCGACAGTTCAGTGCAGGGCAGCAGCACCCTGGCCTTCCTCACAGCAAGTCCTGAAATAACGTTAGCCCAGGACCTGGAGCCTGGCCTGCCGAAGTACCCTGCGCCAAGTCGATATCTGCCCTTTGGGGTCACTGGAGGTCAAATGCAGGGTTTTTTGAGGGTCCCGGGGTCATCTGGGGTCAAAAAAAAAAAAAAAGAAAACCCACCAACCTAACCACTGCCTAAGAGAACCCTCCACCTGCAACTGAGAGCAATCGGTGGCTGCTGTGTACCTCAGCACCTCCAGCCCCTTGCACTGACACCTGTGGCCATCCCAGCCCCCTTCTACTGCTGCCTTGCAGAGCTGCAGAGAGCCCGGTGTCTTCAAACCCAGCTGTGGAAGACAATGTCAGGAGGGCGGTGTTCCCCACCTCTCCACTCATGCTTCAGGATTCTGTCTTTTTTGGAGGTGTGAGCTCAGCCACGGTGAGCCCCAGCCCACAGTGGCTGTGACACGAGAACTGTTTGTTACACCTGGGAACGGCACTGCGGAGCGCAGCGTGGAGTGCTGCTACAGAAACCAGCTCGAGGAGCTAGGAGAGACGAGATGTTCCAAACTGGCCTGGCCTCCAAGAAGAGCCCATACCTCCCTGCAGCGTTAACACAGTACTGGAATTGTGCAGTGTACATTTCTGACTTATTTATTGTCTAAAAAAATAAAAACAGTGCATTTCTTACAAAACAAAACTGGATCACCTTTCTTTACTGTCTGGGAGGTTAGTGGAGATGGGTGCAAGTCCCAAACGTCGCCCAGTATATGCACGTGTTAATAAGGGCCCTGAGATTTCTGCCCCAGTGCCCACAGTGCAGCCTCTCCAGACATGGGAGAAGCAGCGAGGTGTTTCTTCAGCATTGCTTCCCTCTCACACGCACTGAGCACTAGCTCATTCCCTTCCTTACTGTGCTTAGTAACCAGAGCTAGCAGAGCCATCTCCTGACAAGTAATGCCAAATAAGTAAAATGCTCTTCATGGGGCTTTTTTTCTAAGGGTGTGGACATAAAAAAAAAAAAAAAAAAAATCATAGCTCAGCCAGACTATGACAAATGTAAGGAAATTTAACTCTAGCACCTTGCGTTCCTGTTATTAACACCCCGTGACATTTGCAGCCTGAGGAAGAAAATTCCCCACAATGACTCGTGCCCTTACACCACATCAGTTTCTGTTGTGCAACTCTTCCCTTACTAACCAACATGCTGGCACAGCTTTATCAGGGGACTTGTGCAGAAGTGCAGGAACAGTAGGAGGGCTATTTTACAGAGATCAGATCTTAGTGCAAAAAAAATCTGCTGCACCTACTTTTCAGAGTGCATACAGGAGGATTGTTAACTGTAAGCAAAGCCACCTCTCGGGTGGAGTACAGACCATGTTCTGCACCAAGACCCTTCCTTGCCGAAGTGAAGCAGGATTCATGCTTCTGAGCCAGCTGTGCTGGTGCTCCTCCAGACAGCACTGCCTCTAAACAAAACAGGATGACATTTCTGGAAGACGAGAATGACAAAGGTGAGATAAAGGCAATGAAGTTCTCTGGGCGAATGTTACTGGAGGAGTTTCAGCCACCGAGACGCGGCAGCTGGGTCAGGTCCCTGTGACGAAGCTGGTTATGCAGAAACCAAGCTCAATGGTAATGCAGACAAGAACACTGCCTGTTCTGACAGCAGATTTAGGATCAATCCTAGATTTTTTTTTATGTTTTCACCTTTTATGTGGCATATTCTAAACCTCATTCTCTACCACTAAATTCTCTTGTGCCAAAATACTCATTTTCAGGAGCCCCAACATTTTACCATCAAATAATGGTGATTCCTAAGCAAAGGAGGACCTAAGGCACAGCAAAGCTCTTTCTCCAGGCTGCAGGGAGAAGCATGGGATTACTCTCAACAAACTGAACAGCCTTAAAATTTGGGAGCCTTGCTTCATTTTGAGTCCTTCTGTCATCAGTGGTTAAAATACAGGGGCCTCTGGAGAAAGCTCTATTCCGCTCTGCAATAAAGGGGATAATAAGCTGCTGCAAGCTGATGGCAAAGAGCCCCGTCTGAGGAGGACAGGCACCATTATACACACATCAGAGCAGCGCGGAGATGACAGCAGTCGCAGGCTCCCCGTTTCATTTAGCAAATTGTTCACATAAATCCCACCTGCCAGCTTCAAAGGCCTGCTGGATGCCGACTGCCAGGGCTGAGGCAGTGTGGAGAAGGCACCTCAGCAGCAGGGCTGGCAGAAGGGGAAATAAAAAGCAGCCATCCAGGGGAAACATGACACAGAACAACAGCAAACCCTGAGATACACGTGTAACCTTGCTGAAAGCACACAGAGGAAGATAGTCGGAGAAAGCCACATCTCAGAGCAAAATTGCCCACTGAGCAGGCTTTGAGCTCTTCTGAGCAGAGGCTCTGTTCTGTGCCATACTGAGACATGGACTAACATCCCAGCAACCTGGCTGCTGAACATTGCTGCAGTGCAAAAGCAAAGCCTGCTCTGCTTAGCATGGCTCTCCTGGCCAGTGGCGTAGTGCCTGCGAGGGAACTGCTGGCCCTGGAGACAGAGCTTTGATCTTCTCAGTAACCCGGGGTTACCTCCGGGTTTGTATGCGATTCCACACTCATCTAAGTAACACAGCCATCAGTTGGTGATATGCCATGCACGAGCTGTACAGAGAGAAACACAGGAATCATGGGTTTAATTCCGTGTGGGACTCTTTCTGCATGCTTCACAAATACAATAGTAATAGAGGGCTCTTCAGGTTTACGAGATACCGGAACGCAAGCCTTCAAGGGCCTTTCCCCCACCGTGTCTGGTCAGACTCAGGCCGAAGTAGAAATGCCATTAAAGCTTCCACCTGTCACCCTTTGCTCCAAGAAATGCTTGTTGCAGAACGCAGGCCTTCTGCTACAGCCTCTGTTTGTTTTACAAGTCACATAGCCACAGAACAGCCAAGTTACGCCAGACTTCAAGGTCCACACTGGTCCCTCAGCAAAAAGCACCTCAGCACTGCAGCAGGCATATGAATAAATCAAGATCTACTTTAATTTAAAACACGAGTGCAAAGGATTCACAACTACAGGTGAGCAGGATCACTTGTTCCACATTAAAAATCTTTTGAAAGCCCTGCTCTTTTCCATTAAAAAAAAAAAAAAAAAAAAAAAAAAACNAATACAGAAACATTTTACATCAAAAAACTTTCCAGTGCAGCTTAAGAAGAGCTAAACAAATCCATTGCAATTAACTTTATCAGCCCCAAAGGTAGACATCCAGTCTATGCAAACCACCTACGGTCCCTCTGCTGGCCACAGGCAGGCATCCAGCATCCCGGAGATGAATCGGCCCCTGGAGGTGCTCCTCTCCCCGTGGGCTACAGAGGCACCCGAGTGCTTCGCGGGCTGGGTGCCCCCCAGTCAGGTGACTGGCAGCAGTGCAGACGAATTCCATCCCAAATTACTTCAAGTAATCACCTGCAGCTTCAGTTCTGAAGCAGGATCTGTAGCTGGATGAGTAGCAGAAGGTGGAGATGATGAACAGCTTCTGAGGAAAATGCAGTTACGAGGGTAGTACCTGAGACGATTGTCCCAAGAATAACTTAAATTCCAATGAATTTGTATCTGAGTTTCAAAATGCGATCCCACTTCCACACGTAGGACACGATCTTGAGACCTCACAACAATACACACCGACACTGTACAATGTTACACCCTGACCTAGAGTCCAGTCACCTTGACAATTAGAAACCGTATCATACAAAATACCTAAATCTATTTAAAAATAACAGAGAGCTGCTTAGACAACCGGAAACCTTCCAAACATATCAGCAAAGGGCTGGGGGGAAGGACGTACCAATTACAAACCATACACAAAAAGTTTCCCTCCTCCCCCTGGTCTGCAGTAGCAAGCAGGGGAGGTAGAAGCTGAACAACCAGCCTTGCTGTGAACACACAAATCTCTCCTGGGTTACAGCAGGACAGCTGAAACGTTCTCATTCTGTCCCCTAGAGCATTCCCAAGTGCCAGCCCACGCTTGTGTCGCGGCAGAGCTCCTTGGCCTCTCCTGGGAGAAAGGAGGAAAGCTGCCTGGGCGCCAGCTATAGGAAAAAGCTTTCACAGAGTCTCCATTCCAGCCAGCACTGGAGGTGTTGCATATTGTGAATTTTCAACCACAAGATCCCAGTGGCAAGAACAACTGCTCACTTTGAGGCCTGCCTCCAAGGGTTTCCCCTCCAGAAGTCTGAGATCATGAAATGGATTCAGGATCAACCACTGAACCGTACATATTCCTCAGCAAAAGAGAAGCACGTTGATGCAAGAGAGCCATCTGAAAACAACTATGTACATATCACATCTGCTCCCTAGGAAAACATGTACAGTTTTCTAGGTCCACATTTGACTGAAGATTAAAATCATCTGTGAAAAAGTCTCAGAAGAAAAAAAACTGGGAGGTGTTTGTGCATTGTTGGAGAGTTTAAAGGCATCTGTGCCTCCAAATGTCCATCTAGGTCAGCTCGGCACTCCAGTGTACAACTACCAGAGCAAAGATCACGTTTCTAGTTGGGAAGTCTTGCTCCAGTTCAGCAGTCAGCAGCCAAGGTTTGCAGGAACTTGCAGGCATTCAGGTACACAACCTCAGACCCTGCACAGGAATGCCATTCTTTGGGAGAAGCCAGCCAGAAGTCATGAAATACCTGCTTTATTCTTGAGACATACTTGGTCTTATTAGGATCTAGTATGCATTGATTGTCTTCAGCAACAGAAGAGCCACACCGGCCGAGACTGCAAGGCCAGAATTCACATTCATCCTGTAAAAAATCACTGACAAGTTCCGAGCACCGTTCACAGGACAAGACTGCCTGCCTTCCTGGTTGTTCACCAGCGTTACTTGCTCCTGGTGCTTCCCCTGACGTGGAGTCAGCAGGTAGAGGTACGCTTTCTGTATTGCTGGATCAGGGGGACCAGGCACTCTGGAAGTCCTGTCTGGAGCAAAAAGGGGTGATCCAGGAGTTCCTGGGCCGTTGCTCTTTCTAGTGGTTCCCGTGTCAGCATCCTTTCCAAGAAGTCCCTCAGAACTGGGGAGGTCTGTGAAAAAGCAACCAAGCAAGTCAGGCCCACAAAGCAATGAGGCAGCAGGTTGCTGGGCAGCGGGCTGCTAAGGCGGTTTGCTTACAAAGGGTCCCGCCGCTTTCAACTTTATAACTCTGGTTTTGCAGCAAACCTGCCAGGAGCCAGCCTGCTTTTGTGCAGTAACCGCACCAACCTGCTGCCCCCAGCAGGCACAAGGTTTACACGGGTAGTTCTGTTCCTAAGGGGGCACATCAGAGTAGGACAAGAGCGCCTGCCAGGTCCTTACATCTAAGTTAATTGAGTTCCCAGTTTGTTGTTTGCTCCTTCAGCTCAAAAATCCAGCAGATCTCCTGCTCCCTGAGGCACATCAGCCTGGGTGTACAAGGTTGGTCAGTTCCTTCTTTTACAGGCCACAAAACTGTGGAAAAGCATTTAAATACAACTCCCAAATAGATTTTGAGTATCTGGAAACTTGATGCTTAAGATTAAGAAGCTGCAGAAGGGTGTATCAAAAAAAAATAAACGCCCTCTGGCCTGTACAACATGCATACTGAGGCCTGCTAAGCAGCCAAGCTCAAGAGCCACCAGAAGGCTCTGCACATCTCTTGCTGGGAGTAATCCTCTGCATCATTAAAACTGAATAAAGAATGAGCCTGGTGTACGCTTATTTATTTCAATGCCACTAATTACATCCATTTTAGACCAGGGCATTCTCCTAACTCTGGTTAACTCAGAAGCAGATCATGAAACACTGCTCAAGCAAGCTACAGCATATTTCACCGTGCTTTTAACCACCACGGGGACTGCTGGGGGCAGAAGGCACAGCACCGCTGAGCACCAGGATCCAGCTCTGCCCATGAGTCCCACCCACGCTGCAGACAAGCAGCAGATTTGTCCCAGAGGCGTATGTTTGCGCCCCACACTACAGCCACCGACCCCAGCGAGCCCATGAGGGCGATCACAACGGAGGGCTAAAGCCACAGCCGGTGCTGAGCCCCATCCAGACGGCAGCACGGCCCCAGGCCCGTCGGACCAGAGGGCTGCTGGCAGCCAGCATGCTTCCCAGGATGGAGTGGGACAGAGCAAAGCTACGGAGGGCTCTGGCCTGCACAGCCCGTGGTGGGGTCACTCCACCCAGCGAGGAGTGCAATCCAGAGCAGGACTGGCTTCACACTGCCTCGGTGGGTCCCGAGCACGACCCTGACGTTGTAATGAGGGTTGCAAAGGCAAACAGGAAAGACAGCAGCTGCTGCTGTTTGAGTGTGTGCTGTTAGTGCAGGAGCCTGCCCTGTTAAATAATTCAGATTCGGCAGCTGAAGATGTTCTGATTAATTGGAAAGGCTGGATAGCTCAGAGTGCTGCAGCAGCTATTTGATCTCAGAGGGTTGGACTGAAATGAAAGGAGGACTGTTCTAAGTGAGGACTAAAAGGTAATCACTGTATTTCCTATGTCACTGCTAGTTTTTCCATAAGAACCCATGAAGCTGGGTTAATCTTCAAAGCAGCTGCAGTGTCCTCCTCGAGCTGCTGCCTGTACTGAGCTCTCCTGCTCCGACCATAATGCACCCTTTGCATTCCTGAAAGCTCTCAAGAGCAACGACCCTCCTGCTTGCTTCCCTAAAAATGAGCTGCTCTACTGACACCAGCAAGATATCAAACATTGGCTCCGCTTGAAGCAGCCTTGATTTGCATCATCAGGTTTATGCCCAAGCGACCTTTCGTGATTAGGACCGTTCCCAAAGCAGCCACTAGCTGTCAGCAGCAGCTTGCAGCCACTGAGGCACCAGGGCCGAAGAAGCTCCCAAGGAACAGGTTCTAGCAAGACCACCCTCCCAGGGAGCAATTGGTGGGGATGCTTCCCCAGGACAGCCCTCAGGTTCACTAGTGCTTTGCCAGCGTGCTCACCCTGTGGAAGTTTTTCAGTTTGGGAGGAGGGCTGTCACGGAGCCTCTTCATTGCCTGGACTGGAGAATCGCTGAAGTAGGGGGGCTCTCCATCCACCATCTCTATCACCATGATCCCCAGAGACCAGATGTCCACCTGTGGGAGCCAAGGGCGCGTCAATCCGCACAGCTCAGAGCAACAGGTCCTCGCTCTGCTGCTGTCGCAAAGGTTACAACACCCCACCCACGGGACCGAGGGAGCATCAGCCCTCTTGATGCTCCCCGATCCCTCCCTGCAGTTCAGCACAGACAGCTTTCCACCTAGGACTGATCCATGCCGGTGTTGCAACATGCAAAGGTCTGCAAGCAGCTACTTGTGCTACACCTGGACGGCTGTCGAACAGAACTGCTCCGCCTGCTGCCACCTGCCCATGACTCCAGAGCTCCCATTTGTGCCTCCCCTGTGGCATGGGCTGATTTACTGATCTGTATTGCATCGGTGATCTGGTAACATCTGTCCAAACTACAACACATGCCAACCTTTGGGCGTAAAAACAGAGCAAGTTTGCACCTTGCTCCGGGAAGCAGAATTGCTTTAGGGCATGTTGATATGTCGCAACAAAATCTGCAGCCATCGTTCTGTGTCCATGCTAAACAGCCCCTAGATGCTTTTGCCAGCGCGCCTGCTCCTGTCCTGTGACACCTCAGAACACCACTTGCTACCTCTTCTGACATTAGAAAAGTTGTCCCTTACCTCAGTAGTGTACGGTACCCTTGCAATAACTTCCGGAGCCATCCAGTAGGGAGTGCCTACCAGGGACTTTCTTTTAGGTACATCTTTACTGATCTGAGCACAGAAGCCAAAATCTGAGAGTTTGACCTGTGCAAAGAGAAAAGCAACCGAACTTAACAACAATTTTTAAACTACAGGGAGGGAAGCCCCAAGGAGAAAGCAGGCAAGAGAATTAAGAGGACGGTGTACAAACAGGAGACTGTGAACAGAAAGGAAATAAAGAGACAGACTATGGCTAGGGCAGCAGGAGACAGGAAACCACTTGTCTGAGGAAACCTACCCTTCCATCCAGCGTCAGCAGAATCGAGTCGCTCTTAATGTCTCGATGAATGACCCCCTGAGAGTGAAGGTATGAAAGCGCCTGCAGCACCGACTCGCACACGGTTGCGATCTGCTCTTCATTTAGCCTGAAATCAAGGAGCGTTTTTTAACCGCATTGTACTCGTCTGTGGACAGCACTAATTCACGAGTAAGGGCACAGCGTGTACTGAAGCCGAGTTGCAGGTAGGTGTTTTGGTTTCCCGTCACCACTCCTCTCTTCTTTTTCCTGTTATTTTACAGCTGCGTTCTACTGTTGAAAACATTTTTGTCCTGATGACTGGCAACTTCAAGTTCTCATACAGCTACTCCAGAGAAATTGCATCTTAAGTTGTATACCTAAATCCATTCTGCAACATGCTTTTTCAGACAATTTTTTCAAACAACTTTCTCTTTATAACCTCCTGCTGTTTGGAATACCAACACGAGCGCCTTCATGACCGAGTGTTAGTAGAAAGTGCCGACAGGAAAATTATCTCCTCCAAGAGATAGTTGGCTACTTCTGGCATTACAATTTAACCTCTGATGGGAGAGGGACAAAGGCTCACCCTGCGATGTCCCCAGGACAGAACCTCTTTAGAAACAACACTTTTTTCTTCAGAGGGCATGGGCTGTAAGAAAAGCTGACACCCTTCTGGGCTTGTTGGTTCTAAAAGATAAAGAGGTGTACTTTCAGCATGTCAGGTATGGAATTTGGTTTCAGTCAAGTGATTGCACAGGGTAAGAGAGATTCTTAGGGGATTAGCTCACCCCTGGAGATGCAAATCAGTTATCACCTTCAGCTAGTATTTAACCAGGGGAACCTGGGTGTTTTCCTCCCTGTGAAAACCTGATAAAGGCTCGCAGCTTACTTCTGCTAAATGCTATGGTCATGGCAGATCCTGTTTCCACTACACGGAGAAGCAAGCCTTCATCGAAGGGTTCAAAGGAAGGCTTTGGGAAACTGCATCCAGGCTGACATCCCACGATGGAATTCTCACTATGTGAACCTTTTTCAGATTTTTTTTTTTAACCTGTAGTTTCATTGGCTCTACCAACACCACCTAAGAGCTACAAGAGTTTCTCTGGCTCTGCAATGCTGCAACTCAGCGCTCCTCTGGACTACACATTCTCTTTCCTGTCTGGGAGCAGAGACAGGACTTCCAGTGGCACCTTGGTCCTCTGTCCCTGAGGCACGACTCTCAACAAAGCCTGGAGGGCCTGCCCCGTGAGCGTCTCCAAGACGCTCCTTACAGGCGTGCTTCAGAGGTTACAGAGGGCACTGTACCTTTTTTCCCCCTCTCAAACACAGCACAGATGCACATCGAAAACAGAGAGCGCAGCAGAAAAGGGTATCTGCCTTAAATCCACCTCAAGATGGTGAGTTTAAGGCCAGCCCAAGCACGTTAGGTGAATTAAAGGCATAGTACTATTTTTAAAAGTAAACACAATTAGTGTTAGCAGTACTTAATTGTAATCCAATTAAAATTCTGTATCTTTCAGGAGAGTAAAGTTCATTCTACAGAAATTCTTGGTCAGAGCTCTCTCTGGAGCTGCCTGCCCCAGCTGCAGCCTTGCAGGACTGCTCAGAAGCGGGGGGAGGATGCTGCAGGGTCAGACAGACACAGTCGTCCTAAACGCACTGCCAGAGCTCCCTGAGGGTGGGGCTCTAAAGAGGGCATTTGAGAACAACTTCTCTGCCCTACAGACATGCTTTGGGGATTAATGCATATGAGTATGCGGATACAAAAACAAATTTGGGAGAGTGTCCAGTAGGTGCTATCTTTAGGCAGCGAAATCTGGGAAGGAGCCCAGATCTCAAGGCTCTGCTGCACTTCTCTGGAGGAGCTAGCCACAAATTCAACCTTACCGAGGCTGTGCCACTGCAAGCTCTTGGTGCGTTCTCTAATAGCTGTTCAGTGAGTTTCCTGGCCAGAACGCAATAGATCCAGTGAACAGTTCTTCTGGAGAGGGCTGTGTTTTGCAGGGAAGGTCATCAAAGAGATGAACAGTGGGTATCTAAGGGGATCAGTGCTGTAACGAGTTCCCTTCTGCACCAGCAGCGTAACTGCATGCTTCCAATGGATGGCAGCGCAGCAGTTTCAGGGCACTGCAATCACAGGCACCACCAGAGGGAAGCTATTCCTCCCAGAAATCTCTGCTCTGCTGCCGCCTGTGAGGCGGAAACACAAGCACTGACGGGTTGGGTTTTGCTTCCTACCTGATCTGAGACACGATGTCTGTGAGGGCTCCCCCCTGCAGGAACTCCATCAGCACCCAGAGCTCCTCTCCCACCAGATAGCTCTTGTACATCTCCACCACATTGGCATGTTGATAGTCCCTCATGATCACCACCTGCAAGAACACAGGGGGCACCTGATCGCCACGCCACCGCCAATGCCAACCCTCCCACAAAGCAAATACACACAGACCCGCGGCTACGAGGCAGCAGCCTCCCTCTCCCCCATCCTTTTCCTTGGTAACTCTGTTAAAAAGAAGACGCCTCCTGCTCTTCCCACACCCGCTGCTGCCACGGCTTACGGTGGGCGGCAGAACCCCCCCCCTCTTTGTTACCCTCACCTCATTAAACAGGAGCTCCCTGCGCTGCTGCTTCCTCAGATCCATCATCTTCACCGCCACCTGCCGCCCTGAGTGCTTCTCCCGAGCGATGCAGACAATCCCTGTGGACCCCTCGCCAATCTTCACGTAGTTCTCCAGCAGCGCCCGGGGATCCCCCTGGTCCACCACCATCCTGAGGGCTGCTTTGAACTGCTCATGAGTCACTACCACCGGGTCCTCACCAGCCAGCTGCCCCTTCACAGCAGAGTCCTGGGGAAGGTGGAGGTTGCTGGAACTAGTCTGAGCCTGCCGATTCCTGGGAGATCCCGCGGGTGACGGCCTGCCCTGGGGCACCGCAACTGCCTTCTCGACTGTCGGTGACTTCTGGGGGGTGCCAGCTTCTGAAATCAGCCTGGGGAAATCGGACGCAGGCTGTTCTGAGGGAAGAGACTGGGCTTTGGCTGCAGGCCTGCGTGGTGAACCCCACTGCTGGGGCCTGAAGAAAGAGGTGGGCTTTGGGGAAAACAAAGGGAAAAGCAGAAGGAAGAGAAAGTGCTGGTTAGGTTAACACCAAGTGGCAGGCAGCAGCTGTGCGTGGTTCCTCTCTGGCATAACACATTTTGGAGCAGACCGAAGTCAAGAGCTCTAGGTTCTTGTCTCCAGGCCTGCCCAGCATATGCTGCACCACCAGGGGAAGGCACGTGGGTGTCAGCTTTCAAAATTCAGTTACAGGATGGGTGCTGTGCTGTAAGAAACTCCAGAATGAGATAGGGGCTCTGTTTTCTGAGGGCTAGGTATCAGTTCATGCTCTGTTTTCTGAGGGGTAGGTATCAGCTCATGATTTGAAAAAAAAAAAAAAAAAAAAAAAAAAAAAAAAAA
>VXAV01008276.1:9676-38429 GCA_013399715.1 Alectura lathami
CTTAGTGTTCTTACTATTAAAACTCCATGCAGCCATTAAAAAAAACACCAAAAAACAACAAACAAACAAAAACCTCTAGTTATTACATACAGCAAAGTATTTATTTTCCCACAGCCTTTTCCAGTTTAGGCAAGGTCATGTCATCATCCAGTGTAAGGTGAAGTAATCCTTTGGAGCAAACAACTAGTAAACAAATCAATCTTGCTTAATTATTAGAGAAAAAACTGTTTCTCAACTAACGAAATTTGCATCTACTGGACCTCTGTCTTACAATGTCCTTTCCACAACACAGAGTTTGTTTTCAAAACAATCCATGTACTTTGATCTGGAGTAACCTCAGGGTCTGGTCAGCTGGCATTTCTTTCCCAGTGAACCTTCAGCCTGGCAATCTCCCAGGTGTGCAAATCATGTCTCCTGCGTTTAAGGTGGGTAGGATGCAGCTCTGTTGCTGGTAGCCAACTCCAAAGATTCCTAGAGCATGACTCATTAGGTCTTCTTTCCAAATTTTAGGGAATCAGGTTATCTTTCCATATGTAGGATACAGTATCTTCTCAAGCATGCTGGAAGAATTTTCAAAGGTTTCTTGTTTGTCAGGGAGTCAGGAAGAACTCAGAAGAAGCTCAAGAGCAGAGTTAAAACAAAGTGAGCTGCCACTTTCTTATTTCCAGCAAAACAGATTTTTTCTGATTTCCCTGCTGTTTGCAAGGTGTCAAAGGGAAAACGAGGCAAAGTGGATAATCAGAGAGAAAGCAGCTCAGACGGCATCATCAGAGGGCATTGGAGGAAGATGCTCACTGCTGCTCCCTGTAACTTTTGTCAGCCTTTACCTCTGACACATGCAAAACTCTCAACTGATCACAGAAGTGTCAACTTGCAGAGGTTTATAATGCTAATTGATTCAGCTTGCTGTAAGGGCTGCCTTCAGATGCGAAGGCTACCCTTGTCAGCTTCACTTTGACTGGTGTCTCTTCCTCCTTGAAACTTATATCATGTGTCTGAGAACGGGCACAGTGCCACCCAACAGATGGTCATAAGTGTAGGCATGCTGGAAACCTAGTATGTACAGATCTAATGCCAGATTTCTCCTCCAAATAGGAAAATTGTGGACAGCTTCTGCATTCTTCATTAGCTAAAGTCATCTTTGCTTTAAATATCCCCAAATAACTTCCAGCTCATCTCTCATATAGAAAGATAAATTATTCCTGAGAGCAAGGAAAGAGGTAGTGAGAGATGTCTCTATGTAACAAAATAGATTTCCATAAAATGTGTGGTGTTAAGTGAAAGAGAATTGAACTTTGCTATGGTTTAAAAGTTTCTCCAGAAGATAAGCATACCTAATGTAGAAGAAGAGGTAAATCCAGTCATATGTGGTAAACTTCTCAGTTATCTCAAGATTTTTTCCCTGTTGTGATTATACATTCCAATATTCTACTGCTTGCTATACAGCATGGCAGGAGGCTTGTTCCTCTCAGATCATCTATGGTATTAAAAATATTTTTATTTTCCATAGCTCAGAAAATGAATCTAATTCATGCAATGCATGCAAAAGCAAAAGAAATGTTNTTATATATCTTCTTCACTTTTAATATTTCATTTAGAAAAAAAAAAAAAAAGCTAGGAAATTAATCTAAACTCTTTTCTTCTTTCCCTGGCTTTGTTTTCAATATCTCCTCAGCAGGCTGTAGCACAGAAAATGATTTTCCTGTTCACTGCTTACTGCCATCAGCCTTGGCAGTTTTATTGCTTTTCTCCCTCCTTATTTCAGTACCAGCGTAACAGAGCTGCTTCAGCAGCAGACTCAGATTCTACGTGCCTTACAGGTTTTTTTTTCAGTCTGAGTGCCCTTTCTGTTCTGCTAGCTGTCTGCACTTTGCACCACACATTGCTTCTTTCTCAGATGCATCTCTGTGATTTGATTTTCCCTACTTTACCACTCTTCTGTGTAGCCAGTCTAATCTACTGTCAGGTTCTCTTGGTTAGCAAATTGATTCTTCCAGGCTGCTTTGTGTCTTTCAGGGGGCTCTGGGCAAATGAGAGAAAAAGCAATGGAGGAAGTCAGGACTTTTAAACATTTAGATCCCACACTGCTGGTTCACACCACCGTAAGGCAGAAGAGATAGGCTTCTGTGCTTTATAGGCAGTTCAAGCCTCTGTGCTCAGGTTTTAGTATCTGATATTGGAAATAAATATGCTTTCTGCTCTGTTAGCTAGTCTATGCAAATGAGAGGAAAGAACAGGCACTTGCACTTCTTCTCTTCACTTCACTTCAAATTTTCATTCCCATGGCAGGGGAGTTGGAACTAGATGATCTTTAAGGTCACTTCCAACTCAAACCATTCTATGATTCTGTGATTCCGCATTTCTCATTCTCTTACCTGTTCAACATCTGGAGCTTCTAAACAGTCTACCCATGGTAAGAATTAAAATAAAGGTACTTCTAGAAGGTATTAAAAATCCTAAACTGAGTACCAGCAGGTCAGTCTAGAAGCAGCCAGCTTCAGTAGGAATTTATCTGCCTGAGAATCTAAAGAAAAGTCTGTCCATCATTTGGCAGTGAGAGAATTGCATCCAGGAGCCTTAGAAGTTAGACCTACGAATGGACCTTTAGAGATATCCAGTCCCTCTGGATTATGCCACTGTTGTTGGTTGGCAGNTGTTGGTTGGCAGCTTCAGGGACAGATACAACTTTGAAACAGAAATGGTTGCACAACAGTGTATGACATCAGTCATATCAGAAGAGGCCTTCCTACCTCCTTCAGGATATTCATGGCTAGAAACTTTTTATAATGTCTCTACACACAGGCCTGTGACAGGTAACACGAGGTATTGGGTGCTCACGTGCGAAGTACAGCATATGGAGCATTACCCCTTTGTGGAAGAGGTGGTGGTTTTACAGTTGAATATTATCACTGTACTGAGTGAACTGGAGACCATGCATTGTTGTGAAAAAGATTCTCATATTGACAAGTCTCTGTTTAGTAGAAGTAAAGTTTGCTGAGGTTGCAGGGAGTGGTTTAGTGGTGGGTTTCACCTTGGTAAGCTGCCAAGTCCCACTCAGCCTCTCTCTCACTCTTCTCTTCAACAGGACTAGGGGAGATGAGATGAAAATATCTCATGGGTCAAAATAAGGAAAGTGATATCACTAGCCAGTTACTGTTCCAGGCAAAACTTGGGGAAGATTAACCTGATTTGTTGCCAGTAAGAAATAGAGTAGGATAGTGAGAAACAAAGACAAAACTAAAAACCCCTTCTCTCCCACTCTTTCTTCGCAGGCTCATCTTCACTCTTTTATCCATGACTTCTCTCCCTCCTCCCCACAAACTCCACAGGGGAATGGAGAATGGGGGCTGCAGTGTAAGGAGCTATAGAAAGTCATTTGTGGATGATGTGTCATACAAACTCAGTTCTAGAAATGCCAGACAGGCCTAGAAAGCATGTAGAAATGTTGCTAAATTGCTGAGGTTGTGAATTCTGGCTGATTTTCAATGTATCTTTATCATAAAATGAATTTATTACCTGTATTTGAATCAATTCTTTTCTATTTGTATTCTCCATCATTTTCTTTGCCCAAGAGCACCACTGAGAACTCCTGGGTATCTCATACTTCTTGGAGGGGCAGTATACACAAGCACTGTAAATTCTTTTTCCTAATAAATTCTAGTAAAAATGTCTGCTTATTATGGACATGTGTAACTGTGGGAAGGCAATGAAGATCAATGGCACTTGGGTGATGTAAACCCCTGTACATACTGGAAGTTGTCCTAATAACAGATAAGTGTCATCCATACAGTTGCCAGTACACATCTTTCAGGCAGCCAGTTTGAAATCAAAGCATTGTGGTTCTCTAAGCATCTTTGCGTGAGTCCTACAACTGTGTTATAGTTCGGGCTTACTGTACGCTGTTAAATCAGTGGGTTGGGAATCTGAGATGGGACAGCTACAAGGCAGCTTTGTAACGACAGGGTGTCCTTTTGTTTCAAAATCATAATGAGCAGTACTACTGTAACTGGCATATTAATTTCTGGAAAGAGCCACAAGAAGCAATCTGTTAGTTCCATTATCAGAACAATACATTGCATTTTGCCATGTTGCAATACATTCCTGCTGTATTTTGATCTATGTGCATGGGGGAAAGAAGAAAAGGAAGTTTATTAGTTAATCCTCTCCTATGTTACCAGGTTTATAGAATAGGAACTCTCCCTAGTTCTTGTTTCTTTTTCTATGAACTACAGCTAACACTTTAAAAAATAAAAAAAAAAAAAAAGTTTTTTCTAACTTTATAAGCCATTGTTTTAAGTTATTAGTGTCCCAGTGTGCTTGTAATGCCTTTTAACAGGGATGCTCTGTATCTGAGTGCTTTTCCGAATTTTGACTTGCACTAGAAGTAAAATTCCAAACTTAGAAAAGCTTTACAAACTTAAATTTGGGCTTTATATGGAGAAGAGAGAATATAGAACAGATGCTTTGACAAATCCTGAATTAATATCTACTAAATGGTAATCTAAAAATGCAGGAGAATTAGCTGGAAATCCATTTATTTCCCTTCCTTTGTTCCTTCCTCTATCTGCAAGTTGCATTATTTTTGGGTAAATCTGTGGAAAATAGGAACTGGAGGAAATTGGTAGGACTACTTGCTTTAGGAGGAAGATAACATTCCCAGCATAAGAAAGCCAAAATTAAAGTCCCACTATGCATGAGAAAAAAAAAAAAAAAAAAAAGCATTGTCACAAAACAAGAATGACACAAAAGCACTGGCAGAATTCTGCCTACAGAATCTGTCCACAGAATTCAAAAGCTGATAAAGTTATTTAGTCTATTCAGAACATGAAAACTCAGGAAAGAACTTTAGAATACACAAACATGAAATGTAAATTTGGTAAGTACAAAAAACTCCACAAGTACTTTTGATGCAACAGCTGAATTAGAATTCCATCAGGTTTATCACCTGGAGAAAAGGAGTTGCCTGTCATTACAGATAGATTGCTGGAACCTCTATTTAATGCATTACTGTGATGAAAAAAAGGCGAATGAGATGTCAGACTGCATAAAGAAGGGGCTAGGGAATAATACAGAAAAATAATGCAATTATGTTGCTAGTTCTACAATACCAGCCACCAGTTTTTAAGAAAAAACTGCACAGAATTATAGAGGGCTCAAGAGAAGGGCATAATTATTAGGAACACAGAAAAACATTTAAAGGGAGATTGAAAAGATTGAAAAGAATGAAATTGTTTCCTTTAGGAAGGAAATTAAAAACAGGAGATGAGAAATAACCAAGCCAAATAAAGGAATTTGATAGAAAGGTAGATGGGGTGTTTTCTGTTTCCTCTCTCTTGTAGCACAACAACTAGAGGGTATGAGGGAAAAAAAAAAAAAAGAAAAAAGAATTGATACAATGAAAATCCATTCCCTACAGTGGATAATTTGACTGTGGAACAAATACATTGATGGACATGCAACCGAGGTCAAGGATTCTGCAAGGCTGAATGAAGCTGGAATAATTACATGCATCAATGCCAGCAAGAATGTCAGGGAAGACAAAGTCTGTTTTCAGGACTAAACCCAGTCTCTAACTCCTAGGAAGGGATAGAAGGCTCTCAGCACGAGGCATTTCTCTCTGATACTGGTAAGATTCCCACAGTATGGTCAATGGAATTTCTCACATAAGTCTGTTTTGCAGTGTTCTGAGTGCAATTTGGATCTGTTCACAGCAACATGACAGCATTGCAGATGGTGTAAATGTCTATCTCCAAAAAACAATCCAGTCATCACTTCCATTTTCAAAATCCAGAAATGAGTCATTTCCCTCCCACAGGTAAGTGTATTTGCATGAACATCAAGGTCTATAAAATTCTATGTACATCCTCACAGTGGAAAAAAATAACAGCAGAATCTTTCTCTGTATTGATAAAACTCAGGTTCCAGTCCAACCCTAACCACTTTCCAATTCCACAAGTACTCTGTCAAGCTGTTGTATTTCTGATTACTCAAACAGGCACAACAGTGCAACAGAAGTTTATGGTAAAAGGGATAGAAGAAGAAAGCTTGGTAAGTGAAGGAATGAGAAAAGGATTCCCTGGAGACAGCAGCCATGCAGAGGTTAACCACTGTCCTCATAGAACCTCAGGATCATAGGATAACTCAGCTGAAAGGCACCTGAGGAGCTCTCCAGTCCAAATGCTTGCTCAATAGAGATCAACATTGATTTCAGCCAAGGTTGCTCAGGTCTTCTTCCTGTCAGGTCTTGAAAACATCCAAGGATGGAGACTGCTCAGCATCTGTGGGCAGCCCATGCCGCTGCTTGCTGTCCTTGTGGGGAAAATGTATGGACCATTCCCACTTCAAACTGTACCATCAAGCTATATCTGCTACCATCAGCTGCAGGTTGCACAGGCTGAAAGGGCTGTATCTGCTACTTGTGTGTGGAATGTATTTTTAATATACATATCATATACCTGTTCAGGGCATGTCATGAGGAGATGGGCAAGGCAAGCAGCATCACATTGCTTTGAGGGAGTATAAGCTGGCAGAGCTAGCATCTCACCCAAACAGCAAGAGGGAGTGGGTGCTCCTGGCACCCCTCCACGTGCCTCACCTGGAACACAGGAAGCTTTCTCTGGGTAGCACATCAAACACTGGAGGAAGTGACCTCAGGTGTCACAGCAGGAGTGCAGTACCAAAACAGCTGGGCAGGACAGGCCTGGCAGGGAGCGATTACCAGAAGGCCTGTGTGCATGCATAAGAAGCGTGAGCCACCTTGGAAATTTAGGTCCCAGATGTTCCTAGCCATGCAGATGTTCCCTCATGAGCTGAAAAATCATTGTAACTCACTAAAAAGTGGCAGAGGAAAGAAAACCGGTGCCCACTACTAAAAGCTTTTGAAAGAATATAATGTCAGGTCACACTGATTACCCACAGTGCTTGAGCTCATCAGGTTGAGTTAGGAATACAATTTAGGGGTCTGGGTAAATTTGTGTATGCTGTTTGGATAAATAATAACTTTTTTTTTTAATACAGTAATTAGAGGAGCCTGCTATTTGATTGGTCTCTAGTGAGAAGGCCTTTGACACTGCTGAAATTCAATGGTCATTTACAGCATTTACACAGACATCAGCCCTGTCAATGCCAGGATCAGATGGGAATTGACCATCTATTTCTCACCAAGTTGCAAGAAGCTGTAGGAAAAACAGCAGAAAGATGAGAGCAAACTCATAACTTTAGAGATGAACATCAAAAACCTTTGAATGCTTCTATGAGTCCTTTCCTGAAGACATCAAAGTGCACCGAAATACCTCACTGACTCTCCACAGAAATTGCTGATAACCTGGGCTAACACAGAGATGAGTCTGCAGACCCCTCCTCAGGAGAAGAAATGGCAGCACAGCTGTATGAGATTTTTTTTCCCTGGAAAAGTTTATGAAGATTCTTCACATCTACTAAGACTAGCTCTACACTAAAATGATGAAAACATCATATAGAAAAACTTTCACAGTTGATTCTATGCTAGTTTTCATTCTAATTTTTTTCTCTTCTAAATTAAGACCTCCAATATGGTGTATTTTTAAAATCAATATACCTCTTCCTTTAACATTTTTCCACTGGTGATATTCTAAGACATTAGCATGGAATGCCAATATTTATTGCTACTAAAACAGAAATAATCTAAAACAATTGATATTTGTAGCACAACTGCTAATATCAAATGTAGTATTTTCACACAAACTCATTCTATCTATTATGTATGAATACTGCATCTGCCAGTTTGTCCTTTTCAGAATCAACTCAGTGACTGCTGTTAGTCATCACTAGAGAAATAACCTAAGAATTGACTACCAGGGATAACAATAAAACACAAATTTCTGAGAGCTGTGTCCTAGCTGGGAAGGATTTTCACAGGCTTTACGTCACTGCTGTTCTTTCAAAGGGAAAACAATGTTTTTATAGGGATTTTTCTGTCTTTCTAGATTGAAAAATATACTGCATCAGTAGAAAACCTTCAGAACAAGATTATATGCATTCTTAGAGGTCTACCAAATACTAAACCAGGTTTTTGTCTGCACTTACAGGATTTCTTGGGGCAGATGAAACCAGGCTACACCAACAAACTCTCTTCAAAGGACCTGATCATATAAAATATGAGAAGAAGTAGGCTTTCTCATCCTTTCTTCTGATATCTGTGTTAGCTGTGGAAGCCACACAAGTTACTGTTTGGACTCATGAACTGTACATGAGCATTGTCTGGACTTATAAATTCCATCAGTCAATGCCATCCTCCACTGCTGACTTTAATGGGCCCATAGCTCTCCCCCCTTTTTTCCACCTGCATTGTGGATCACTGGCCATACTACATACTCTCATAGCAACACAAAAGAGGTTTAATTCTGGTCCCAGAGCTACCAGATAACTGTGATGGAGATAGTTGTCCAAGCTAGTCATGAATCACGCTGTTATCATCTTACCTTTCCTACTTATGCCTGCTTGCATGGTGAAACCACTGCCCTTTTTCTCTGTATCACTGAACTGCCCCAAAGCATATCAGAAATTTCCACTCTCTACCCTTCTCCCCAAGAGGGTTCTGCAGTAGGACCAAGCAGTTGGAAACAAGTTTATGGTCAGACCTCTAGCCTATCTTCAGCTACAGGGGTGATAAATGGTGTCTGGAAAGAAGAGTAAGGGATAACATAAAGGAGAAAACGTGTAGATGTATGATCTGTATCTCTGATAGACTAGAGATATTGTGGGGGGATGATTCCTTGCAGCAGCCTCTGAAATTCCTTCTCTAAAACCTAGTCTAAAAGGTCTTTCAGTCCTACTTGGTAATATTCCCATTGGGCCTGACAACAAACATTGCATTCTTTCTCCATCTTACAGGTGAATGATGGCTTCATGGACTATGAAAGGCTGAGGGAATAGCAACTGGCTGTGGAATCTCCTTATTCACCAGACAACCTCCATAACCCTGCCTCCCGCTGCCTCCGCTATCTGTGTGTCCGTCACAATCACTTCATCCCTCTCATCAGGAGCTTTCAGGAACCATTTCATAGAATCATAGAATCATAGAATGGCTTGGGTTGGAAGGGACCTCAGAGATCATCTAGTTCCAACCCCCCTGCTGTGGACAGGGCTGCCAACCACTAGCTCACTAGATCAAACTGCCCAGGAACCCATCCAGCCTGGCCTTGAACACAGCCAGGGGTTGGGCATTTACTACAAGCTTCTTACTAAGCAGTGACTGTCACCCTAAACTCTCTGGCACCTACCCCACCATTTCTCTTATTCCATCCCAGCTGACAATATTCCAGTATTTAGCTGTGTGAAGCCCTTAGGGCCATTACTGTTCAGAGACTCAAAACTCATCACAACTGTATTTAAAACAAACCAAACAAACAAACAAAAGAAACACCTCTAGCATGCATATCTTGAACCAAATCTGCAAGCTGAATGGCCAGAAACAACTGTGTCTCTCTCATTTTGTGCCATCATCCACAGGAGTGTTTTTTAAATGGTATAAACATATTATTTTGGTAAGCAGATGCTGCTCATGGACTTTATAAAGCAAGTAAAACCTGATAACATACAGCACATCTGAAACACTCTGAACTGATTGAAATCTCACTTCCTGTGTATTTTCCAAACACTGCCTCTTCTCGGGGTAAGATTAATTGAAGATTTCCAGTTGTAGTGGTAGACACCTCAAGATTTCTCTGTGAAGAGGAAGAATACATTTCAGCTCAAGTAAACCATAACCTAGGTCTATGATTTTTAACTCCAAGACAAAAACTAAGAAGTTCATTATAGCAGGGTATTTGTCATTGGAAGAATGCTGTGAATATTAATGTGAGAAGATATTACAGAAATAATAATTAAACTTGCTAGGGAACTGAATCTCTGATGTAAAACTCTACAAGATACCTTAGCAACGTGAAGAAAGAAAAAATTCACTGTTATTTACTCAGGCTTTTGAAATGAATAATTTTAAGATTAATATTCCATTTCTGAAAGACACCAATTATTTTTAGGGCTACACCACAAACACTTGATTAGTAAAGATGAGACTTGTGTCATAGTAGTCACAGGCATACACAGAGAGAACGATTGTTAAATTGATTTATTGAGATCTTTACACAGGGTAGTTCTCACAAGGGAAGTTGAATCTCTCAGGCAGGATGGTCAGCTGCTCTCTAGTTGGTGTTGGGGATCTGCAAGGGTCTTTGCACCAACATCTTCAGCTAGATCAGGTGACACACCTCAAACTGTAGTGATGGGGGTTACTTATATCCAGACAGGCCATGGTCCTACATGATTGCTCCACTCAAGCAAGGTCTTAAATATGCAGAGAAGACTCTTCTATGTGACCATTTCTTCATCTGCAGAAACTGTTTCTACTGCCAACATGAGTATCCTGTTTATGCACTTTCTGGTCAATTCTGCTGCAGGAATGGCCTCAGGGAGTCTCTGGGAAGGCCTGAACCTCCACGTGGGTATTACTCAGCATTCCCAGGCAAGACGATGGTGTCAAGCAGTTGGTCTATGCACAGCAGCAACTGCCCCTGCATGGTCTCCAGGGCTGCTCCAAATCTGCCCCTGGAGAACAGCTCTTAAAATTGGTCAAATAAGTCACAGGGAAGCCAGTAGGAGTTTGTCCAAGCACTTTGACATGCATCAGCCTATTGGATCAAACCAGTCCTGTGTCTTGTCTATGCAGAGGCTGACTGGGGAGTTCCTGGATGCCCCAGGGAATGAATGGGTGCACTAACAATGTACCCAGGCAGATCCCTGCTACCATGCTTATAACTACAGGGCAAACTTCAATTTAATATTTCTGTCAGACTTACAAGTTAAATTCTGTAACTCTTTTGACAGTAGGTATATTTGGTAACCAGAGCTTCAAAGGATAGAGATCAATATCTGAGTCTTTTGTCAGACACAATCCACCAAAGTACTGTAGCACAAATTTCACGTTTCAGTGTTATAATGATGTTCAGTCTCGCTCAGGATGCTTTGATTTCTGAGACTGTCCTCAGGTTTATTTTTTAATTTTCTTGCCATTATGAAATGCACAAAAGATGTGACCCCATCACAAGCCCATTGCTGCTTGACATATCTGAAGAGACTATGTATTTGCTTATGCTGGAGCCAAGGAAATCCAAATAAATATCTCACAGCTTTCCTGATAATTTAAAATGTCATTTATTTCCCTGCATAGTAAACCACTACTTCTTCCTACTCTTTTATCTGCCTTATTTCTCTTGTTCCGTATCTCATGCATAATTTCATACCTGCATAATTTCTGAAGAACTAGAATTTTGCTTATCATTTTAAACAATAAAGACAGACCACTCTAAGAAACACAAAGACAGCCATTTCACAGGATGAAATGAACAGGCCTGGGCTGTTCATGCCAACAGAGATTTCCGTTTGCAGCTGACTGAGAAGTGCTCTCTCTTAATAATAGTGTTAAAAGACTAACAAAGTAAAAAAAAATAAAATGCGTAAAACCCCACAAAAGGAAGAGTACAAGGAATATAATGCACCAGAGAAGCAGAAGCCAAGAGCGTGTCCTGTGATGATCATCAGGCAATTTGAAGCAAAGGACCCTTCTAAGAAGTCCTTCAGGATGTGATGTCTGCTTTCCCTAGCCAAGTATGTATACTACACCATGTTGGTGCCTGGTGAAACACGACTTGGATTACTTGCAAACCTTCCTGGTCTGACCCCATCAAGATGCCTGGTAGCAGCAATTTGGGAAGCCAATCTGGAAGACTTTCTAGCATGGAAGATGAGATTTCATAGAATCACAGAATCACAGAATCACAGATTCACAGTGGAGTTTATGTTGGAAGGGACCTCTGGAGGTCACCTGGTTCTACTTGGTTTTCCCCAAGTTTCATACCACTGTCACATAAGGCCTGGTGCACACCAAGTGATGCTGGTGGGAAATAGATGGTGATCAGACTGGAGATGGAACAGAGGAGATGGATCAGTCAATGCAAGAGCCCTGTCATCTCTCCTAAGACTTAATGCATAAGGAGTCAAACATGCTATTATTTCCCTTTATGAGAAATAAGGCATTAAGGTACTAGAAGTAGGCTGAGGGCCAGATTTAACAAAGGGGTGCATCTCCTTCTCAGCTCTGGAAACTTGTATTTCTGGTGTGACTAGTGGAGTGGGAATGTGAGCAGGAAAGTAATCCCAGGCAGCGGGGATGAAAGGGCTCCTCAGAGCAACTGTAATCCCGGAGATCAGCTAACCTGGCTTTTTCTTAACTGCTTCCTGATGTTGTGCACTGTATGCGAGACTGTGCTCTTCAGTTTCCGGTTGAGTATACTTAACGCTGTGCTTCTTCTCCAAGGATTCATGCCATCTCAAAGAACTGAGTTTACTCCTCCAGATGCATCCAGATTCAGGACTTTTGCCAAAGGGTGCTAAACACCTGAGCAGTTCTGGACAGAAAAGTATAGACTTTGAGGTGCACTCCTGTCTATCTAACCTGCAAAGCAGTCTAGACAGTCCCAGGAGAGGGGTGGAAGTGCGAATCAGAGATATGTGTAAATCCAGAAGTGTAAATGAGATTCTATAAGCATGCCTATGCAACGTAGAATAAGGAAAAGCATTACACAATGTTATCAAGACAAAAAACTGAGGAGCTTCTTGAAGCTCTAGCAAGAGTCTTTCCTTTTTTGGAACTCAATAAATGGCTGAAGTCTTCTTGGAGATGCATTCAAGGGTTCCACAGCTTTGCTACAGCACAGCTAATAGTGTTCTGAAATAGGATCATGACATACAACAGAGGCACAGCACACCGCATGAGGGTAGGTCACGCTATTGCAAAATAACTTGTGCAAGGAGCAGTACCATCGGGTACCGTGGAGGTAATGATGTTTACTGTCTGTGAGCCCATGGTGACAGCAAAAGTTCACTGCAGAAGCTGTATCTCACCAACACAGTAGTCACATCATGGCCATTTTAACAATTAAGACAAAGTAATATCTCAGGAAAGTTATTAAATCTGCTAATGTAACATTGCCTGCTATGTGATTTTAATATTCCACTATTTATTATTTTAGTTTATTGCAATAAGAAGCCTGAAGCATCATTTTCCTACCGAGGCTCCATGCTGTGCCTGGATTTACTCCAGTCCTGCAGCGGAGGGCAATTAAATGCTCCAGGTTAACACCTGGCAGATTTGCACACTGTTCCCAGTGCTGAAACCATGAGATGTCTGCACTTTTTTTTCCAAATTTCCAGTGTCATCCTGCAGTGAAGCAAGTGCAGAAATTATCCTGCTGGACTACAGGTTTAGGATAAGTGTGTTTATGGGCCTGCTTTCTAGAAAAATGAAACTGAACTGCTGAGCGCCATATCAAGGCTTTAAATCAAGATGCATTTCTTTCTGTAGCGCATTTTCTGCAGAGAAAAAACATACGGTCTTGATGCAAAAAATCATTAGATGAATATTTTCATCCAGAGTGGTGAAGTTCAGGCTACACAATAGTAATGAAATTTCCTGGTGCAAAAATCAATGTGGATTTCAAAGCATGTGATGTGTTTGGGCTGTGCTGCCATCTCCTTCTGCAGCACCCACCCACCCTTCTGGCAATGAGTGGGCAGCACCAGGATGGGCAAGAGGCTGCAGGGGTCCCAGGTACAGTTCCCCTAACAAGTAACTTCCCTGCTGATCTAATGGCAAAGCCAGAGGGTAATGTGGGTCTGCTCTCAAGGCACCAAAACTTCCAGCATCTCTTACCATACATTAGGAAGTGAATTTGTACTCTGGACCTTACTTTCCTTAAGATGTTTTGTCTTCATTTAAGTCAGCTCTTTGACAAGGTTTCATGACATGCTGCATCAAACTCCCATGCAAAATGTTTAAACCAATTGCCTCTTCAGCATTTCCTGATTCATTGTAGCACTGTGAAAGCCAACAGTTGTGTTGGGAATTCTGTTGTTGCCATTTTCACAGACTGATGTGGTCTGCTCCTCATTGCTCTATCTCCTGGGGTCCCCTGGGGCAGATTACTCTGTTTTTCACTGGCAGAAGCCACATCCCTTTGGACCTCATTCTTGAGTTCTTTTTTTAATCCTTGCACCAGTATTTCCCCTGTGAGGATGCCAAAAGAAGCATTTTTATGTATTTGCCACTGGGAAAAATGAATTTTCTCTGGCAGACTTATTTTGTACCAGAAACTGTCACTGAATGAGTAAAACTGGGTGCCTCTGCTACCAGTTGGAAAACTCTGTGCAGTCATGAGTTGTTCAAAAAAAAATAAAAATAAAAATAAAAATCAGCAATTCTCTTGGTGCATTGTTCAGTAAACAGTTAAATAACCTTTTAAATAGTAATGAAAATAACTTGTATTCTTGGTGAATGTTACTACAGAGGAATTTTAAACAATCTCAGCTTAATCAGGACCATGAACAGCAGAAAGAAAGAAAAAAAAGGCTGAATTATGAATTTTTCTGTATGAAAAGGCAAATGAAATTGCTAAAAATCAATCAATCTGCACATAATATCAAAGCATGGGCTTCCTTTCCCCAGAAGGGCAACCTTGCCTGTCTTCATCCTCCTTGTCACTTTTCCCTGGTCCGGCATGACAGGACAATAGTGTCATGGGGGAATCAGCTTCTCCTCGCTTGCTGCCTGTGCTTCTCCTTGCCAACTCTTTGCTTTTCTGCTTTCTTCAGTAGGTGCTATTAAAATTGTTCTGATTAGTTCTGTATACTTACGTCTTACTGGATTTCTGCACCACATTTCTTTTTTTTAAGACCATTGTCTTTTAGGTCAATTTCTCCACTTCCGCCATGCCAGATACTGAAGCATATAAGGAGGGAGAAGGAATGAGCAAGCACTCCTAAAGTGCCATCAATGATTCACAACATTTGTCTGTTCATTTCTGGGTGAGATCCCACATTTTTCAAAATTGACAATGTTGGAGCCTAATTAAGGAATTAAGAATCTAACTGTACAGAGTGACAGTGAAAACGCATCACACAGTTGAAAGAAGGAATGCGTGTACATGACATTAATTATTTACATGAGGGAAGAAAATGAGTGGCAGGACTGCTGTGGTTACTACATAAAAGTTCCCTCTGGACAATGAGATGTACAATTAGTTTATCTGCCTGCATTTCATTAACAATGAAGGCTGTAAAGAGTATCCTACGCTATTCATGTGTGGGCAGTAGTGAAATCCACCATTGTATTTTGTTGTAATCTCTGAACAGTAGCTTCTAGAATCCTCTTTAACCAAACAAATGTTGTGGCATTAACCTTTCATTAGAGAGGAGGAACAGTGCAGTGAGAAGTGTCCAGAAAAAAAAAAAAAAAAAAAAAAAAAAAAAAAAAAGGCTTTGGCTTTAGCTTAGTTTTATTCTATTCTAAATGTCAGCTTTTGTACCCAGGACCTGCATGGCCAAGATCTGCCTGGCCATGTGTGAGCCTTTGCAGTGCCCCCACTCCTCTCACACTGCTTGTCTGTCCTGCTGGTGTCTGGGTCCTTCTGGGTACCTGTCTATGAGCAGCTGTGCTGAGTCAGCCTGAAGGCTTATGTGGACTGGTGCCTTGTCTGGAGACATACTGTGTGTGCAGCACAATAGATTTTGAGAGAGAAAAGTCAGCAATTTCTACCCAACAAGGCCCAGGAAGAGGCATCAAAATGGAGGTGGAGTGTCAGTTCTCTAAGGAAGGACAAACAAAGCACTAGCCAGTCCCAGGACACTTCATCTAGCTTTTAAATATCCACTGGAAATAATAGCAGCTGTGGCAATATTAGAACAACCTTAACAAAAGTATCAAACTGAGTTTTAAAACGCATTGGGTGTTACGGCTCTCCTGGCTTAAGCATCATAAATTCTCTGAGCATGCTCCACACCTCTGAAAAAAAAATGTAAGAAGTCCTAAAGCAGAGAAATTAAAAAATAAGATCAAGTAGAATGTCCCCTGATGGATACTCAAGTGCTGGCTTCATCCTACCACTGCTGTAGGGGGACAAGGACAGGAATGCAGACCCTGCAGCCCAGCCCAGGTGACTGCTGGGGCAGTTATAGTTAGCTTTAACAGCTATTAGAGGGTTGCCTCACTGACACTTTTTCACCTTCTTATAATCTTAATTGCCTCCTGGTTCCCAGTGCCTCACAGGGCAGCCCATCCCTGCCCATGTTGTAGGGAATATGCAGTGAGGCCATCCATGAGCACATGAACACTCTTTGTGGCTCCTGTTGGTGATTAGCAGGCCATTGTTAAGATTCAACAAGCATTTTCTCTTACAGACTTTGTTCTGCAAGGAAATTACTATGTCCCCAGAGATGGGGATATTGATCAAACAATGTCGCCAGGAGCTACAAAGCCAGAAGAGAGTTGGCATTGCTTGTTGTAGAAAAGGCAACATGACACTGTTTATGTGGCTGATACCCCACAGAGTTGGCATAAGGCAGCCACTTGATTTGCTTTGCAACTCTCTGCCCTAACACCAGTGCCTGGGATGAGTGACATTGCTGAAGCCTTCCTATGGTCTCACCGCATCTGCCATATTACTTTAGGCACTCCTTCTTTGAGATCACAGGAGGAGGCTCACTCACCTTCTGTGGTGGTGTTGTCAAGGACGGTACAAGCACCATCCACCCTCTAGTTTACATCTTACTAGTGGTCACCTTTGGTGTAAATAAGTTGCTTCCTCAGCCCCAAAATCATGCTGTGAAACCACCTCACTGGTTGTGCATGTGGAATGCCACATGGGGATGGTGAACCTCATGCCTCCATCTCTCTGAGCCTGGGCAAACATAACACATAAACTTGGTGACACAAGCCCATGCTATCTGACCAAAGCCCACTGCAGTCTCCACCAGAAGCTCCCTAGCTAGATTAATGTGTTTTCTTTTTCGTTGTTTTGTTTGTTTGTTGTTTTTGTTTTTCCAAATATTTGCAGACATTGTGTTTATTACTGAGCTAGTTAAGGTTTTATAAATGATACTAAATCAAAATATGCCATCCTTCTTTGACTACTATGTTGCTGCCTGAAGAAAACAAAACTAATACATCATTGAGTTACCACAAGCTTCTGGTGTCCCAGATCTCTTATGCCACTTACAGTTCATAGAATGATAGAATCACAGAATTGTTTGAGTTGGAAGGGACCTTAAAAGGCCACCTAGTCCAACTCCCCTGCAGTGAACAGGGACACCTACAGCTGGATCAGGCTGCTCAGAGCCCTGTCCAGCCTGACCTTGAAGGTCTCCAGGGATGGGGCATCCACCACCTCTCTGGACAACCTGTGCCAGTGCTTCACCACCCTTTTTAAAAAACTTTTTCCTTATATGTAGCCTAAATCTCCCCTCTCTCACTTTGAAACCATTTCCCCATGTCCTATCACAACAGAGCCTGCTGAAGAGTCTGTCCCCTTCTTTCTTGTAGCCCCCCTTCAGATACTGAAAGGCTGCTATCAGGTCTCCCTGGAGCCTTCTCTTCTCCAGGCTGAACAGCCCCAGCTCTCTCAGCCTGCCCTCACAGGGGAGGTGTTCCATCTCACAGGCTCCCTTTGACCTGGAGCGTGTAACAAACACTCACCCAAGTTTCACAGTCAATCTATGTCACACTTACTGGAGGTAGTGACCTGCTATACACAATTACAACTAATGAGGTCCCTCTTGATATTACAGCCTGAAGCGAGGAATAATCCTTTCTTTTTCTCCTAAAAATCTCCTCTTTGAAAAAGTCTTCCTTGAATGCCAGCAAAGAAAATAAGAGATAATTCTTTTCTCATAAACTACTGTCTTCAATGCTCAAACGAATTTTAAAACCCCGCTTCCCCTGGAACTTCACATTATTACTACTGATATTGATGTTTGTTCCATAGAAGATTTATCTAATGGGATACAACATTATTCTTTTGTGATTTAAACAGAATCTCATTATCTCCTGACAATAAATTTCTGAACAGTTTTGTACAGGTAATAGCAGCATCTGCCTTCTTGTTTTCCCCTTAGGAAGTTCTACCTAGTCTACTCCATCTCCTTTCATCTTCCATTTTTTTTCTAGAATGCTGTTTAGGATGGATTTATGCTCATTGCAGTTCGAGATCTGTTCGAGATTCTAGATGAAGCCTGATTTCATGCATCATATTTGGAAGACATCATTACTAAATGTGCTGTAAAGCAAGCCTTAGAAGTAAAACATTACACACACACACAAGTAAAGATTTAAATTTGTCAGAGGCTACAAAAATAATACATATATTTGCTTCACATTCCATAGCCAGGATTTCTTGGGTAGGCTTCTCAAATACTTTAGTTATTCCAGTGTTTTCTAAAGTCCTCCAAAACAGAAATATTTAGTATTAATATTGCCTAGCCTTCACTCTACTAAAGGTTTCATAAATAAAGACCTAAAATTCTGCCATGGAAGACTCACTGCATATGTACCACCTTCAAGAATATCTTATTTAGAAATAATATTGTTGATAAAATAGTGAATAAGAACAACATACAGCTCAGTTTGATAATATGCTTACAAAAAACAAGGCCTAACATAACATGTAAAACCACAAATGCCCACATTATCCAAAACATGGTATTTCCACTTCTGATTCTATAGTCAAAGAAATTAATGGGAAGTCCCTTGTCCATCATAATTCTCAGATGCAATATAGGAAGTGCTTATGAAATGTCCTTTTTACAAATAATGTCAGCTCACCACAATCCTGTAATGAATGAGGCACCTCAGAAAGAATGAATGATATGGAAAGGGGATCAGTTGGCAATACACAGATACTCATATGTGAGGAAGATGTGCCTGTGACTCCAAACTGGACTCTCTCACCTCAGATGGTGAAGTCTGTATTGCTGGAGAAGCAGCAACGTGAAATTTCAAAGCATTTTCCCAATCCACTGATCATTTTTACATGTCTCTGTGTTAGTGAAAGAGCTAGAGAATCTTTGATCCCTTTTTGGGGATGAAACTATTAGAGTCTGAGATATCTAGCACAAGATGTCTTAGACTCTTACAGGGATGCTTTCTGGTATTCTGGTAATACTTAGCAATGTAAATGGGAAACCAAATCAACTCTTTCATACACTGATGTCTTCAGACCTGAAAGAACAGGATTATAGGTCAGAAACTGTAAATCCATCCTGCACTCATGAAAGGGAGGTGAAAAATAAAGCTAATGACTTTGTCATAACTCATTATCCAGCTTAGCATTTCCCATGGTAAATATCTGGAAATATATATATATATAGTCGTATTAATGAGAAGAAATATTTATAGGTACAAAATATAATATTTATAGGTGCAGGTAAATAATGTCATTAACAACCCGTATGACCTGCCCTCTAATGATTCAGTTGTGTGACAACAGGTCTTCTTTCCTGACAGATGACCAGGCTGCTGACTCTGTGGAGGGACTGTCTAAGGTGTATGAGACTCAGAGATGAACAGTTGCATGCAGTTAGTTGTGGGATTTTGTGACAGGGGTTTGAAAATTGCCAATAACATAACCAAAAGAAGAAAGCAGCCAGTCCTTTTTGGCTGAAAAACATTGCATCCAGCTTACTAGACTGCTCCAAGGGTTTCCAGTCACCACCGTTTTCATGTGCAGCGTAATAAACTCTGACAGCTCCAGACAGACAGCTGAAGTAAGAGCAGTATTCGATCTTTCACTGTCACCATAGGACAAGCATTCTATCTGCATCTGTGCACTGTGGGATTGTATTGATTTTCTGAAAGTAATTACAATACAGCACGTTATACCAGAAATAATAGCAAGGGGCTGTTAGCAGAAGTAACTGAAACGGGAATAAAAAAATGCAAATTATATAATATTCTGTATATTTCCATGGACTTCAAGGGACATTTTCAGATTCAAATTAAGTAGATTGCAGTTCTTCTCACTTGCTGGTACAAGTCGTCTAATCATTGTAATAGCAAGTTACACATATTATCAGTTTGACATTCAAATTTCTTTAAATATTTCTCTGGACCATATGTAAAGTTTTGTTTTATCATTTGTGAATGCACTCACAAGTCATCTTGTACACTCACAAAACACAAGACTTCCAATCTTAGTCTGATTAGCTAGTTTCCCCTTCAAACAATGTGACAGTTTTGCCTGGGATACCAATGCTGACCTCAGCCTGAACTAATTAATTCAGCTCCCCAAATACAGTAACATTTTATGGTACCTAAGAGGTCGATGCCTCATAGGTAAATGTGGCTCAGGATCTACAGGAGATCTTTCCTTACCTAGAATCTAGAGTCCAAGAAAGATGAACTACGGCACCTCAAAAGCATAAGAGGTCTGTGTTTTAGAAGCCAAACCAAGATCCCTTGTACAAATATTGATACTTAACTTTCTCACATTTTTAAGAAAAGTCAGTAAACAAGTGACAGCTGAAGGTCCTTTACTTGTCAATTCTAGCACCACATAAAACAAGGAAAGGCAGAAAGCATCACAACCCTGATCTGTCAGGAGATACACTAGATGGCAACTCAGTCTTCCCTGTCTCTTGGCTATATTAAGATGCATTGCCTTCTGCCTCTTTAGCCTAACAAGGAAGCAAGCAACGTGAGCACTTCTAACATTTTGATGGTGCTGTATTCTGTACTCAGAGACAGACTATTTTATCAGACACATTTAAAATGTGTTACATATGTTTTTTAAAAAAAAAAAACATGATCCACTGAAGAAAAAACAGGCCAATGAATAAATGATACTTCCCTTAGGCTTTACCTTGCTGTCACAGGAATACACTATGTTTGTAAAAGGAAATAATCAAGATTATAAATAATATTCCAGGTATAATCCCACAAATATCTCATGATATGCCTTATATCTATCAGAAACATCTCACTTGTAGTTGCATTTGGTTTTCTCGTATGATACCAGCAGCTATAATCATACACTTCTCAGTTGTACCCCTCTATCTCTTTTTCTTCTGTCATTTCTAAATTATGAGCTTCTAGCTACTACAGGAATACCTGCAATTAATCCTGGCATGCATTACTTATCCTTTCATCCTACTTCTATTTTATGTCTGAAGTCTGTTCCATTCTTCCCTTATTTAATTTGGCTATTACTGTGGTGGTAAGATCTCCCAGTTTTGATCATTCAACAGATATAATTGCTCCTCCTCTGCACTGAGGCCTTTAATGAAAATATTGAAGAAAACTGGTCATAATTTCAGTTTCCATTCTACTTATCCTGTGCATCTCACAGATGCCTGTATCTTTGGAGGCTAGTAAAACAAAATTAAAGTGTGCTTCTATATACCGAGTGGAGAAAAGCATTTGTGTAGATCTACAGGAGTAGGTCCTTTATTCAGCACTATTCTTTAATTTTCTGTGCCTGTATACTGAAACAAGGGAGAGACATTACGTGTAAGAAAACTTAAATGATTGCTGTTGCTTAGAGCTGTTATTAAAAACATCTCAGACTTGATCCTGGGAAGTTAGTGCTCCAGGAATTCTGGTAGAGTCAACACACCAAGGAGTGTTTCCCCCGGAAGATGATGAACCCCCTGAAGCCTTTCTTGCAACACCAGTCTTGGCCTGTTGTTGCGTCTTTATCTTCTTAGTCCCTGTGTTTATTTCCTTCCCAGAAACACAGAAGAGTCTGTGAAAGATAACAAGAAACTTGTTTGTGCTGAGAAGTTTCAGCGGAAATCTACCTTTTCGATCTGTCCCTGTATAAACTCCCCCTATATGAACTTCTCCAGCCAATATCCCTTGCTTGCTCCTGGAAGACAGCCCATTTCTTTTACCCTAGACCAATGCTGATGTGCAGCCTGTGTATTGCTTTCAACAGTAAGTTTCCAGGATGTTGCACTGTCTCCTCCTGGTGCTGGTATGGCTTTGGAATTCTCTTCTTACTGTTCTTCCCTCATCAGCTCATCCTGGCCTCTCTTTTCCCATATCAGAATACAGAATCAGCCTTTTCTGATCTCTTGAAAGGTCCAGCACCTGGTCTGGAACAATATCCATTGGTGAATGCTACACTAGGGGGAGCATAACAAGCATTTGACACCTCTGGTTGGTACACTCTCTGAGACTCCTGCACCAAAGAATTAGTGTCTTCCTGAGCTGTCCATGACATTCAGTTCAATGTTTAAAATCAGCTGATGAATCTACCCTCCATCAACTTTTCTAATTGCTCCTATTTTAGTATCTGAAATGCACTGAGACACAATTTTGTTACACACTCTGTGAAAGAAGTACTTTCTCTTGCATTTGTTGTTAATCTGCTACCTGTAACCTCATTAAATGCCCACGAATTCTGGCATTGTAAGAAACATCATAATCATTTTCTATCCATTTTCACCATACTATTCTGAGATCTTTGTCATAGCCATGCTTGTTCAAACCTGAGTAAATTCTGTCTAATTTCTGGAAGACATGCAACAGCATTCATAATTGTCGTAGTCTTTGTCTGTACCTTTTTAAAAAATTATTTATATCATATCATTCTGTCCTGGAATTATCTGGATTGCATATAGGTTTTAAACTGAAAGCATTCCTTACATTTATACCGTGTCACAGATGCACTTCATTGGATAAAATGAGATCTCAGAAGACAATGTTATAATACTAGAAGAGTAATTTCCTCAGCCAAGAAGACTTTGAGAATTGTCTTTCTGATAATTTCCTGGTTGGGACACAGTATACCCAAACCTATGGTGGGCCAGAACTGATTCCCACATATCATCCCCAACTAAAGATTCTAAAATATTTTGGAACAATTTTATGTAATAATTTGTTAAGACAGTAAGAGGAAATCATCAGTCTCTTTCTTGGAAAATGTTCCCCAACCTTAAGGCCAGCTGTGGTGAAGGGCAACGAACCCTGAAATTTTAGGATGGGTTAGGTCTTTCTTAGTTTTAGCTTTAGCTACTTGAAAACCAAGTGTATTCAGTACTGAAATGTCAGAATCAAACTCCCCTGCCAATGTTCTGATTTATGTGAAATTCCATTTTTTCCAGTAACACATTCCACAGAAAAATACTGCAACCAATTCTAGTTAATAGTGTTCAATAAGAAAACAGCAGAACAGAATGAGTCATATTCTTAGTTGGGGATATACAAAAGATGATGAAGGAATGAAAAAATGGGTAACACTAGAAGTATTTGTAAAGCTGATGGTGTTATGGGATGGCAGCTTCCTCTGTTCTTGCATGGGTAACAATGAGCTAGCGTCAATATTTCATTGTAATACCAACCTGTTTCATAGAATCATAGAATCATAGAATGGCTTGGGTTGGAAGAGACCTCAGAGATCACCTAGTTCCAACCCCCCTGCCGTGGACAGGGCTGCCAGCCACTAGCTCACTAGATCAAACTGCCAGGAACCCATCCAGCCTGGCCTTGAACACGGCCAGGGATGGGGCAGCCACAGCTTCTCTGGGCAGCCTGTTCCAGCGCCTCACCACTCTCTCAGGGAAGAATTTCTTCCTGATGTCCAACCTAACCCTCCCCTCTTTCAGTTTTAGCCCATTCCCCCTTGTCCTACCATTATCCACCCATGTAAAAAGTCGGTCCCCCTCCTGCCTGTAAGCTCCTTTTAAGTATTGGACTTCAGGTCATAAATCTGGTTCTGTTTTCCTACAGAACCAAGAACTGAACAGTCACTAAAAGAAACTAGTTGTTATACTATCACCCAAACCAGACATTTCCTTTCTAACAATCTGTAAGCTTTCTTAAGCAGCTGCATCTCCCTACTCCAAAAATGCAATCAAGAACAAAGGCTTTAGTAAGGTTTTTACATGTCAATGTCCATGAAAACTGAAGATTACATATAAAAAGACATACATAATGTGTAGCTAAACATCTAACATTCTATTATCCTACTCTTTTTGTTTAATAGTACATTTGGATTTGTGGTTGAAGGTGAGGTTTGAGAGCTAGGGGTGAAAAGGGGGTCTTTTTCTGCAAATATTTCTGTTGACTTCTTGGATTGTTTCCATTCAGTTGGGTTTTACTACATCTTAATTCTGCTCTTCATGGTTGAGCATGAAAAATTCAGTGATTCATCATGACTTTTAATAGACTTTTGCATGATTTATTGATGTAAATATGCCGCAAATAACTGGTTGGACATTAAAGGGCAAATGAAATGTTTTTTTCTTTAACAGACAATTTGGAATTGAACAGTATAAACAGAACATAGTCATCACCACTTTATTTTATGTCATTCCAATCTACTGTCAAATTCTTGTCATATACAAATTCACCTTTTTTGTAATCTAAAATACCTAGAAATCTTGCAAAATGAAACATGTTATTTACACTGTGTATGACTCACAAATAATTACAAATAAAAAGAATACAAAATAATTAAAATGTGTCATTACATGAAAAGCAAGGAAGATACAGTAGATGTTCAGATTACCTATAGATGCTTACACATTTGTACATATCTGAAATTGCTAGATGATATATCTGATGGTTTTGATCAGGAATACTGGTTCTTATGCCTGCACTACTGGAACGGAAGCAATATTTCCAGACATAATGAGCCACTTAAAAAACATTTATGAAACTCCATAGGATGAAGTGTAACAATTTTAGAAAACAAAAATAAAATATTTGACATTGTAAAATATATGCAATTTAATTCATGCCATACAGATACATTGTATATTAAACCAATACTGTAAGATGGCATTGTAAATAAACCATAACAGAGCTATAACATTTTAAAAATAAGCAATTCACATGGCATTTGTATCATAAAATAGCAGATGTACAATATTATTTACATTGCAAACCAAAGAGATAGTAACCCCATGAAACCGCAGCAAACAAATGGGTCAAAACATTTATCACAGACCTGATTCATAAAATACGCAGGAATGTGAGTAGAATGTATGGAGAAGTAAGTCCTCGGATATCTGAAATGCTGCATTAGGTACCGGTGTGCGACTCCCCTCTCCAACCACCCCATGAGGTATGGCTGCAGTCTCACTGCTCTTGCTCACCACGTTTGCATAAGGCCAAAGCAGGCTTTGAGGCTGCCAGCATCCCTTATGTTACCTGTTTGCTTCAGCGCATGCAGGACTGCAGCCCGAATGGCCCGTGTATCTAATCTTTAAATCCAGATGCAGGTCAGGGAAAGTGCTTTGCACATCGATGTGCCGGACTATGGTTCTGTTAGCAGAGTAAGCATTATCCAGCAGATGTAACACTTGGAGAATCACACCAGTGATGTCTTATACAGGAAGCAGCATGAGATATGGTTTCAAAGCATTTTGCCGACTTTTAGCCTAAAGATGCCTATTAGCTAAAATAGCAGCCCAATGATTTTTCTTTGCAACGATTATCATCAGGAGGTGGAAGTCTGTTATGGAATTGGTCAGAACACTGGGTTTCTGTCATGGCAGTGCTGATGAATATTTTGACTATGCTGTAATAATCTGATTTATTAGTGGAGGTTTAGGACCACAGATCACACCTAGTTCACAATAGCATTCAAAATTCCTATCACAAAACCTTGCTGGAAAATGAACCACACTTGCCAAATTGCAACAGGGTATTTGGGTGTTGATAATTTCAGAAATGAGTCATTGAACACTTATTAGAAAGACCGGTTACCTCCTGCCCCATGGCAGTATGACAGCTACTCAGCAAATATTTACCTCCAGAAACTCTGTTACATATTCTGTGAGATGGGTGATCAGCATTGACCACTGTATTTGAATGGTGCTAGTTCCACATATGGCAACAGCAAACAAGGTTTAAGAGAACACAAATTTTGACAAATGAGGTCTGCCTTACAATCACCCTCACTTCTTTTTTTTTTTCCTTTTTTTTTCCTTATCTTATTGTTACCGACAGTTTTCACAAAACAACAGAGTACGTGGTAGAAATCATGTACTACTGTGCATTTAAAATTCCAAATGCTGCAGCTTCCATGTTTTTGCCTCTGGATTTGCCAGAGTGAAATGCGAGACCATGTGTCTGCACTAGGAGACAATGTGTCAACATGTGTAGCGCCTATATGCATCAACTATACCCCATGATATGAGCCAAATACATTTGCAAAGTTGGTCAGCTTGTAGCAGAAAACTCCATGTACCCATCCAAAATTGCACATGGATAGCGTGGCTTTTATCCCGGATTTCCAGACACCCAGCAGTCCAGTCAGAGCTATTGATATGGTTCAAGAGATGTCAAAAAATTCCAGACAAACAGACAAAAAAAAGGTATCACAACAGTGATGAAGCAGCTACTCATTCATTGGTAGCATGGGAGGGCAAGTTTGCAACAAACTGCCAGACATACTCCCACTTGTAGGTACTGGAATAATGCAAAGACATAGACTCACAGTAAGTTTTTGCCTTTTTCAATGGTGAGGGAATAATAATAAATACAATCTGGATGGTATCTTGAGCACCTAGCACAGTTACTGAACTGGTACTTTTCAAATCATGTTATTGCAGTGCTTAGAAAACTAAGCTCTGCCAATGACTTCCATAGAAGAAGCTACATTTGTGATAATGAAAGTCAGTTTGGATGGACCTGGCAGCTGAACTGCATTTACTAAATGATTGGATAAAGTAACTGGGTTTTGTTGTGTTTTGTTTGCTTGTTTGTTTTTAGCTTTGAAACTCTATTGGCTTCAAATGTGAGAATGTGAGGGAAGAAATAAATATTGTATGAGCAACTTTTCTGTGATTCAGTGAAGTTCAATGAAAAAAAAAAAAAAAAAACTTAACTTCCATTTCGTACTTCTTTTTTAATATAAAACTTCTGGATTTGTTGTAGCTATCTTATTTGAATTACTATGTTACTAATATGATAAAAAGTAATTAGTGTAAGCCACCTACCAGAGGACTAGGTCAAATAAAGTGAAAACTGTTTTGAAGGAAAACCATGTGATTTATTTTTTTAAGCCCAGATATTTTCTCAATTACATTAGACTTCCAGATAAAATGGGAAACAGAAATGGGAACAATTTTTGATGAAGGCTGTATCTATGTCAAAAGCTTCAGAAAATATGCCTTTTATAATGATTCAAGAAAATTTGCAAAACTGAGTAAGCAATGCAAGGATTTTCAGAATGAACTCAGCTGAACTTTAGAGGCATTGTTCCTGTTTTGCCGTTAACTAATAACTCATAAATATGACTTTTAGATCTATTTATGAATCAGGTACTGTGCAGAGATCATGCAGTAAAACAACTAATTACTTTTCCCTTTCAAATGCATTTATGGGAAATCAGAGTAGGATGGAGCCCACCACAAGTTGACTAGAAGCAAGAGAAAAGAGTAGTTGTTGAATAGAAATGTTACTGCTAGTGTTTAGACAACTGTTAGTATTTAGACAAGGCAAAACTTCCTTGCTTGGTCCTGTGAAGAACAATAAAACCTGTATCTTGTTATAAACACTTATATGAATACTAGCCTAAAACTAGAGGCATTGAAATAGAAGACGTATAGTATATTGTATATTGCTTTCCTTATAGATTGTGCCTTGTGTTTCTAATACGGTGACAAACAGTAAATTTTTTTCAGACAACCTAAAAGGACCTCATTGTAACAAACAACATTATAGCAGGTCACACTAAGACAGCAAGATGTGAAGTCCCAAAGCGGTGCAGGCATGTCATTAAAAGATAATCTGAAGCACTCTTAGAAGGCTGTTTTATCCTTCTACTCTCTGTTAACAACATGTCTGCATGAGTTTTGTAAGTTTCTTCTTCTTGTTTGAGGCCTTTAGTGGCTTTGGATAAAGGAAGAGCAGAGAAGGCAAACTGCCCTCAGTGGCTTACAGTCAGCAAGACTCACAACTCCAAAGCCTAAGTGAAAGGAAGCAGAAAGAGAAAAGTAGGAAGCATTAACAGAAACAATATAGAAGGCTGTTTAACATATGATTTGTATCTTCTAAAGAAGGCCCAGGGTATTAGCACTGTTTGCATTTGCTAGGGAAAAAAAAAAAAAAAACACACAACTTGTCAGGAGGAGATTCAGGACAGACATTCCCTGATCCCTCTAGCCTGCAAGATTTACAGAGAGCATCTGCTTTTCTGTTTCCCAGCAACACATGGAGAAAGACCCCTTGCTCTCTGGAGGCCTGTGTAAACAATAACTCACAGAATGGCAGTTTTAAAACAAGAAGAATAAACTTTAGCTTACATATTTGTCAGAAGCTCATAGTCACAGCTATCAAGATATACATTCTATTATAGGAAGAGCAGTACAAATGTTAAAGCTTTTAAGACCGTATGTGATTCACTGCACACATAATTTTCCCATGGCCTACACATATGGCACATCAATTTATTACATAGACTCATGTTCCCATAGAGGGATTAATACTGAATTCTGCTGTGTTATACTGGTGCTGCAGCCTTGAAAAATTCTTGCCCAATGACACGACACAGGTTTGGTTAGCACATGTGTTATGCACTTCAGCTGCTCCCAGTCAAAGACATAGATAGCAGAACCAAACTTAACCGTTTTGTTTTCAAGTAGATAAGTCTTTGGTCAGTAATAAATTCAGTTGGTTTGGGGAAGCAACTGTAACTGAAATGCTGATTTTCAACCAGAGGTACTAAGACTACCCAATGAATCACAATAAAGGAACTGAAATGCAGCATGAGATTGTTTGTATGGGTTCTGCTGGCAGGTGGATTCCTTTGCTGAGCAGCTAGAAAAAGTAACCAGACTGGGTTTTGCTGTTACTCCATTGGTTTCAGTGTGGTTCCGGTGTGGCTTTTACACTTTGCTGAGCTTTTCTGTCCATGTGAGCTCATAGTACGAGTCTAGC